>CM035174.1:7010603-7361372 GCA_020205615.1 Panax quinquefolius | reverse complement strand
ATTATTAATTTAACGAAAAGATAAAGAATAAAATTATACCCTTGAAGATCGAGCTTCCTGTACAAGTTCACCTCAATCCTTTTCGCGTTCAACTTGAATCCACCGGGTTTGGTTCCTTCCTTTGATCAACGTTAGCCACCCAAGTGTTTGGCCTCTAGAGGTGATCCACCAAGGAAGAATAAGAATTTAAGAAGATGGGTATTTGGCTCAAACCCTAGTTTTCTATCTCTATAGAAAAGAACGTACTCTTCAACAAATTGGAATAACGTATATCTGATATCTGATATAAGACTCCTCTTATAAAGATATCAAGTAACCCTATTAAAATAAGGTATTTTTAATTAAACTCTTTTAATTAAATGGGCTCCCTAATCTTATTAGGGATAATTAATTAAACTCCTTTAATTAATTTTCCTCCTAATCCTATTAGGAATAAATGAGAGTACTTATATTAAATTAATTCCTAAACTCTTTTAGAAAATTAAAATAATAATAATTGTAATAATATTAATAAGACTCCTATTATTAATTTATATTTAATATTTCTAAAATATTAAATAATAAATATTAAGCTATTTAATTTATTCTATCACCATAGATTAAATTAAATATACTTAATATATTATTACGATTATGCCATTAACTTCTTAAATAATTATTCTTCCTTTTTTATAGTGTGACCCTTTAGGTTCTCCATATTAAACCTAAGTTGTGAATAAATCAATTAGAACAATTCTAATCTTATTTAAATAAATAAATTAAACAATTAATTTATTTAAATAAATAATATTTATTCTACAATAGGATAAGCCTCCTAATGATCAACGACTTTCCAGATAATATAGATTTCAACATTAATCATTAAAGAACCTTTGAGTAAATAGTTACCGTACAATTCAATCCTTCCACCATACAATGTCCCAATTAAATATAAGACATGGAATTCTCGTCAAGTCTTATTTTATTTAATTATATGTATTTCGATCCTTAAATGCACAACTCAAATAATGCAAATTAGAAACTCCTTTCTAATTTTATTACGCTTAACGCCAAGGACTACTGGGTTGTCATTTATCGAATCCCATAGGACATTTCTCTTATTTTAATAAGTGGTAGATTCTTTATTGATCATACATTATCTCCATGTATAACTTATTATACCCAAGCATACCCTTTGATATACCCTAAGGGTCTTAAGGAATAAGTCAAAGTATAACTCATCATACACAAGATACTATGATGATCTCAAGTCCAAGGATCATCAGACTACTATCACTCTGAGGAATTCCTATTGACAGCAAGTAAAACTCCATTAGATATTCCTTAGCGAGCCAACGTCAAATGAACTTATTCTCTAATAAGCACCTACATACTTGCTTTAGTGTCTCCACACAAATGATCATGAGATCAATCATCCTCATCCAATGAAAGCAAGCAACGTATGTACCAATATATCCGGATTCACTAATCCCCAATTTAGTAATCCAATGATTGGGAACTATTTTAGTTTTAAGCTTTCTAAGAATTTAGATCTCATTAGAATGATCATCATCATTATTCTAAAAGCATTGCTTAAAACTATGGGTTTATCATATATTATAAAACAAAGATCATGTAGATAATTAAAAGCCTTTAATAAATTAATACTTTTATTAATAAATAAATGAATAAGATTGTTACAAAGTATATGCTTTATCATCAAAACATGATTGGCTTGTGTGCATATTACTTTCAAAGATTACCCAAACTTTGGTTCACCACTTCGGTCTGACCATTTATTTGGGGATGGTGGGCATTGCTAAAATTTAATTGTATTTTGAGTGTAAGAGCACCCCAACTTTCAAAAATAAAGATTAAATTTTTCTCGATATATATTTTGAATATTATGGTGTGAATTTGATATAATGTTATAGTTGTGGGTAATATTTATAAATTTTGTAAAGTATGCAAGTTGTTATAAAAAATATTCGATTGGTGGGGAATATTCGTTTATAACAGAAATATTCGTATGACAAGACAATCATTCAGAACCCCACAATGGAATTATTGTTGGAGTTAGAAAACGACCAAAATATCTTTTTATAAAAATTACGGCGAAAGTTTTATCGTTAACTGTTGAAATAATCGGTGATAAAAGTAAAGTAATAGGCGTGGTTGCATATATAGTAGCACACGATATTGATTATTGATGTTTACGTGAGAAGTCACTCAATTATTGCTACAGTAATTGTTGCATAGTATCTCATATTATTTGATTCAATTATTATCAATATTTTATATATTTTTAAATCAATAATTGAGATGACAAGTTATTCATATTATTATTTGTATAATTAACAATGTCTAGAAAGTTTTGTCGAGGAAAGGGGTTTGGTCACCTAATTGCACGCCAATAGGGAGAAATCCTTATCAGAAAATCTAATCTTTCCTGGGAACGATCTGGTTGTTAATATTGCGAGTTATAATAATGATGAATAAATATTGTTAAAAATATTGAGAGGATTTTTATGAAATATTTATTGTAAATTTTTGCTCATTATATGGACCCCCACTTACCCATTTTTTAAAATAATCGATAGAAAGTTATTCAGTATATATATATATATATATATATATATATATATATAATAAAGGTGGGGGCCACATGTGGGGTCCACGTGTGGGAGAAAAAAAGGAGGTGGGAAAGAAAATGTCACGGGTGGGATTAATGTGGGGGAAGGGGGGACAAACTTATATATATATATATATATATATATATATATTTTATAAGTTTTGTTTTATATGAAAAATAGAATATATTATATTTTATTATGCATAGTGACTGCATAGTAAATCATGTGAATTTTGAATTAAATCCAGATTTTCCTAATTGCATGCCCATCCATGATTTTCCTTTACTGTGCATCCAAATAGTACCCTTCCATTCTCCTATAAATAGGATGCTTAGTTTAGAATTTAAAACCACACCAGAATCAGATAATTCTTCTTCTATAATATTGAGTGTATTTCTTTCGAGTTTTAGGAAGCTTTGAGTGTAGAAAATAGTGCAAGTTTTCTTTAAGAATATCTCCGCTATACCAGTTGGAATACTCTCATTTTTAAGGTAATGGATATTATTTTTGTTCAATATTCGTAAGAAATAATATTTTCTTCCATACTCTGTAGTATGTAAGTAATATTATTTCGTTTCAGATTCTGAATTCTACACTCATTATGTTAAAGTATTGCTTTTATACTCCATGAAATTAGTAGAATATCTTTGAAATTTGCGTTTCATCCAATATCTTTTCATGAAAATATTATTCTGAGCATTCTTGATAATTTTTAATCTTTTCATGTCGGAGTACTATTCACGGGGTACTATTCACGAAGTACTATTCACTTCGGTACTATCTACTCGGTAATATTCACCGGTACTATTCAACATGACAAAAATTGATCCTTTTTTGTCCAAATAATTTTGATACAATATTATTCTTGAATTTTACTCCACAAAAGCAGTATCATGTTGACAATTTGGACATTATTGAATTCTAGATAAATTAAATTATAAAATCTTTAAAATTTATCCTTGCTATCATTTAATTGAATTCTTATATTATTGTTATCATCCTCATGCTTATATTATGATGAAAGTCAACTTTGGCCCGTAGTGCATAGATGGACCGTTGATTGATATGATTATGACCAAAGAATTATTCTAAGTATAATCATGACTGTAATATTACAAATGATGTGGTAAATGTCATCATTGGCCCATAGTGAATTGATGGACAGTTGTTGGAATGATCATGACCATTGGTGATAACACGATTATTGTAATAACCCATATTTTTAAAATTAAATATTAATTAATTTTATTTTATACAATTGTATTCAAATTGGAAAAGGTAAGTGACTATTTTTTTTCTTTTCTTCCTTGTTTTGTTTGGAAAGTTAAATTGTTTTAGTAGATAATTAAATAACTGATTAAATTAAAAATGGGAAGTCCATTAGAGTTTTGGTAGCTCCTATATTGAGCTATATTTATATTTAAAGAGTGAAGTTGTAACTTTAATCCTATTCTAATTTGATTAGTTGAATTTTCGAGTAGAATACTTATACGCGCTGCAGTCCATTAGAAAAATTATAATTAATTCATTTAATGTCTTGAGTGAATCCAAATCAGGCTCCTTCAGTTTTTCGTCCTTTACAATTTTGAAGAAGTAAGCAACTGGAGATAATTTTAGATTTTCAAAAGCGGGTTATGAGGAGGAAGACAATCCCATTTGTTAAAATTTTTTGGGAAAAAAAATCATCCGGAGCGCGGAGCTACTTGGGAGATTGAGGAGTCTATTCGAGCGGAGTATCCGCATCTTTTTGATAATTAGGTACTTTCCATTCTTTTGATTCTGGGGATGGAATCCTTTTTAAGGGGTAGGTGATGTAATACCGGTAAAAAAACTATTAATAAATATTAATAAATATTATATTAAATTAAATAAGATATATATATATATATATATTGAAATATATTAATTGGACTTTGTATTTTATTTGGGCCAATTAGTCATTTAATTTATGTGGTCTAATGTATTAATAAGTGTTGGGTAAATTAACTTGGTAAAATTTGGGCTTTAAACTAAGTGGGTCTAATTTATAATTGTGTAATTTTAAAATCCTATTAAAATTTGGAGAGTTAATAAATATATTAATTAATAAAATCTATTTTTAAGTGAATAAATTATAAAACATAATCTTCATTATATCTTATATCTGATATGAATTAACTGAGAGAAATAGAGGAAGAGAGATGCGGCGCCAACATTAATAGAATGGAAAAATGGAATTGACAAGTTAAGTTCTATTACAAAGGTAAATTAAACCTTTTATTGAATTATTATTATTTTATTTTTTGCCGAGCATATAGGTTACCATGAGTAGGATCTCTTTGGATTTTTTTATGTAAGATATGTAAACCATATTAGATCAGTATAATTGAAGAAAGAGTCTAACCTTGAATTCCGAGCACCTATATATGATTTTATACTTTTCCACCAAACCTTATTATTATTGTTGTTTGAATTCCAAATAGTTCAGTAGTGTGTGTTTATATATTTCACCAAAATATTACTGCAGTGGATCATAAAGTAATGATATGGTTGGTCTATTATATTTAAAATTTTAAAAATGTGTATAATAATAATAATAATAATAATAATAATAATAATAATAATAAATAATAAAATAATAATAAATTAATTAATCTTGTTTAGAATATTATAAAATTGAAGGATTATTGGATTTAAGATTAAAACTTAACTAAGAGGTTAAATTAATTATTAAATTATTCTCTTGATTAGTTCGGACAGAAGGAGTTTAATGAAGTATATTGGGATTATAATTTTGGATATTACATTGCTTAATCCAGGTACGGATTCCGTACTCTTTCAGCGACATTCTTGTTAAATTTAATTTGTTCGTTTTGTTCCTTATTTCAAATTTCATTATTCTTTCACATAATTGTTTCTTGTGAAATTCATATAATAGTTTCATTTTAGAGTTGATATATATATGACTCGTATGTGTTCTCTTTGAATTAGGTTATCATGATTACTACTTATTTTTTTTGATAATTGTAGAGCGGTATATGTTACTACCTTCTTTTGGAGACCTTGTGACTATATTTTGATTTGGTTCAACATGTACATATAGAACCCTTTTGTTGGTATTATGTCGCATGTGTTGTGACATGATATTTTGTTAGAATATACCGTCGGGTATTGTAAGACCCCGAATTTTATGAAATAAAAGTATTCAATTTTTCTTATAATAACTATTCAGTAAATGGTTAATTTGATAAAAGTTTAAAGTTAAGGGTGAGATCTGAAATTTTTAAAATACGCAAGTGGTTATAAAATATTCAATTGTCGGGGAATATTCGTTTGGTCGTGAAATATTCTTTTTGTCGGGGAATATTCGTAAGGCGGCCATGACCATTTGTGGGGCCCCATAAAGAATAACTGTCGGATGAAGAAAACGACAAAAAATGAGTTTTTATAAATAACGACGTAGTTGTTACCATTAACACTGTTGGAATTCTCGGTGGTTAAAATACAGTAATACGCGTGTTTGCAGAGTAGCACACGGTTTTACACATTATTTTTGAATTATTGATCCTTACGTAAGAAGGCACTACTCAATAATTATTACAGTAATTCTTATTCAATATTTTATTTTATTGATTCAATAATTCTTTGCGTTGATATTTTATATTATTGTTGCTTAATAATTGTCAACGCACATCATCTCCATTATCGGATCAATAATTCGTATTATTTGGAATAATATTATTAGATAGCATTATTGGCAATGTCTAGAAAGTTTCGTCGAGGAGAAGTTTGGTCACCTAATTGGCGCAAGAAGGAGAAATCTTTATCTGAAGCCCTCTTTCCAGGAATTGCGCTGGTTGTGAAGATTGTGATTACGTAATATTATTTGTGAATAATTAATTATTGATTGATTTATATGATAAGGAAATATTTATTTTATGTGGATATAAATGATGAATATATTTATTTTATGTGGATAAAATGAAGGAATTAATCTTTGAGGTGATTTATCATTATTTTTGTCGATTGTGGAGGTAATAAAATCATCCGTTTGTGGATTTGGATATTTTTGGTTTGAAATTTGGAAAAACTCAAAGCTACAAAGTTGTAGAGAATTGATTTCAAGTAGAATGGACATAAAATTTGTATTTTTCCGATAAACGGTATATTTTCTATGAATTGTTGAAGTTTCGGAAAATAAAATGATTTTTATTAATTTATGGGTGGGACCCACTTTTACTTTTCAAACCATGTGCTGAATTGATTTCAATGTTGGTTGCTCAGATTTTTCAACAAGAGTGGGCGTGGAATGAGGAAGAAGATATATTAATATTTTATTAATTTAGTCTCCTTTCTTTTAGGCGTTAAAGTATTTTTCTATAAATAAAGTGCTTAAGTTAGAATTAAAAATCACACCAGAAACAAGTTTTCTTTCTCTCTATATTATCAAGCATATTTTTGAGAGTATTTAGATACTTTGAGAGTTGATATTTAGTAGAAGTTTCCTTCGGTTTTTCATCCGATATTCCAGTCAGAAGTACTGCTCTTTTGAGGTAAAGGATTTTAAGGGTTATTATGTTTTTCAATTGGTACTTCTTCCGTCCTTCAGAAAATTCTGGAAAATTTTGAAATGATATTTTGATGAGTTTTATTGATTGTGTCCAAAAATGGCGATTTTTGGATGTATAGATTAAGAGTTATGCATTTTACGGGAAAAAACTATTTTAAAAGTAACCGCTTATAACTCCTTGTGGTTAACTCCAAAATTGATGAAATTTTTATTGGAAGTATATCTATATAATATTAGTATACTCTGTGAATTTCGGAATTTTTGAATAAAAGTACAATTTATGATAAATGTCTAAATATTAGCGGTTTTGGCTATATGAAAAATAGTAAATAAATTTAAAAATTCGAGAGAAAATATATGTTCAATATAGGACTATATTTCGCTAAATCCTTAAAAGAAATATTTTTGGAACTGATTTGGTATTTTTCATAAAAATGGTCTAGTTGTGAGTAAAAGAATTAAATATGTTATGTGAAGTAAGAAAATTGGAAAATATGATTTTATGGCTTTAGAATCATACATGAGTTATATCTTGATTTTTGATGAGGGTTTTGGTTATTGGTGATGAAATCTTATGAGTTTGGCATTTTAGAATGATTAAATGCATTATTTAGTAAAGTGTAAACAATTAAAATAAATTGTTTATAAGTTAAGAAATGTTATTTTAATATCATTATCTTAGAAATATTGGTATGAATTTTATTATGGAATTTCTACCTTTTTTGTGTGTCAAGTTTACTATTCATGAGTTACTATTCATGAGTTACTATTCACGAGTTACTATTCATGAATTACTATTCACGAATTTACTATTCATGGGTTACTATTCACGAGTTACTATTCATGACAAAACTGGTTTCTTTTTCTAACCAAATTATAGTTGAATTATGAATATTACTCTTGAGATTAAAATTATATGTTGATCATATTATTTTTATTATCATATATAACATTTTTATAACCCTAATGATGATATTTTTCTTTGACTTGAGTGTAAAGATGGGTAGATTTTTGGTATGATCATGACTATGGGTTCTCTTTGGCCAGTAGTACAAAGTTGAATTGTTGACTGGTATGATCATGACCATTGAATTTATAATTGAATATCTTTAGCTTAAGTGCAAAGGTGAAATGATCAACATGGTTATAATTGTTTATATAAATTCTGAAATGATTATATATTTCTTTGAGATATTAATATATTTGACCTGTAGTGCAAATATGAACTGTTGATGAATATATTTGGCCTGTAGTGAAAAGATGAATTATTGATATATATATTTGGCCCGTAGTGCAAAGATGACCTGTTGTTGAATATCTTTGGCCTGTAGTGCAAAGATGGTCTGTTGATGAATATCTTTGGCCCGTAGTACAAAGATGAAATTGTTAGTATGATTATAAACAGGAACTGTGATTTGGTATAACCATGATCTTTGATGTTTCAGGAAAAGACACGTGATGAAAATTATCTTTGTCCTGGATGCGAAGAAAAATTTAGAATCACAATTATGATTGTGAGTTATTCATATGATTTTGGACCAGAACTGTTGATTGATGTTACAGGGATAAAACATTGTTGGTGGATTTTTAATGTGGAGAAGATAATAGACTTTATGGTCTATTTGACTCTTCTAATGGATTGCTTCATTTCCGCAACTATGGTTGAAATTTTATCATCTATATATGTTCTAAATCTACGATTTATTATTGATGAAGGCTATTGATAATTTAATTATCTCGTAGTCGTGATATTCTTTATTGGGCTAGTTGTGCTCACCTTACATTTCACAATTCCTTTCGTGTAATAAGAGTGTAAATTTGGGTCGGCCACGGGGTACAGTGAGAAGAATAAGCGATGGTCATCATTTAGTAGTTATATTTGGTGAATCAACTAGGGTGAGGCGAACCCAACGTTGGAAGGGTGTTTTGCCACTATCATACAAGATGTCTAATGACTTACAACCTCGTGTCATCATAAGACAGGGTTGTGCTCATCCATTTTCTGAGTATATTTACGAGCACTACCTATATAATCTTGGTGTTTGTTTGAAGTATAATTCTCATTTAGAGACAGTGGAGATAACGATATGTCAAGAGAAGACTCACCATTGGGAAGAATATGATAGTAATCTTCTCGTTTTTCTTTGGGGTCTATTGGGTCAACCAAGGATAATTTTGTGGCCATATGATATCTATCATAACCTAGACACATGGCCTCCCATGTACGAAGGTTTTCTTGAGCACTTCCCAAAGATTCTAATTTCTAAAACAGTTTTTGACTATACCTTTATGTAAGGTGTCATTGTGACGTGTTATCCAAGGTTGGGATGAGTGTCACAGTTGGTATATATTTGTATCAAAACTCACAGCATATGTGTTGTTAATTAAGTTTTAGTTATTTTCTGTACCATGTATTTGGCGACTCAGAATGGGTTGGATGGAATGGACCTATTTTGGGGTTGTCACATTTGGTATCAGAGCTATAAGTAAAGAGCCCCGAGCCTCTTGCTGGTGACTTCCTGTTGATGGGGGATGCACCGAAGCCAGACTCTCCGTAGGGGACGCCATTTTGCGGTGGCAAGCTGATAGGTACCAATGTAAGGTGCTGACACAAGTTGGTGTCCTGAGTCACATTTGGTATCAGAGCTTAGGGATATGGTCTCTGGCGGAGATCGGGGAATATAACTAGAAGGGGAGAGATGAGTAAATTCTTCGCTAGTTTGTCCTACCTAAGCTTATTTGTTGGTTAGTCATAATATCGGGATATTATGTGATATGTTAATTTGTTTAAATTAACCCTTGTTTTATGGCAGTATTTGAGAATGGCTGCTGAGAATGTTAACAATGGAGTGAATGAGACCGTGGGGATACCTCTAATCACCAACCAGGATAATGTGATATCAGGCGAAGAAGGAATTAGAGAAATCCATGTGGTGAGTGAAGAATTGATAGTCAGACATCTTTAGAGATGGTCGCAGAGGTAACAGCTGAGAGTGAGGAAGAAGAGGAAGAAGAGGTACCTGAGGAGAATTTATTAGAGGTATTATATGATCAAAATGTAGAATTGCAAAATCGTATTCATGAGTTAGAAGAGTAGGCTGAAGAACGGCAGGCGGTCATGGAGCAAAAGGATGCAACAATTCAAGCTTGTGTTTCCCGATATGTGATGCTTGAATAGAAGTAGTCTTTGGCAAAGTATAAGATGATAAAGATGGGATCTGAGCTGAAAGAAGAAAAAGTTGAACGAGTGAGAATAAGTGATGCATGGGCAAAAGCCGCACGACACGTGGATATTGTGGAAATAGATGTCCGATCTAAGAAGGCTAAAATAGATGATATGAATTTCTCTTTTTGGAAAGCAATTGGGAGAACCCAACATCGAGTTTTGAATTACCCTGTACAGAGTGGTCAACCTGAATTCGATATGGATCGAAGATTGATGATTCAGATCATGAATCGAGTACGACGAAGCCAGTTGAGGGAGGAATATGCCCTATAGAAAAGTATATTCCAACGGTAGTGATGACTCCAAATGCTTGCCCAGAGAAGTCAAAGCCGAGTAGTTCGAGGGATAGCGGTTGTCATGACTTCCCAACAAGTGAGGAACCCAAATGAAGTTATCACGGAGATGAGCAACGGAGAAATCATGATGACCGGAAATAAAATCGAAATGAAAGCAAGGTATTCTCAACTTTTCAAAATACTAGTGCACGTAAATTTTGGGGACGAAATTTCATAAGGAGGGAGATGTAAGACCCCGAATTTTATGAAATAAAAGTATTCAATTTTTCTTATAATAACTATTCAGTAAATGGTTAAATTGATAAAAGTTTAAAGTTAAGGATGAGATATGAACTTTTCAAAATACGTAAGTGGTTAAAAAATATTCAATTGTCGGGGAATATTCGTTTAGTCGTGGAATATTCTTTTTGTCGGGGAATATTAAATGCGGCGGTAGCGACCATTTGTGGGCCCCATAACGAATAGCATCGGATGAAGAAAAGCGATAAAAATTGAGTTTTTATAAATAACAGTAGTTATTACAATTAACACTTTGTTGGAATACCCGGTGGTTAAAATACAGTAATACGCGTGTTTGCAGAGTAGCACATGGTTTTAAACAGTATTTTTGAATTATTGATCCTTACGTAAGAAGGCACTACTTAATAATTGTTACAGTAATTACTGTTCAATATTTTATTTTATTGATTCAATAATTGCTGCGTTGATATTTTATATTATTGTTGCTTAATAATTGTCACTGCACATCATCTCCATTATCAGATCAATAATTCATATTATTTTGAATAATATTATTAGATAGCATTATTGGCAATGTCTATAAAGTTTTGTCAAGGAGAGGTTTGGTCACCTAATTGCGCGCCAGTGAGGAGAAATCCTTATCGGAAAGCCCCCTCTTTCCTGGGAACTATCTGGTTGTCATTATTGTGATCCTGTAATATTATTTGTGAATAATTAATTATTGATTTATATGATAAGGAAATATTTATTTTATGTGGATATAAATGATGGATATATTTATTTTATGTGGATAAAAATGAAGGAATTAATCTTTGAGGTGTTTTATCGATTATTTTATCGATTGTGGAGGTATTAAAATCATCCGTTTGTGAATTTTGGATATTTTGGTTTGGAATTTGGAAAAACTCAAGCTACAAAGTTTTAGAGAATTTGATTTCAAAGGTGAGAATGGACATAAAATTTGTATTTTTCGATAAAAGCGGTCTATTTTCTATGAATTGTTGAAGTTTGGAAAATAAAATGATTTTTATTAATTTATGGGTGGGACCCACTTTTACTTTTCAAACCATGTCTTTAATTGATTTCAATGTTGGTTGCTCAGATTTTTCAAAGAAGAGTGGGCATGGAATGAGGAAGAAGATATATTAATATTTTATTAATTTAGTCTCCTTTATGCGTTTCTAAGATTTTCCTATAAATAGGTGCTTAATTTAGAATTGAAAATCACACCGTAAACAAGTTTTCTTTTCTCTATAATATCAAGCATATTTTTGAGAGTATTTAGATACTTTGAGAGTTGCTATTTAGTAGAAGTTTCTTCGGTTTTTCATCCGATATTCCGATCGGAAATCTTGCTTCTTTTGAGGTAAGAGATTTTAAGGGTTATTATGTTTTTCAGTTCATACTTCTTCCGTCCTTCGTAAAATTTGGGAAAATTTGAAATGATATTTTGATGAGTTTTATTGATTGTGTCCAAAAATGGCGATTTTTGGATGTATAGATTAAGAGTTATGAATTTTACAGGAAAAGACTATTTTAAAAATAACCGCTTATAACTCATTGTGGTTAACTCCAAAGTTGATGAAATTGTGATTGGAAGTATATCTATATAATATCAATATACTGTGAATTTTGGAATTTTGAATAAAAGTAAAATTTATGATAAATGTCTAAATATTAACGGTTTTGGCCATATGAAAAATAGTAAATGAATTTTAAAAATTTCGAGAAAAATATATGTTCAATATAGGACTATAGTCGCTAAATCCTTAAAAGAAATATTTTTTGAACCGATTTGGTATTTTTCATAAAAATGGTCTAGTTATGAGTAAAAGAATTAAATATGTTATGTGAAGTAAAAAAATTAGAAAATATGATTTTATGGCTTGAGAATCATACATGAGTTATATGCAGATTTTTTGATGAGGGTTTTGGTTATTGGTGATGAAATCTTATGAGTTTGGCATTTTAGAATGATTAAATGCATTATTTAGTAAACTGTAAACAATTAAAATAAATTGTTTATAAGTTTAAGAAATGTTATTTCAATATCATTATACCAAAATATTGGTATGAATTTTATTGTAGAATTTCTACCTTTTTTGTGTCGGTTTCTTCGTGCGCCCCAAAATTAGGTATACATCACCCATCTTGGGTCGCCACTTACATGGTATGTAATTTAAATACAACTTATTAACATAACTGCTGTCGTGGTACAATACGACATAAATCGTGAGTTTGAATACAAATATCGCTTCTACTAGATATTATACAAACTCAAACAAAAAGTCCTCATTACAGCTTATTATCACACTATTTTACGAATAGTGAGGACTACTAATGCTATCTTCGTAACCATCACTCGTTTCCCCGACTCGTCCCGGCTATATTCTCATTTTCAAGAGAACAAAGTGAAAGAAAGGGTGAGCTCAACTAGCCTAAAGAAGAAATATTATGACTAAGATAATGCGTAATAAATTATCAATAGTCTTCAACAATGTTAAACCGATAAAATACAATAGACAAACCAGTTTAAGCTGCAATGAATATCGCAATCCATTAAAAGAGTCAAGTAGAAAATAAAGTCTACTATCTTTTAGGTTTTAAAAGGTTTTCATCATTTGTTATAGTTTGAGACTCACTTTAATAAATATTCCACATCATCGAATCACCCCCGCACTACTACCAAGGATATTCTTTAGTATCACGACCACAATTATTCATGCACTACGCCAAGAATATTTTTGTATTCATTAATGGTCATGATCATGCCAACAATCATCCACCAATGCACTACTACCATCGAGGATTTTTATCACATCATTTGTAACATTATTAATCATGATTACACCGAATAGTCTCTCGGTCATAATCATACCAAGTCCATCTATGCACTATGTGCCACATGATGACTTTCAACATAATATAAACATGAGGATGATGACAATGATATAAGAATTCAATAAAACAAGTTCAAGAATTATTTTATCCAGAATTATTAACGTCCAAATTAGTAAAATTCAAGAATGATCAGAAGAATATTTCCATGAAAAGATACTGGATGAAACGCAAATATCAAGGATATTCTACTAATTTCATGGAGTATAGAAGTCAAAGTTTTAACCAACTGGGTATAATAAAGAATGGAATAACAAAAGAAATCACCATGCATGCGGTACTTGCAGATAGACAAAGTTATTCCAACAGAATAATAATAACGGAACCAAAGTCGGTGAAATTCACACAAGCGGGATGTTCCAACAGAATAATAAAGATGGAACGGATCCTGTAAAACACATGATAGGATATTCCAACAGAATGATAAAAAGGCGTGTCCGAAGTCGGTGTAAAAAACATGATGCAGGATGTTCCAATGTAATAATAATAAAGACGGAACCAGTCGATGTAAAACACACAAACAGGATGTTCCAATGTAATAATAATAAAAAAGCGGAACCAGTCGGTGTAAAACACATGACAGGATGTTCCAATGAGAATAATAGAAGAATGTCACCAAGTATAGGGTAAATCGGCAGTATAAAAGTTATTCCAATGTAATAATAAGCAATGGAATAACAATGCAGTTCTCTTCATGAATAAGAAAGAATAACACCCCTTACTTTTGGTAGGAGATTGAATATCGCAGCGAAGGTGTAGTAACAAAATATCTTCTTCTTTCTCTCTTATTCTTTCTATACTTTTCTCTCTATAGCTTAAATGAATTCGTGAAAATAATGAAGCCCTAGGCCTCTATTTATAGAAGATTTCTAGCTTAGCAGCTTAGCACCTTAGTGTGAAAAGGCAAGTGGCTTCGACGACTAATGATGTGAAAAGAAAAGTGGTTTGGCGCTCAGTAATGTGAAGAAACCACAAGTGGTTCGACGCTCAGTAATGTGAAATGAACAAGTGGTTCGACGTCGGTAAAGGTAATTACTATTAACGAAGGTAAATACTATTCACAAGGGTAATTACTATTGTGAAGAGACTCTTAAATGATGACATATGAGCCCCCCATAAAATAATCAAACTTACCACAAATCATAACACATATTTAATCTTTCAACAATTATTAATCATTTATAACTTATCGCCTCAATTATTGATTTAATACTATAACATATTATATGATGATAATCGTGACAATAATTGAATCAATAATATAAGAGATATGATGCGCAAATTATCATGTAGCAATAATTGAGCATAGGTGAGTGACTGACTCACGTAAGCATCAATAATCAATACCGAGTGTGCTACTCTTATGCAACCACGCCAGTATTCTTGTACTTTTTTACCACGGGGGTAGTTCAACAGCTTTTAACGGTAACACCTCCGTAGTTATTTTTATAAAATATTTTTGTCGTTTTCTCAATCCGACAATAATTACATTGTGGGGTCCACCAATGATTGAGTAGTTGTATTAATATTCCCTAAAAAGAATATTCCCAGACCAAACGAATATTTTATAACAACTTGCATACTTTGCAAAATTTATAAATATTACCCACAACTATAACATTATATCAAATTTATTCCATAATATTCAAAATAATATTTATAGAAAAATTCATCTTTATTTATAAAAGTTGGGGTCTTACAACCTCCCTTCTTATGAAATTTTCCCTCGAAATTAGGGTACGACTGGTATGTCAAGAGGTAAGGATATCTTGATTTCATTTTGATTCTAACTCCCAAGTCATTTCCTCAACATCGTGGTTCCTCCACAAAACTTTGACTTGAGGTATAACCTCGAGCGTAGAATATGTTTCTTCTTATCCAAGATTTGAACAGAACCTCTTCATACGTCAAATCTTCCGCTATTTCGTCCGGTTCTAACTCAATAATGTGATTCGGGTCTTTCACATATTTACGTAACATGGATATGTGAAAACGTTATGAACACGAGACATATTTTGGCAGTAAAAGCGAGTCTATAGGCCACAGTTCCTACTCGATCGAGGATTAAAAATGGACCGATGAATCGAGGATTAAGTTTTCCTCTCTTTCCAAATCTTGTAACTCCTTTCCATGGAGCAACTTTTAACAACACATGATCTCCTATATCGAATTCCACGTCCTTTTCGATGAAGATCAAGATAACTCTTTTGTCGATTTTGTGAGGTTTTTATACGTTGTCGGATCGTTTGAATCTTTTCCGTAGTCATACGCATCAACTCTCGGTCCCAACAACGTTGCTTCACCCACCTCATCCCAAAGATATCCGGAAACGACACTTTCTTCCATACAACGCTTCGAATGGAGCCATGCCAATACTTGCTTGATAAGCTGTTGTTGTGAGGAAAACTCCACCAATGGTAAGAACTTGTCCCAACTCCCCTTGAAATCAAGGACACATAGTCTTAATAGATCTTCAAGAGTTTGAATAGTCCTCTCCATCGTCCGTCCGTCCGTCTCGAGGATGATATGCCGAGCTAAACCGTAAGTCTGTGCCCATAGCTTTTTTGCAAACTAACCCAAAATCGTGAAGTGAATCTTGGGTCTCGATCAGAAACTATGGATCTTAAGCATACCATGCGATCTTACAATCTCATTTATGTACATACGAGCAAGACGTTCAAGTGTATAAGTTTCTCGATTATCGGAAGAAATGAGCGGACTTTGGTCAATCTATCAACAATGACCCAAATCGCATCAATGCCTTGAGAAACCTTAGGAAGACCGAACGAAATCCATGGTAATGTGCTCCCACTTCCATTCGGAATTTCAAGTGGTTGCAATGGACCTTTTGGTACTTGATGCTCCGCTTTAACTCGTTGACAAGTTAGACACCTTGAGATAAGCAGCCGCTATCTCTCTCTTCATATTGCTCCACCAAAATGTATATTTAATATCATGATACATTTTGGTACTCCTGTGATGGATTGCAAATGGTGTGTTGTGCGCCTCCATCATGATATTATACTTTAAATCGTGGTCGTTAGGAACACAAAGTCCGGAGTTGACTTGAAGTATTCCTTCTTCATCGATTCTTGCTTCCCAAGATAGCACCTTCTTGCACTTTCTTCTTCATACGCATCACCTGTGTCTCAGTAGCTTCGAGCAGACTTTAACTTTATCGATTAAAGTCGGTTCTACTCAGATACTTGACTATCATCACACGCGTCCTCGAGTCTTTAACTCTATCTCCATCCTTTGCAAGTCACACAAAATGGGCCTTTGCGTTGACAATATCGCACTCAGATTTTGCATATGATTTTCTACTCAATGCGTCGCCTACCACGCTCGCTTTTCGGTGATGGTATTGGATGGTATGATCATAATCTTTCAGCAGTTCAAGCCAACGCCGTTGTCGCATGTTGAGTTCCTTTTGAGTGAAGAAATATTTGAGGCTTTTATGATCCGTAAAGATCTCCACTTTCTCCCCATACAAGTAATGCCTCCAAATTTTAAGTGTGAAGATAACAACCGCTAACTCTAGATCATGAGTAGGATAATTCCTCTCATATTCTTTGAGTTGTCGCGAGGCATAAAGCTATAACTTTTCCATGTTGCATAAGAACACATCCCAACCCTTTGCTCAAGCATCATCAGAGATGACAAATCCTCCGAGCCGGATGGTATTGTCGTAAACAGTCTTTGAAATAAGTCTCCTCTTGAGTTCTTGAAAACTCTTCTCACATTCTTCGCTCCAACCGAACTTTGTATCTTTCCGAGTCAATTTGAGTCAATGGAGTAGCGATTCGAGAAAATCCTTCCACGAATCTCCGATAATAACCAAATTAAACCGAGAAAGCTACGATTTGATCATCGATTTAGGTTGTTCCACTTTGAATAGCTTCAATCTTTCTTTGGGTCAACAGATATTCCATGACTTGATACCACGTGCCCAAGGAATGCTACTTCTTCAAGCCGTAACTCACATTTCTTCAACTTGGCATAAAGCTTATATTCACGAAGCTTTTGGAGTGTCACCTCAAGTGTTGCTCATGATCTTCACGGCTTTTGGAATAAATAAGGATGTCATCAATAAAAGCGACCACAAAGTGATCTAAATATTCCTTGAATACTCGGTTCATCATATCCATGAAGGCGCGAGGAGCATTAGTCAATCCAAAGGACATGACTAGGAATTCATAATGCCCGCATCGGAGTTTCCGAAAGTCTCTTTGGAATGTCACGGTTCTAATCTTCAATTGGTGATATCGGAACGAAGATCAATCTTTGAAAAGAATTTGGCTCCTTGCAATCGGGTCAAAACAGTCATCAATACGTGGCAATGGATACCTATTTTTGATGGTGACATGATTCAACTCCCGATAATCAATACAAAAGTCGATACTCCCATCTTTCTTCTTCAAGAATAGAACAAGAGCACCCCAAGGAGAAGTACTAGGATGAATAAAGCCAATGTCTAACAATTCTTGCAGTTGGGTCTTTAACTCCTCGAAGTTCAATAGAGCTATTCGATATGGGGCTTTGGAAATAGGTTTTTACATAGGGTTCAAGGTCGATACAAAATTCAATTTCACGCCCGGGGTAGGCCAGAAGGAAGTTCTTCGGGGAATACGTCAGAAATTTATTAACAATAGAAATATCGCTCAAAACGGCGTATTTTTGTTTAAATCGTGACATGAGCTAAGAAAGCTTGACATCCGCTTTTT
The DNA here is from genome assembly GCA_020205615.1 of Panax quinquefolius. Taxonomy (NCBI): domain Eukaryota; kingdom Viridiplantae; phylum Streptophyta; class Magnoliopsida; order Apiales; family Araliaceae; genus Panax; species Panax quinquefolius. The sequence continues at coordinate 7,342,827 of CM035174.1, read as the reverse complement.
CAATAAACGAATAGCTTTATGGCTTGAGATGACCGTGATTGATTTTAATGGTTTGGTCGTTTGAATTAAGATAATAGGTTGATTAGGAATATGAAAGCTAACAACCTTACGAAAACAATCAATTTTTGCATGATAAGTAGTTAACCAATCAATCCCTAGAATCACGTCAAATGCAAGTATTTTTAATGAAATAAGATCGACAAGTGTAATGTGAGGGTACCGATTTGAACCAAACAAGACTTATAAACAAAGTGGATGTAATGAAGGTTTCTCTCAACGGAGTTTCCACAGATAAGTCAAAGTCTAATTTCTCCGAGTCAAATTTAATCGATGAGCGCAGAGTAGGAGAAATAAAAGAATGGGTAGAACCGGTATCAAATAAAGTATAGACTTCATTAGAGTTTATGATAAGCTTACCCGTGATGACCTCATTCGGATTCCTTGCTCTTTGGGAGGTCACAACAAACGCCTCCCTTGCAGACACGGTTTTGAATTTTTTGGGATGGCCTTTGGTGCCTCCATCCTAATTTGAATTTGTTTTCTGAAACGACAAAATCGAGCTAAGTGACCTTCTCTTCCATAATTATAACATGCTTTGACGGCATGACGCATTTTGATCGATGTGTCCCTCTCCTCCGCATTTGAAGCATATGATAGGTGGTCTTTCTCCTTCCTTAACAATGGGTCTTTGGTCGACGCTCTTTCCATCATTGTTGAATCTCCTTTTCTTGAAATGTCCATTCTTATTGTTTTGGCCTCGATTACCACCAAGTGGTTACCATATCCGCCCGTTGATTCCTCCACGCTTGTTGTCACCACTTCGATGACTACTCTCACCGGTATTATAATTTTTTTTTCGCTCTCCTTTAGTTGCGTTGACTCATTATCGCTCCACTAATCGAGCCCTATTTACAACATCCGAATACAAACACGGTTTATGAGAAATAAGATGTTGACGTATCTCCCGCTTCAAACCTCTTAAAAACATTCGCGCATCATTCTCTCTTCATTATCCACCAAGTGGGACGAAACCGTGATAACTCCACAAATTTTGCCTCGTATTGCGACACGGCCATATTGTTTTGTTCCAACTTGATAAACTCCACCTCCTTCATGTATGGCGAATACTTTCGGGAAAGTATTTGTCGTTGAAATGCCTCCTGGAACTTCTCCCAAGATATCTTCAAGACAAACGGGTTGAGTACGTTTTACCGATTCCCACCAAGAATCCGCCTCTCCTATGCAACATAAAGGCGGCAAAGGAACCTTTTGCTCTCGGAGCATCCCAAGACATCAAATATCTTGGTAATCGCTTTATCCATGCTTCCTTGAGAAGTGGTTTTGGCTCACCCTTAAACTCCGGTGGTCCCGGCTCCTTGAATTGTTTAGCGGTGACCGCCCGAGAGTTTTCCGTGTTTCCACCCCACGTTTTGGACAGAGTCGCTCTCGCTTTCTTTGTTGCATAAATTGCATAAAAGCCTCCGAACATTTGATCATTCATCATTTGGTCGGTGTTGTTATTTTGTATGAGGATTGTCGCCTTCACGATGCACATTATCCACGATTATTGATATGTGGTGAATCAACGATCGCCTGCGCTCCATTGCTATTCTCAACATTCTCAGATGTCATTTTCAGATACTGCCACAAAACAAAAGGTTAATTGACATGTAACAAATTATCCCTATCTTCTGACCAACCAATAAAATAGCACATAAACTTAGGTAGGTCATACTAGCGAAGGTATTCCCTGTCTCTCCCCTCCTAGTACTATTCTCACATCTTAGCCAGGGATCATATCCCTAAGCTCTGATACCAACTGTGACGCCCCCAAAATTAGGTATACATCACCCATCTTGGGTCGCCACTTACATGGTACATAATTTAAATACAACTTATTAACATAAGCTGGTGTGGTACAATACGACATAAAGCGTGAGTTTAAATACAAATAAATCTACTAGATATTATACAAACTCAAAAAAAAGTCCTCATTACAGTTATTATCACACTATTTTACGAGAATAGTGAGGACTACTAATGCTATCTTCGTAACCATCACTGCGTTTCCCGACTCGTCCAAACTATATTCTCATTTCAAGAGAAAAAGTGAAAGAAAGGGTGAGCTCAACTAGCCCAAGAAGAAATATTATGACTAAGATAATGCGAATAAAATTATCAATAGTCTTCAACAATGTTAAACCGATAAAATACAATAGACAAACCGGTTTAATCTGCAGTGAATATGCAATCCATTAAAAGAGTCAAGTAGAAAATAAAGTCTACTATCTTTTAGGTTTTAAAAGGTTTTTCATCATCATCGTTATATTTGAGACTCAAACTTTAATAAATATTCCACATCATCGAATCACCCCGCACTACTGGCCAAGGATATTCTTTAGTATCACGACCACAATTATTCATGCACTACGGCCAAGAATATTTTTGTATTCATTAATGGTCATGATCATGCCAACAATCGCCCACCAATGCACTACTACCATCGAGGATTTTTATCACATCATTTGTAACATTACGGCCATGATTACACCAAATAGTCTCTCGGTCATAATCATACCAAGTCCATCTACGCACTACACTACAATACGAGATGACTTTCAACATAATATAAACATGAGGATGATGACAATGATATAAGAATTCAATAAAACAAGTTCAAGAATTATTTTATCCGGGAATTATTAACGTCCAAATTAGTAAAATTCAAGAATGATCGGAAGAATATTTCCATGAAAAGATCTTTGGATGAAACGCAAATATCAAGGATATTCTACTAATTTCATGGAGTATAGAAGTCAAAGTTTTAACCAACTGGGTATAATAAAGAATGGAATAACAAAAGAAATCACCATGCATGCGATTTCAGACAGACAAAGTTATTCCAATGTAATAATAATAACGGAACGGTGTCGTGAAATTCACACACCGCAAGCGAGGATGTTCCAATGTAATAATAAAGATGGAACCGGATCAGGTGTAAAACACATGATAGGATATTCCAAATGAATGATAAAGGCGGAACCAGTCCGGTGTAAAACACACTGATGAGGATGTTCCAATGTAATAATAATAAAGAGCGGAACCAGTTAGGTGTAAAACACACAAACAGGATGTTCAGAATAATAATAAAAAGCGGAACCGTGTAGGTGTAAAACACATGAAAGGATGTTCCAAAGTAATAATAGAAGAATGTCACCAAGTATAGGTAAATGCTGCAGATACAAAGTTATTCCAATGAGAATAATAAGCAATGGAATAACAACAGTTCTCTTCATGAATAAGAAAGAATAACACCCCTTACTTTTGGTAGGAGATTGAATGCGCAGGTTAGTAGTAACAAAATACTCTTCTTCTTTCTCTTATTCTTTCTATACTTTCTCTCTCTATAGCTTGAATGAATTCATGAAAAATAATGAAGCCCTAGGCCTCTATTTATAGAAGATTTCTAGCTTAGCACCGCCGTGTGAAAAGGCAAGTGGCTCGACGACTAATGATGTGAAAAGAAAAGTGGTTTGGACGCTTTTGTAATGTGAAACGACAAGTGGTTCGGCGCTTTGTAATGTGAAACGACAAGTGGTTCGACGTCGGTAAAGGTAATTACTATTAACGAAGGTAAATACTATTCACAAGGGTAATTACTATTATCGATGAAGAGACTCTTAAATGATTTATATAGAGCCCCCATAAAATAATCAAACTTACCACAAATCATAACACATATTTAATCTTTCAACAATTATTAATCATTTATAACTTGTCGTCTCAATTATTGATTTAATACTATAACATATTATATGAGATGATCTTGTGACAATAATTGAATCAATAATATAAGAGATATGATGCAAAGAATTATCGTAGTAATAATTGAGCATATAGTTGAGTGACTTCTCACGTAAGCATCAATAATCAATACTGAGTGTGCTATTATGCAACAACGCCAGACATTCATGTACTTTACCATAGGGTAGTTCAACGCTTTTTACTTGGTAACACCTCCGCCGTTATTTTTATAAAATATTTTTGTCGTTTTCTCAATCAAAATAATAATTACATGTAGGGTCCACCAATGATTGAGCCGTTATGCGAATATTCCCTAAAAAGAATATTCCAGACCAAACTAATATTTTATAACAACTTGCATACTTTGCAAAATTTATAAATATTACCCACAACTATAACATTATATCAAATTTATTCCATAATATTCAAAAATAATATTTATAGAAAAATTCATCTTTATTTATAAAAGTTGGGGTCTTACATTTACTATTCATAGTTTTATTCATGAGTTACTATTCACTTAATTTACTATTCATGAGTTACTTATTCACGAGTTCTATTCATGACAAAATTGGTTTCTTTTTCTAACCAAATTATAGTTGAATTATGAATATTACTCTTGAGATTAAAATTATATGTTGATCATATTATTTTTATTATCATATATAACATTTTATATCCCTAATGATGATATTTTCTTTGACTTGAGTGTAAAGATGGGTAGATTTTGGTATGATCATGACTATGGGTTCTCTTTGGCCAGTAGTGCAAAGTTGAATTGTTGACTGGTATGATCATGACCATTGAATTTATAATTGAATATCTTTAGCTTAAGTGCAAAGGTGAAATGATCAACATGGTTATAATTGTTTATATAAAATTTGAAATGATTATATATTTCTTTGAGATATTAATATATTTGACCTGTAGTGCAAATATGAACTATTGATGAATATATTTGGTTTGTAGTGCAAATATGAACTGTTGAGGAATATATTTGGCCTGTAGTGCAAAGATAAATTGTTGATGAATATCTTTGGCCCGTAGTGCAAAGATGACCTATTGTTGAATATCTTTGGCCTGTAGTGCACAGATGGTCTGTTGATGAATATCTTTGGCCCGTAGTGCAAAGATGAAATTATTTGTATGATTATAAACAGGAACTGTGATTTGGTATAACCATGATCTTTGATGTTTCAGGAAAAGACATGTGATGAAAATTATCTTCGTCCTGGATGCGAAGAGAAATTTAGAATCACAATTATGATTATGAGTTATTCATATGATTGTGGACCAGAACTGTTGATTGATGTTACAGGGATAAAACATTGTTGGTGAATTTTTAATGTGGAGTAGATAATAGACTTTATAGTCTATTTAACTCTTCTAATGGATTGCTCGTTCCGCTACAACTATGGTTAAAATTTTTATCATCTACCATATGTTCTAAATCTCTGGTTTATTATTGATGAATGCTATTGATAATTTAATTATCTTTAGTCATGAAATTCTTTAATGGGCTAGTTGTGCTCACCCTTCTGTTTCACAATTCCTTTCAGGTAATAAGAGTGTAGCTGGGTCGAGCGGGGGTAACAGGGGAATAGAATGGTGGTCATCATTTAGTAGTTATATTTGGTGAATCAACTAGGGTGAGGCGAACCCAACGTTGGAAGGGTGTTTTGCCACTATCATACAAGATGTCTAATGACATACAACCTCGTGTCATCATAAGACAAGGTTGTGCTCATCCACTTCTTTGAGTATTTCTGAGCACTACCTATATAATCTTGGTGTTTGTTTGAAGTATAATTCTCATTTAGAGACAGTGGAGATAATGATATGTCAAGAGAAGACTCACCATTGAGAAGAATATGATAGTAATCTTCTCGTTTTTCTTTGGGGTCTATTGGGTCAACCAAGGATAATTTTGTGGCCATATGATATCTATCATAACCTAGACGCATGGCCTCCCATGTACGAAGGTTTCCTTGAGCACTTCCCAAAGATTCTAATTTCTAAAATAGTTTTTGACTATACTTTTATGTAAGGTATCACTGTGACGTGCTATCCAAGGTTGGGATGAGTGTCACAGTTGGTATATATTTGTATCCAAACTCACAACATATGTGTTGTTGTATTTTGCATGACAATTGTTGTAATAAAGTTGTAGTTATTTTATGTACCATATATTTGGTGACTCAAAATGGGTTGGATAGAATGGACCTATTTTGGGGTTGTCACAGGTATACCTGAGCTATAACCACCTATGGGGGTACCACAGACATGTCGTCTTGGCACGAGAGGCATGACACTTTCCGTGGCAGTGTGATTAGTCCACGGCGTCTCCGTTTTGGGCTCCGGAGGAAGTGGGCCATTTGGTGTTTTGTTGTGGAGGCGTATGGGTTAACCCTAGTTTTTGTTCTGCGAATTTGTGATGTTGTGTCAAACAAACTTATCCGATTTGCATACATTTGGATTCGCGGTCTAATGTGTGATTTGCACTGTGTGGCATTATTTGATTTACTGTATGGCATTATTTTGACTTACTGTGTGGCATTACTTTGACTTGCACTGTGTGGCAAGATATATTTTGAGCTCAATCGTTATAAAATAACTTGACCATTTGTTTCAAATTTATTATTTTATCAGTATTAGTTTTATTTGTTTTCGCTCGATTTAATTCATTGAGTTAGTTACTTGGTTCGTTATTTCTTTATTAAATCATTGGTTTCGTCAATTCATTGATTCAAATTTATATTTCTTTCGAGATCTTTGGAGATTATATATTTTAAATCGAAGATTTACACATTAGGCTTTGTTCAGTATTTTGTCTCAGTTATTTAGAATTTCAGTTGTATATCTTTTGTATCTTTATATCCGAACTGGGCATTTGGCTCATGCTGTGTTTTTCTTCCGGCATGTTTGCAGGGGTGATTCAGGGCTAGTGTGATGAGAGTGTTGCCTTTGACCATCTAGGTTGTTTCGATATTTGGTTTTGATTATTCTGACTCTATTTGGAGAATTGTATTTAGTACTTCATTGATGGGTATCACTATTAATATTTTGAAGTTATTAGTGCTCTGTTTACTTATTTTGAGGTTTCTTGTGCTTTGCACATGACCTCCCTTTCCTTTTCGGGAAGGGGGTGTTACAGAGATGGTATCAGAGCTTAGGTTCTTTCTTGTAGAAAACCTAATTAGGTTTAACCTGTGAGTTATGGGTAATCACTAGGTAGACGTAGGAGTTTGATTTGAATTTGTTCTCTGTTTGGTTGGTCTTGATTTTGACCAAATGTTTTTAGCTCTTTGAGTTGTAGTTGATTTAAGAAAGGCGAGATAATTTGTTAAGATTATTATTGTTATGCGTTGGAGCAATAATATTAGTTAAGGATTATGATTGGATCATTAAGGAGAATAATGTCATATTTTGTTCAGTTAAGAAATGATTATACGATTATGATATGAGTATTTGTATCAGCGAATTTTGATATTGGAGAATTATTTGTTAGAGTTATTTCAGGTAATTACAAATTATTATGATTTTGGAATTGAGGATTTGATTTAGGTTAGATTCTGATTTTTGTTAAGTTGTGAATAATTTGACGTATGTGAATCGGTGAGATAATATGATAAAGTGAAAACTATTAAGTACAGAGGATCATTTATAATTTTGAGTTGTTGTAGATATTCGAGGTAATTAGATTAATCTTTTGGAGTAAATGAATTTTGTGATTATTTCCTAGTAGAATATTGGAGTTATCTTATATGAAGTTTTGAGTGATAGTATGAGGAGATCTTGGAATTTGTTGGGTTAAGATTTGCATTAAAAGAATGATTGATTCATTAAATGATTAGATATATATAATAAGTGATGAATCCAATATATTTTAAGAGATTTTGAAAGATATAGTTTGCTTATTCAGATAATAGGATATATGATTTGGAGTTTGGTATGCTGATGAAGAGATCTTAGCAGTAGTATATTTTTTGTGTTATATTATTTGAGAACTAATTTGATTTGAGGTTATGATATTTTGGAACTCATAAGGACTTAGGAGGGTTGGTGATATAATTTGTAAAGTTTTTCTATTTATCCGATGTCATTGAAGTTTTTTGCATGAATTTATGTAAAATAAATAAATAAAAATAATTTTTTTAAATCTTTGTCATGTGTGAAACATTAACGTTTTACGAATTAAAAATAATTTTAAATATTTTGGGTATTCGAATCGTATTTGGATGAAGAGAAATTTTTGTGATTTTGAATGATGTTCCAAAGAGTACGTTTACAAGAATTAAACTCAAAGATATTATTGACGACTACCGCACTAACAAGTGGATCATATATGTGATCTAATTTGATGCAACGCTAAGAACCTTACCAAGGCTTGTACGAGAGTGGTATTTAATCTTTTACAAATACATTGATAATTACGTGGATGGAGATGACTTATCGCGTTAATCGTTCAAATGGCTGGTACGTCAGAATTAAAAAAAAAAAAAAATTAGCTTATTTGAATTCTGATGACGAAATTATTTTTAAGGGGTGAAAAATGTAATAACCCATATTTTTAAAATAAAATATTAATTAATTTTATTTTATACAATTGTATTCAAATTGCCAAATGTGACGCCCCCAAAATTAGATATACATCACCCATTCTGAGTGGCCAGATACATGGTACAAAATTCAAATACAACTTCATTTATACAACTGTTGAGATGTTGTATAGAATAAGACCACAGTTAACTGTGAGTTTTAATACAAATGAATGTAACTCTCATGGTGCCTAGACCACAACCTTACAATGGTACTTTACATAAAAGTATAGTCAAAAACTGTTTTAGAAATTAAAATCTTTGGGAAGTGCTCAAGGAAACCTTTATACATGGGAGGCCATACGTCTAGGTTATAATAGATATCATATGGCCACAGAATTATCCTTGGTTGACCCAATAAACCCCAAAGAAAAACTAGAAGATTACTATCATCTTCTTTCCAATGGTGAGTCTTCTCTTGACATATAGCTATCTCCACTGTCTCCAAGTGAATATTATATTTCAAATAAACTCCAAGATCATATAGGTAGTGCCCGTAGATATACTCAGCAAGTGGATGCGCACAACCCTGTCTTATGATAACACGAGGTTGTATGTCATTAGACATCTTATATGATAGTGGCAAAACACCCTTCCAAAGTTGGGTTCGCCTCACCCTATTTGATTCACCAAATATAACTACTAAATTATGTATAGAATACAACACACTTTTTTATACTATTTAGGGAGAACCTCCATAGCTAGAGACCATCGTTATATTCTCCTGTTATCCCCTCTCGACCCAGCAACACTCTTATTACCTGAAAGGAATTGTGAAGCAGAAAGGGTGAGCACAACTAGCCCAGTAAAGAATATCATGACTAAAGATAATTAAATTATCAATAGCTTTCATCAATAATAAATCAGAGATTTAGAACATATGGTAGATGATAAAACTTTTCAACCATAGTGCAAAATGAACGAAGCAATCCATTAGAAGAGTCAAATAGACCATAGGTCTATTTTCTTCGCTATGTTAAAAGTCCACCAATAATATTTTATCCATGTAAAATAAATCAATAGTTCTTGTCCACAATCATATGAATAACTCATCATCATAATTGTGCTTCTAAATTCCTCTTCGCAACCAGGACGAAGATAATTTTTATCACCTATCTTCACCTGAAACATAAAAAATCATGGTTATACCAAATCAGAATTCCTGCTCATAATCATAGTAATAAATTCATCTTTGCACTATGGCCAAAGATATTCATTAACAATTCATCTTTGCACTACATGCCAAAGACATACAACTGTATTTTAGAAGAGTCAAGTAGAGCATGATATCTACTATTTTCAATAAATTAAAAGTGTATAACCAATATTTTATCGTTGAGACTCAAGTTAATAAGTAATCCACATCATCGAATTATCCATGCACTACGACCAAGGATATTCGTTAGTATCACATCCATGAATTATCCATGTACTACGACCAAAGATATTCATTATTATCACATCCATGAATTAATATTTCATCACTGAGACTCAGCTCAATAATTAATCCACATCATTGAATCATCCCTGCACTACAAGCCAAGGATATTCATCAGTATCACGACCACGAATTATCCATGCACTACGGGTCAAAGATAATCGTGTTTTCATCAACGGTCATGATCATGCCATAAAACAATTCATCTTTGCACCCTTGGCCAAAGAGAATCCATAGCCATAATCATACCAAAAACTGTCCATCAATACACTACAGGCCAATGAGGACTTTTTCCACATCATTTGTAACATTACGGTCATGATTATACTAAATAATCCCTGGTCATAATCATACCAAGTCCATCTATGCACTACGACCAAAGATGACTTTCAACACAATATAAGCATGAGGATGATGACAATGATATAAAAAATCAATCAAATGAGATAAAAGATAAATATTAAACATTTATAAAACAATTTATCCAGCGTTCAATAATAACCAATGTTATCAATCACTTAATAATCTCATAATCTAATATCATTAATATTATAACAATATTTTAATCATTTCTTAAACTTATAAATAATTTATTTCAATTATTTACACTTTATCAAATAATGCATTTAATCATTCAAAAATGCCATACTCATAAGATTTCATAATCAATGATCAAATCCCTCATCAAAAATCTGCATATACCCTATATAGGATTCTCAAGCCATAAAATCCTATTTTTCAATTTTATTACTTTACATAACATATTTAATTCATTTACTCATAACTAATTTATTTTCATGAAAAATACCAAATCAGTCCCAAAAATATTTCTTTTCTGGGATTTAGCAGAATATAGTTCCATCTTGAACATATATTTTTCTTAGAATTTTTAAAATTCATTTACTATTTTTCATATGGCTAAAACTGCCGAATATTTAGACATGTATCATAAATTGTACCTTTGTCCAAAAATTCCGAAATTTACAAGGTATACTCCTGTTATATACATGTACTCCCAATAAAAATTTCACCAATTTTGGAGTTAACCACAAGGAGTTATAAGGGTTTACTTTTAAAATAGTTTTTCCCATAAAATCCATAACTCTTAATCTATACATCCAAAAATTGCCATTTTTGGACACAATCTAGAAAAATCATCAATTTTTCATTTCAAATTTTTCCATAATTTTTGAGGGTCAAAAAATTAAGAATCTGCCCCTGGTAGAAACCCCTTTTTAATAAAAATACTATTCATATGAATACGAATGATCATTTACCATGCATGCGGTAATCTAAATAGACATGTTATTTCAATAGAATAATAAAGAATGGAACCAGGTCATGCTAAACTGTAAAATCCCAACTTTTTGAATAAAGATGAATTTTCTAATAAACATTATTTTTGAATATTATGGAGTGAAATTGATATAATGTTATAGTTGTGGGTAATATTTATAAATTTTGCAAAGTACGCAAGTTGTTATATAATATTTGATTGGTCGGGGAATATTCGTTTTAACAGGAATATTCGATACAACGACAATCATAATCATTAGTGGACCCTACAACGGAATTATTGTCGGATCGAGAAAATGACAAAATATTTTTATGAAAATAACGGCGGAAGTTTTACCGTTAAGCTGTTGAAACACCCGGTGTTAAAAAATGCGATGAATGGCGTGGTTGCATAGTAGCATACCAGTATTAATTATTGATGCTTTACGTGATAAGTCACTCGGTTTTTGTTGGTATTATTAATGTAATAAAATAGAAAATCTTTTATATAAAATAGAATACTTTTATAAAGTTATTCTATAAATAGAATATATTATATTCTATTATGCATAGTGTTGCATAAGTGTTCTGCATAGTATTTTGCATAGTAAAATCTTTTTATATAAAATGTAATACTTTTATAAAATTATCCGTTTTATTAGACAATAATTAGAATATATTATATTTTATTATGCATGTAGTATTTGCATGGTGCTGCATAGTGTTTGCATAGTAAAATCTTTTATAAAGTTATTCGTTTTATTAGATTATAAATAGAATATATTATATTTTATTTAAAAGATTTTTCTTTAAATATGGACCGTCCGATTAAAGTAAATCAAACTGGACCGTTTCATGAGTTAGTTACTATCTTGAGTCCATTTTTCTATAAATAGAAGCTCATTCCTTCATTATTTCTTACTTAATTCTTTGAAACTACAGAGAGAAACTATAGAGAGAAAGAAGAAAAGTGTTATAACTTCTACTTCACTACTTCTATATCCAAAGACTCTTCTTCTTAAGGTAGGGAATATTATTTGTTGTACTCGTAAGGGTTATTCTTTCTTTCTTATTCATGAAGAGAACTTCGTTATTCCATTCTTTATTATTATGTTGGAATAACTTTGCCTACATGCAAAGTAATCTTGCATACATGGTGAAATTCTTCTAATATTCCATTCTTTATTATTCTATTGGAATATCCACGTCATGCATGCGTTTTCTGTGGGACCGTTTAAAATCTTTATTATTATTACATTGGAATATCTTGTCTATGCATTTTACTGTGGGACTCGATTAGTCCTTATTAGTATTCTGTTGGAATAACTTTGTTTATGCGCAATCCCGTATGCATGGTGATTTACATTGTTATTCCATTCTTTATTATTCTCATTGGAACATCCCGCTTCGGTGCGTAATTTTGCCCGACTGGTTCCGTTATTTAGTGATACGTTGGAATAACTCGCTACATCGCGGCAATCGCATGCATGGTGATTTCTTTTGTTATTCCATTCTTTATTATACTCGGTTGGTTAAATTTTGACTTCTATACTCCATGAAATTAGTAGAATATCCTTGATATTTGTGCTTCATCCGAAGATCTTTTCATAGAAATATTCTTTCGATCATTCTTGAATTTTACTCTACAAAGCAAGATCATGTTGACAATTTAGACATTAGTAGTTCTTGGACAAATTAATTCTTGAACTTGTTTTATTGAATTCAGTATATCATTGTCATCATCCTCATGTTTATATTATGTTGAAAGTCATCTCGTATTCAGAGTGCATAGATGGACTTGGTATGATTATGACGAGGATTATTCGGTATAATCATGACCGTAATATTACAAATGATGTGGAAAAAGTCCTCATTAGCCCGTAATGCATTGATGGGACGGTTTTTTGGTATGATTATGGCTATGGATTCTCTTCGGCCAAGGGTGCAAAGATGAATTGTTTTATGGCATGATCAGGACCGTTGATGAAAACATGATTATCTTTGGCCGTGGTGCATGGATAATTCGTGGTCGTGATACTAAAGAATATCCTTGGCCTGTAGTGCAGGGATGATTTGATGATGTGGATTATTTATTAAGCTGAGTCTCAGCGATAAAAGTGATGAAAAACCTTTTAAATCATAGAAGATAGTAGATTTTATTCTCTACTTGACTCTTCTAATGGATTGCTTGTTCCGCTGCAGTTAAACTTGATGTTTGTTATATTGTACCAGTTTAACATTGTTGAAGGCTAATGATAATTTATTCTTGCATTATCTTAGTCATAATATTTCTTACTGGGCTAGTTGAGCTCACACTTTCTTTTTCACCGTTTTCTCGTGAAATGAGAATATAGCCGAGCGAGTCTGGGAGCGGAGTGATGGTCCTAGATGGTGCATTAGTAGTCCTCACTATTCTGTGAAATAGTGTGATAATAATTATAATGAGGACTCCTTTTGAGTTTGTTTACTCTCTAGTAGACAATATTTGTATTCAAACTCACAGTTTATGTTTTGTCGTATTGTACACGACAGTTGTATTATTAAGTTGTATTTGAATTCTGTACCATGTATCTGGTGACTCAAGATGGGTAATGTATACCTAATTTTGGAGGCGCCGGTTGGTATCAAAGCTTAGGGATATGATCCCCTGGCTAAGATGTGAGACTAGAACTAGGAGGGGAGAGACGGGGAATTCCTTCGCTAGTATGACCTACCTAAGTTTATTTGGTATTTAGTTGGTCGGTCAGAGTATAAGAATAATATGTTATATGTTAACTAACCCTTGTTTTGTGGCAGTATCTGAAAATGACATCCGAGAATATTGAGAATAGCAATGGAGCACAAGAGACCGTTGAGTCTCCACATATCAATAATCAGGATAGTATGCATCAGGAAGGCGACAATCCTCATGCAAACAACAACACTGATCAATTGACGAACGACGGTAAGTTTAGAAGCTTTTTAGAATTCATGCAACATCAAGCGAAGACGGCACCTGTTCGTAATGCAGGAGGAAACAATAGCAACCCACGGTTGGTCACCGCTAAGTAATTCAAGGAGCTGGGACCACCGAAGTTTTTGGAAAAGCCAGAACCACTTAAGGCGGAAGCATGGATAAAGCAGATCACCGAGATATTTGATGTCTTGGGATGCTCCGAGGAGAAAAAAGGTTCCCTTTGCCACCTTTATGTTGCGTGAAGAGGCAGATCATTGGTGGGAATCAGAACGCGATACTTGACTTGACGACCTTTCAAGATGTCTTGGGAGAAGTTCTAAGAGCTGTTCAACGACAAGTACTTTCCCGAGAGTATTCGTCACATGAAAGAGGTGGAGTTTATCAAGTTAGAACAAAACAATATGACCGTGTCGCAATACGAGGCTAAATTTGCGGAGTTATCCCGGTTTGCATCCCATTTGGTAGATAATGAGGAGCGAATGACGCTAATGTTTTTTAAGAGGTTTGAAACCGGAGATACGTCAATATCTTATTTCTCATAAACTGTGTTTGTATTCAGATGTTGTTAATAGGGCTCAGTTATTGGAGCGCGATAATGAGTCAACCAAACCAAAAGAGAGCAGCCAACAAAATGATAATATCGGTGATAACAGTCATCAAAGCGGTGACAATAAGCATGGAGGGAATCAACATGTCAGAAATGGTAACCACTTCGGTGGTAATCATGGCCAAAACAATAAGAATGGACATTTCAAAAAGAGAAGGTTCAACAATAACGTAAAACGCGCTTTAAGACCAAAGACCCGTTTCAAAGGAAGAAGAACGACTACCGGTCGTATATTTCAAATGCGGACAGGAGGGACACATCCGTCCAAACTGTACGCAGCAATCCAAAACGTGTTTTAATTGCGGAAGAGAAGGTCACCTAGCTCGATTTTATCGTATGGTGAAGTCAATTCCAGCTGGGATAGTGTTGCCAAAGGATGTCCCAGACAAGCCAAAGCCGGTAGTTTAAGAGAGAGCGTTTTTTTTTCGTGACGAGGAACCTGAATAAAATTATCACGGGTATGTTAGTCATAAACTCTTGCGAAGTCTATACCGTGTTAAATACCGGTTCTACTTACTCTTTTATTTCACCTAGTTATGTTCAATGTTTGAAGTTATCGCCGGAGAAGTTAGACTTTGATATATCTATTGGGAGAAAACTTCGTTACCTCCACTATTTATAAATCTTGTTCAAATCAACACTTTCACGTTACCTGTCGATCGTATCTCTTTGAAAATACTTGCCTTTGATGTGATTTTAGGAATCGATTGGTTAACTACTCATGTTTTTTGTAAGGTTGTTAGCTTTCATACTCCTAACCAACTTTGTTATGCTAATTCAAGCAACCAAACCACTAAAGTCAATCATTGTCATATCAAGCCATAAGTAAAGAGCCCCAATCATTTCGTTGTTGATTTTTTTTATGTAAGATATGTAAACCATATTAGATCAGTACAATTGAAGAAAGAGTCTGACCTTGAATTCCGTGCACCTATATATGATTTTATACTTTTCCACCAAACCTTATTATTATTGTTGTTTGAATTCCAAATAGTTCAGTAGTGTGTGTTTATATATTTCACCAAAATATTACTGCAGTGGATCATAAAGTAATGATATGGTTGGTCTATTATATTTAAAATTTTAAAAATGTGTATAATAATAATAATAAATGTAAATAATAGTAAATTAAGCTTGATGTTTAGAATATTATAAAATTAAAGGATTATCGGATTTAAGATTAAAACTTTACTAAGAGGTTAAATTAATTATTAAATTATTCTCTTGATTAGTTCGGACAGAAGGAGTTTAGTGAAGTATATTGGGATTATAATTTTGGATATTACATTTGTGACGCCCCCAAAATAGGTATACATCACCCATTCTGAGTTGTCAATACATGGTACGTAAACAACTACAACTTTATTATTACAACAAGAAACTGTGAGTTTAAATACAAATATTATCTTCTAGAGAATATATATACTCAAATAAATCCTCATCACATTTATTGATACATTATTTTACAAAAATGGTGAGGACTACTAAACAACTCTCTCTAGAACCTTCATTCCATACCCCGACTCGTACTACTCGCTATATATTCTCGCCTCCCACGAGAAGAAAAATGGAACAAAAAGGAAAAGGGTGAGCTCAACTAGCTCAAGAAAAGAATATTATGACTAAGATAATATACAACAAATTATCGTTAGTCTTCAACAGGAAAAATCTAATAGAATACAATAGACAACAAATTTTAAATCAATATTCGCAGAAGAAATAATAATTCATTAGAAGAGTTAAGTAGAGAATGCAAACTACTATCTTCTATGTATGAATTTAAAAGTTCACCGCTCATCTTTTATCCCCTGTAACATCAATCAATATACATCCGAATCAAATATTCATCTTTACACTACGTGCCAAAGATATTCATCGGTTGGTCATGTTCATCTAAACACCGCTCATCTTTGCACTACTGACCAAAGATATTCTTCAGAAATCATTCATCTTTTTGCACTATGTGCCAAAGATATTCAATAATATCATCATTTAAGACCGAGGATGATGAAAAATATTTTTTAAAGAAACGAATCCGGTGAAACAAAATGACAAGGATTAAGGATTAAGGATTACTTTGTTTTATCCATGTTCAAAAATAATCATAGTGGTGTAAAATTCAAGAATGATCAAAACATGGATACAATCAAAGCTAGTATCCGAATAGATATTTTGGACAAAAAAAGAAATTTTATTTTTTCTATTGAATAGTCAGTATACGTAAATAGTGCCGTATCACGTGAATAGTAACTCCGACACCAAAAGATAGAAATTTCCCAAAAAACATCTTCACGCTTCATTAATAGTACTCGTGAATAAGAACTCGTGAATATAGTAACTCATGAATAGTAACTCGTGAATAGTAACTCATGAATAGTAACCCGACATGAAAAAGTTCCAAATTTGATAAAAGTTCCAACCAATATTTCAAAGATAATGATATTGAAGAAATAATATCATCGAGAAGAAAATAACATCCCTTACCTCGAAAGATCAAGATTTCTAAATTAAACACCAGGATATAGGCTATGACTTGAACTTGCACCAGTATAGCAATACTCAAACTATACTCAAAATACTCACAAGAATACGCTCAATAATATAGAGAGAGAAAACTTCAGTTTCTGGTGTGCTTTTCAATTCTAACCTAAGCACCCTATTTATAGGAAATTGCTTAGAACACCAAAGCAGAAAATTTAATATAATATTAATATATAAAATTTTTTCTACACACATTCTTATAAACTGAAATCAGCTCATTTCAACAACCAACAAAGCCCACCAAACATATCAAAAACGTTTTTCTAATTTAAATTATTTTAAACTTCCAAAAATCAATTATTTCAGAGCTTTAGAACTTCTATAATTCATAATAAATAGCCCTTTTATCAGAAAATTCGAATCTCGCAAGTTTTTATAGGAAATTCAATTCTCTACAACTTTGCAGAAGAAAGTTTTTCCAAATTCCAATCAGAAATTGACCGAAATTCACAAACGGGCAATTTTACGTGCTATAATCAAATTTCAAACTAATAAATGGGGTCCATCGACATGTTTAACATATTTTAAACATTTATTGCAACAAAAATACTCTTCCTCCTCAGATACTCATATATCCCACATTCGTTGTAAAAATATCACCATTATTATATTATTAAAATATAATAATATATTTAAAAGAATTATTTTATCAAAAAGATAAAATTTCAATTTTCAACAATTATCACATTAAAATTTTCTCCATCTATATCCACATAAAATCAATATTTTCCTCATCATATGAATCAATAATTAATTATTCACAAATAATATTACGTAATCACAATATTGACAACTGGCAGTTCAGGAAGAGGGGCTTTCAATAAGAATTTCTTCTTCTGGCGCGCAATTAGGTGACCAAACCTCTCCTTAGATGTAACTTTCTAGACATTGCCAATAATGTTATCTAATAATATTATTCAGATAATATGAATTATTGCTTCGATAATAAAAAAAATTTGTGTAATGAAAATTATTGAAACAACAAAGAATATAAAATATCAACGCAAAGCAATTATTAACTCAATAAAAATCTTTGAGCAATAATTATCGTAACCATTATTGAGTAAAGTGCCTTCAATAATTGGTGCAATACTGGTAATCTTCTTGTGCAACAACGCAGACATCGTGTTTTAACCACCGGGTATTCCAACAAAGTGTTAATTCAGAATAACTACGCCGTTATTTTTAATCAACTTATATTTGTCGTTTTCTTCATCCAATCGCTTCAGTTATGGGGCCCACACATAGTCGCTGGCTGGTCATCATTTAATATTCCCTCGACAAAGATTTAATATTCCACGACCAAACGAATATTCCCAAACAACAATGAATATTTTATAACCACTTGCTTATTTTGAAATATTTGCGTATCTTACCCCTAACTATCCACATTAATCAAATCAACCCTTACTATTTCAAAATAATAAATAGAAAATTAAATTTCATTAATAATAAGTTGGGGTCTTACAACCTCCCTCCTTATGAAATTTCGTCCTCGAAATTGACGTGACGATACTGGTGTTTCAAAAGGTGAGGATACCTCTCTTTCATTTCCGTTTCCAATTCCCTGTGTCATTTCCTCTATAGCATGATTCCTCCACAAAACTTTAACTTTGTGGTATGACCTTTCAAGGCGTGGGACATGCTCCTTCCTATCCAAGATCTTGACAGGTACCTCCTCATACGTTAAGTCTTCGGCTATTTCGTCCGGTTCTAATTCTATAACGTGGTTCGGGTCTTTCACATATTTAAGAAGTACAGATATGTGAAACACATTATGAACACGAGACATACTCGGAGGTAACGCAAGTCTATAGGCTACATTTCCTACTCGGTCAAGAATTTGAAATGGACCAATAAATCGTGGATTGAGCTTTCCTCTCTTCCCAAATCTTATAACTCCCTTCCAAGGAGCAACTCGCAACAATACATGATCCCCTACACTAAATTCCACGTCCTTTCGATGAAGATCCGCATTACTCTTTTGTCGATCTTGTGCCGTTTGTATACGTTGTCGAATTATTTGGATCTTTTTCGTAGTTATACGTACCAACTCGGGTCCCAACAATGTTGCTTCACCCACCTCATCCCAACATATTGGAGAACGACATTTTCGTCCATATAATGCTTCGAATGGAGCCACACCTATACTTTGCTCGATAATCTGTTGTTGTAGGAGAATTCCACCAATGGTAAATACTTATCCCAACCGCCTTGAAGTCTAGGACACGAGTCTTAATAGATCTTCAAGAGTTTGAATAGTCTCTCTCGATTGTCGTCGTCGTTTGGGGATGGTATGCGAACTAAATCGCAAATCCGTGTCCATAGCTTTTTGCAAGCTAACCCAAAATCTTGAAGTGAATCTTGGGTCACGATCCGAAACTATGTATCTTGGCATGCCATGCAACCTCACAATCTCATTCACGTACATACTAGCAAGACGTTCAAGGAATAAGTCTCCGTGATCGGCAAGAAATGAGCAGACTTGGTTAATCTATCAACAATAACCCAAATAGCATTGATGCCTTGAGAAACCGTAGGAAGACCCGTAACTAAATCCATGGTAATGTGTTCCCACTTCCATTTCGGAATCTCAAGTGGTTGCAACGGACCCTTAGGTACCGGATGCTCGCCTTTACACGTTGACAAGTTAAACACATTGAGATAAACTTTGCAATCTCTCTCTTCATATTGTTCCACCAAAATGTATGTCGAAGATCACGATACATTTTAGTACTTCCAGGATGGATTGCAAATGGTGTATTGTGTGCCTCCATCATAATCTTGTACTTCAAATCAGAGTCGTTAGGAACACAAAGTCTAGAGTGGACTCAAGTATTCCTTCTTCATCAATTTCGCCCTTAGGAATAGCTCCTTCTTGTACTTTCTTCTTCATTCGCGATCATTTCTCGATTCGGTGGCTCGAGCAACCTTAACTTTTCTATTAAAGTTGGCTCTACGCCAGATACTTGACATCATCGCACTCGTTCTCGCATATGATCTTCTACTCAACGCGTCACTACCACGTTCGCCTTTCCAAAGATGGTATTGAATAGTGTGTGGTCGTAGTCTTTCAATAGCTCGAGCCAACGTCGTGCCAAGCATGTTGAGTTCTTTTTGAGTGAAGAAATATTTAAGGCTTTTATGGTCCGAATATATCTCCACTTTCTCCCCATATAGATAGTGCCTCCATATCTTTTTGAAAACGATCGGGCCGCTAACTCTAGATCATGAGTAGGATAATTCCTCTCATACTCTTTAAGTTGTCGCGAGGCATAGGCTATGACTTTCCCACGTTACATGAGAACACATCCTAACCCTTTGCCTGAAGCATCGCTGTAGATAACAAATCCATCCGAACCAGATGGTATTGTTAGAACAGGTGCCGAAATAAGTCTCCTCTTAAGCTCTTGGAAACTCTTCTCGCATTCTTCGCTCCAAACGAATTTTGTATCCTTCCGAGTTAGCTAAGTTAATGGAGTAGCGATTCGAGAAAACCCTTCCACGAATCTCCGATAATAACCAAGTTAAGCCCAAAAAGCTACGTACTTCAACATCCGACAAACTTGGTTGTTCTAACTTTGTATTGCTTCAATCTTCGCCGGATCAACAGATACTCCATGTTTCGACACCACGTGCTCAAGGAATGCGACTTCCTCAAGCCAGAATTCGTATTTCTTTAATTTGGCATATAGTTTGTTTTCACGAAGCCTTTGGAGTACCAGCTTCAAATGGTGCTCATGATCTTCACGACTTTTTGAATATATGAGGATGTCATCAATAAAGACAACAACAAACTGATCCAAATATTCCTTGAATACTCGGTTCATCATATCCATGAAAGCCGCAGGAGCATTAGTCAATCCGAAAGACATGACTAAGAATTCATAATGCCCGTACCGAGTTCTAAAGGCAGTCTTTGGAATATCCTTAGTTTAATCTTCAAATTGATGATATCGTAAGCTAAGATCGATTTTGAAAAGAATTGTGCCCCTTGCAACTGGTCAAACAAGTCATCAATACGAGGTAGAGGATACCTATTCTTGATGGTGACATGGTTCAATTCCCGATAGTCAATACAAAGTCGCATACTCCCGTCTTTCTTCTTTACAAATAAAACAGAGCACCCCAAGGAGATGTACTTGGGACGAATGAAACCGATGTCCAACAATTCCTCGTAGTTGGACCTTTAACTCCTCGAAGTTCAATAGAGCCATTCGATATGGGGTTTTAGAAATGGGCTTTGTATGCAGTTCAAGATCAATAAAGAATTCAACTTCACGTTCGGGGGTAGACAAGGGAAGTTCTTCAGAAATACGTCCGAAAGTCAATAACACAGGAATATTATTCAAATTTGACGTGTCTTTATTCAAATCCATAACATGGGCTAAGAAAGCTTCGACATCCGTTTTTCAATAAACGAATAGCTTTATGATTAGATATGATAGTGATTGATTTTAATGGTTTAGTTGCTTGAATTGCATAACAAAAGTTGGTTAGGAATATGAAAACTAACAACCTTACGAAAACAATCAATTTTGGCATGATGAGTAGTTAACCAATCAATCCCTAAAATCACATCAAAAGCAAGTATCTTTAAAGAGATAAGGTCAACGGGTAAGGTGATGGTGCCAACTTGAATCAAACAAGATTTATAAGCAGTGGATGTGATGAAAGTTTCTCCTAACGGAGTTTCCACAGATAGGTCAAAGTCTAATTTCTCCTGAGTCAAGTTTAAACGTTGAGCACATGCAGAGAGATAAATGAATGGGTAGCACCCAGATCAAGTAAGGTATAAACTTCGCAAGAATTTATAAATAGCTTACCCGTGATAACCTCGTTTGGGTTCCTCGCATTATGACCATCCACAACAAACGCTTCTTCCGGAATCGTTGACTTTTGACTTTTTCTCGGGACGATCTTTTTGAGTCACCGGCCCCATTGAACTAGGTTTCGCTCGCCACTGCATAATCTCGAGCGATATGTCCTTCCTTTCCACAATTATAGCATACCTTGAATCTGTTGTGGACAGTTTGGTGATATGTCCCTCTTTCCGCATTTATAGTATATGACCGTGGTCGTTCTCCTCCCTTAGAACCGATTCTTCTTGTCACGCAGCATCGTCTTCACATGGTCGTTGTTAAATCTCCTCTTTTAAAATCTCCTCCCGACTCGCTTCTACATTTTCATGGCCATGATTACCACCGAGTGGTTACCATTTTGTCCATCTTTCTTTTCTCCATTTGGTTATCATTATTACATTGATCTATATCTCGTACGATCCTGGTTGTGGTCCCTCGGTTGACCGTACTCGTTATCTCGCTCTAATAATTGAGCCTCATTTTTACAACATCCGAATAGAGAGAAAGTTTATGAGAAATGAGATATCGACGTATCTTGGGTTTCAAACCTCTAAGAAACATCCGTCATACATTCCTCATTCTCCACCAAATGAGGAGCAAACTCGGATAACTCGCAAACTTTGCCTCGTCATCGAGACACCGTCATGTTGTTTTGTTCCAATCGATGAACTCCACTTCCTTCATACGACGAACACTTTCGTGAAAGTATTTGTCATTAAATAGTTTCAAACGCTCCCAAGAGACATGCTTTGAAAAAAATTTGGATGGGTACGCTTCTGAGACTCCCACCAAGAGGTTGCCTCGCCACGGAACATAAAGGTGGCGAAAGGAACCTTCTGTTCTCTGTGTATCCCAAGACATCAAATATCTTGGTAATTTGTTTGACCCATGTTTCCGCCATGATCGGATCTGGCTTTCCCTTAAATTTCGTGGTCCCAACTCTTTGAATCGCTTGTTGTGACAACCCGTGAATTGCTATCATTTCTCTCCTGTATTTTGAACACGAGTCTCCTCGTCGATTTTTGCATGAAGCGCAAAAAGCTTCTAAACATTCCCTCGTTCATCATCTCGCTTTCGATTGGTGTTGTTCACGGGAGGAACATTGCCACCGACTGTTAATGCGTTCTCCTCGTTGGTGAGTACAAAGCGTCTCCACGGTCTCATTTCCATTGTTAATATTCTCGATCGACATTCTTAAATCATCATATAAAACAAGGGTTAATTAAGGAAATCAATATATCACATAATATCCCTATATATATTGACCAACTAACAAATAAGCTTAGGTAGGACACACTAGCGAAGGATTTACTCGTCTCTCCCTCCTAGTTCTATTCCCCGATCTCCGCCGGAGATCATATCCCTAAGCTCGATACCAACCGTGACGCCCCCAAAATAGGTATACATCACCCATTACGAGTTGTCAATACATGGTACGTAAACAACTACAACTTTATTATTACAACAAAGAAATTGTGAGTTTAAATACAAATATTATCTTCTAGACAATATATATACTCAAATAAATCCTCATCACATTTATTGATACATTATTTTACAAAATGGTGAGGACTACTAAACAACTCTCTCTAAAACCTTCATTCCATACCCGACTGCACTCGCTTATATTCTCGCCTCCCGAGAAAAATGGAACAAAAGGAAAAGGGTGAGCTCAACTAGCTCGCTCATTAAAGAATATTATGACTAAGATAATATACAACAAATTATCGTTAGTCTTCAACAGGAAAAATCTAATAGAATACTGATAGACAACAAATTTTAAATCAATATTCGCAATGAAATAATAATTCATTAGAAGAGTTAAGTAGAGAATGCAAACTACTATCTTCTATGTATGAATTTAAAAGTTCATCGTCTCATCTTTTATCCTGTAACATCAATCAATATACATCTCGAATCAAATATTCGTCTTTACACTACTGTGCCAAAGATATTCATCGAGTTGGTCATGTTCATCTAAACACTTGTTCATCTTTGCACTACTACCAAAGATATTCTTCTAAATCATTCATCTTTTATTTTCACAAAGCTAAAGATATTCAATAATATCATCATTTAATATCTGGGGATGATGAAAATATTTTTTAAAGAAACGAATCCGGTGAAACAAAATGACAAGGATTAAGGATTAAGGATTAGTACTTTGTTTTATCCATGTTCAAAACTACCTCAAAAATAATCATAGTGGTGTAAAATTCAAGAATGATCAAAAACATGGATACAATCAAAGCTAGTATCAGAATAGATATTTTGGACAAAGAGAAGAAATTTCATTTTTTTAATTGAATAGTCAGATATCGTGAATAGTGTCAGAGTATCGTGAATAGTGCCGATATCGTGAATAGTAACTCGACACCAAAAGATAGAAATTCCACAAAAAACATCTTCACGCTTTCGCTTAATAGTACTCGTGAATAGTAATCGTGAATAGTAACTCATGAATAGTAACTCGTGAATAGTAACTCATGAATAGTAACCCCGACATGAAAAAGTTCCAAATTTGATAAAAAGTTCCAACCAATATTTCAAAGATAATGATATTGAAGAAATAATATCATCTCGAGAAGAAAATAACATCCCTTACCTCGAAAGATTAGTACTTCTAATTTGAGTAAGGGTATAATCTTTGAAGGAACTTGCACCGTCTAACAATACTCAAAGTATACTCAAAATACTCACAAGAATACGCCGATAATATAGAGAGAGAAAACTTCGATTTACGGTGTGATTTTCAATTTAACCTAAGCACCCTATTTATAGGAAAATGCTTAGAACACCAAAGTAGAAAATTTATTAAAATACTAATATATATATATATATAAAATCTTCACGCACACCTTTGAATCTGAATTTCAGCAATTGAACACATGCCTCACACATGCAAAAAACGTTTTTGTAAAAAAATATTTAAAACTTCAAAAATTAATTATTTTGGAGCTTGAACTTCAATAATTCATAATAAATAGCCTTTTATCAGAAAATTTAAATCTCATGAGTTTTTATAGAAAATTCAATTCTCTACAACTTTGCAGAAGAAAGTTTTCCAAATTCCAAATGGAAATTGACCGAAATCCACAAGCAGGCGATTTCTGTTTATAATCAAATTTGACCAATAAATGGGGTCCAACCGACATGTTTAACATGTTTTAAACATTTATTGCAACAAAAATACTCTTCTCCTCCTCAGATACTCATATATCCCACATTCGTTGTAAAAATATCACCATTATTATATTATTAAAATATAATAATATATTTAAATGAATTATTTTATCAGAAAGAGATAAAATTTCAATTTTCAACAATTGTCACATTAAAATTTTTCTCCATCTATATCCACATAAAATCAATATTTTCCTCATCATATGAATCAATAATTAATTATTCACAAATAATATTACAGAATCACAATATTGACAACCAGGCAGTTCCCAGGAAAGAGGAGGCTTTCCAATAAGAATTTCTTCTTACTGGCGCGCAATTAGGTGACCAAACCTCTCCTTAGACAGAACTTTCTAGACATTGCCAATAATGTTATCTAATAATATTATTCAGATAATATGAATTATTGCTTCGATAATAAAAAAATATTGTGTAATGACAATTATTGAAACAACAGCAATATAAAATATCAACACAGCAATTATTAACTCAATAAAATACTGAACAGTAATTACTGTAACCATTATTGAGTAGTGCCTAAGAATCAATAATTGGTGCAATACTGGTAGCTACTCTGTGTTTTTAACCACAGAGTATTTTAACAAGATAACTGCAGAATAACCACGCTGTTATTTTTAAACAACTTATATTTGTCGTTTTCTTCATCCAATCGCTTTCTAGTTATGGGGCCCACACATTGGGGTGCTACCGTCGCATTTAATATTCCCTGAAAAGATTTAATATTCCACGACCAAACGAATATTCCCCAAACAACAATGAATATTTTATAACCACTTACTTATTTTGAAATATTTATGTATTTAACCCCTAACTATCCACATTAATCAAATCAAACCTTACTATTTCAAAATAATAATAGAGAAAATTAAATTTCATTAATAATAAGTTGGGGTCTTACATCATATCCCTAAGCTCGATACCAACCGCGACGCCCCAAAATAGGTATACATCACCCATTACGAGTTGTCGATACATGATGTAAACAACTACAACTTTATTATTACAACAAGAAACTGTGAGTTTAAATACAAATATTATCTTCTAGACAATATCTATACTCAAATAAATTCTCATCACATTTATTGATACATTATTTTACAAAATGGTGAGGACTACTAAACAACTCTCTCTAGAACCTTCATTCCATTACCCAGACTCGTACTCATTTATATTCTAGCCTCCCCGAGAAGAAAAATGGAACAAAAAGAAAAGAGTGAGCTCAACTAGCTCATTAAAAGAATATTATGACTAAGATAATATACAACAAATTATCGTTAGTCTTCAACAAGGAAAAATCTAATAGAATACAATAGACAACAAATTTTAAATCAATATTCATAATCTGAAATAATAATTCATTAGAAGAATTAAGTAGAGAATGCAAACTACTATCTTCTATGTATGAATTTAAAAGTTCACCGCTCATCTTTTATCCTGTAACATCAATCAATATACATCTCGAATCAAATATTCATCTTTGCACTACAAGCCAAAGATATTCATCGATTGGTCATGTTCATCTAAACACCGCTCATCTTTGCACTACTGACCAAAGATATTCTTCAGAAATCATTCATCTTTGCACTACTGTGCCAAAGATATTCAATAATATCATCATTTAAGACCGAGGATGATGAAAATATTTTTTAAAGAAGCGAATCCAAAGTGAAACAAAATGACAAGGATTAAGGATTAAGGATTTGTACTTTGTTTTATCCATGTTCAAAAATAATCATAGTGGTGTAAAATTCAAGAATGATCAAAACATGGATACAATCAAAGCTAGTATCCAGAATAGATATTTTGGACAAAAAGAAGAAATTTTATTTTTGGTGAATAATAGTCGTGATACGTGAATAGTAACTCCGACACCAAAAGATAGAAATTTCCCAAAAAACATCTTCACGCTTCATGAATAGTACTCGTGAATAGTAACTCGTGAATAGTAACTCATGAATAGTAACTCGTGAATAGTAACTCATGAATAGTAACCCCATACATGAAAAAGTTCCTAATTTGATAAAAAGTTCTAACCAATATTTCAAAGATAATGATATTGAAGAAATAATATCATCACGAGAAGAAAATAACATCCCTTACCTCGAAAGATCAAGACTTCTAATTTGAAACAGGATATAGGCTATGACTTGACTTGAACTTGCATCAGTATAGCAATACTCAAACTATACTCAAAATACTCACAAGAATACGCCGATAATATATAGAGAAAACTTTGATTTCGGTGTGATTTTCAATTCTAACCTAAGCACCCTATTTATAGGAAATTGCTTAGAACACCAAAGCGAAAATTTAATATAATATTAATATATAAAATTTTTCTATGCACATTCTTATAAACTGAAATCAGCTCATTTTAACAACCAACCAAGCCCACCAAACATATCAGAAACGTTTTTCTAATTTAAATTATTTTAAACTTCCAAAAATCAATTATTTCGGAGCTTCAAAACTTCAATAATCCATAATAAATTCAATTCTCTACAACTTTGCAGAAGAAAGTTTTTCCAAATTCCAATCAAAATTGAATCAAATTCATAAGCAGGCGATTTTACAGCTATAATCAAATTTCGATCAATAAATGGGGTCCACCGACATGTTTAACATGTTTTAAACATTTATTGCAAACAAAAATACTCTTCCTCCTCGTATACTCATATATCCCACATTCGTTGTAAAATATCACCATTATTATATTATTAAAATATAATAATATATTTAAAAGAATTATTTTATCGGAAAAAAGATAAAATTTCAATTTTCAACAATTGTCACATTAAAATTTTCTCCATCTATATCCACATAAAATCAATATTTTCCTCATCATATGAATCAATAATTAATTATTCACAAATAATATTATGTAATCACAATATCGACAACAAAGGTTCCTGGAAAGAGGGACTTTCCAATAAGAATTTTTTCTTCTTGGTAGCGCAATTAGGTGACCAAACCTCTCCTTAGACGTAACTTTCTAGACATTACCAATAATGTTATCTAATAATATTATTAGGATAATATGAATTATTGCTTCGATAATGAAAAATATCGTGTAATGACAATTATTGAAACAACAATGACAATATAAAATATCAACGCAGCAATTATTAACTCAATAAAATAATTGAACGGTAATTACTATAACCATTATTGAGTAGTGCCTTCAATAATTTGTGCAATACTGGTGTCTTCTTGTGCTGCAACAACGTAGACATCGTGTTTTTAACCACCGGTATTCCAACGTTGTTAACAGTAAATAACTACGCCGTTATTTTTAAACAACTTATATTTGTTATTTTCTTCATCCAATCGCTTTAGTTATGGGGCCCATACATAGGCTGCCGCTACATCGCATTTAATATTCACACGACAGCATCACGAATATTCCACGACCAAACGAATATTCCAAACAACAATGAATATTTTATAACCACTTGCTTATTTTGAAATATTTGCGTATCTTACCCCTAACTATCCACATTAATCAAATCAACCCTTACTATTTCAAAATAATAAATAGAGAAAATTAAATTTCATTAATAATAAGTTGGGGTCTTACAACATTGCTTAATCCATGTACAGACTTCGTACTCTTTCAGTGACATTCTTGTTAAATTTGATTTGTTCGTTTTGTCCCTTATTTCAAATTCCGTTATTCTTTCACATAATTATTTCTTGTGAAATTCATATAATAGTTTTATTTTGGATTTGATATATATATGACTCGTATGTGTTCTCTTTGAATTAGGTTATCATGATTACTACTTATTTTTTTTGATAATTGTAGAGCGGTATATGTTATTACCTTCTTTTTGAGACCTTGTGACTATAATTTGATTTGGTTCAACATGTACATATACAACCCTTTTGTTGGTATTATGTCGCATGTGTTGTGACATGATATTTTTGTTAGAATATACCGTAGGGTATAACTGAGCTATAACCACCTGCCACAGGCATGTCGACTTGGCACGAGAGGCATGACACTTTCCGTGGCGGTGTGATTAGTCCACGGCGTCTCCGTTTTGGGCTCTGGAGGAAGTGGGCCATTTGGTGTTTTGTTGTGGGAGGCGTATGGGTTCTTAGTAGTTTTTTCTGCTCGCGAATTTGTGATGTTGTGCCAAACACACTTATCCGATTTGCATACATTTGGATTCGCGGTCCAATGTGTGATTTGCATGTGTGGCATTATTTTGGTTGCCTGTGTGGCATCATTTGATTTAACTGTGTGGCATTATTTTGACTTGCTTGTGTGGTATTAGTTTGACTTGCATGTGTGGCAAGATATATTTTGAGCTCAATCGTTATGAAATAACCCCAGCCATTTGTTTCAACCTATTATTTTATTGTATTAGTTTTGTTTATTTTTGTTCAGTTCAATTCATTGATTTAGTACTTCAGTTCGTTATTTCTTTATTCGTCTATTGGTTTCATCAATTCTATTGATTCAGATATATTTCTTTCAGATCTTTGGAGATTATATTTTCGTCAGTATTAACACATGAGGCTTTGTTCAGTATTTTGTCTCAGTTGTTTTCGAATTTCAGTTGTATATCTTTTGTATCTTTATATCCGTACTGGACATTTGGCTCATGCTATGTTTTTCTTCCGGCAGGTTTGCAGGGGTGATTCAGGGCTAGTGTAATGAGAGTGTTGTCTTTGACCGTCTAGGTTGTTTCGATATTTGGTTTTGATTATTCTGACTCTGTTTGGAGAATTGTATTTAGTACTTCATTGATGGATATCACTATTAATATTTTGAAGTTATTAGTGCTCTATTTACTTATTTTGAGGTTTCTTGTGCTTTGCACATGACCTCCCTTTCCTTTACGGGAAGGGGGTGTTACAGAGATGGTATCAGAGCTTAGGTTCTTTCTTGTAGAAAACCTATTTAGGTTTGACCTGTGAGTTGTGGGTAATCACTAGGTAGACGTAGGAGTTTGATTCGATTTTGTTCTCTGTTTGGTTGGTCTTGATTTTGACCAAGTGTTTTTAGCTCTTTGAGTTGTAGTTGATTTAAGAAAGGCGAGATAATTTGTTAATGTAAGACCCCAACTTTTATAAATAAAGATGAATTTTCTATAAATATTATTTTTGAATATTATGGAGTAAATTTGATATAATATTATAGTTGTGGGTAATATTTATAAATTTTGCAAAGTAAGCAAGTTGTTATAAAATATTCGTTTGGTCGGGTAATATTTCTTTTGTCGGTGAATATTAGAGTATAGCAAGCACAATCATTGGTGGACCCCTACAATGTAATTATTGCCGGATCGAGAAAACGACAAAAAAATACTTTTTATGAAAATAACGGCGGAGGTGTTACCGTTAAAACCGTTGAACTACCCGGTAGTAAAAGTACGATGAATGGCGTGGTTGCATAGTAATACACCTGAGATTGATTATTGATGCTTACATGAGAAGTCACCAAACTATACTCAATTATTGCTACTACAATAATTGTTGCATCATATCTCTTATATTATTGATTCAATTATTGTCACAAAGATTATCTCGTATAATATGTTATATTATTAAATCAATAATTGAGACGACAAGTTATAAATGATTAATAATTGTTGAAAGATTAAATATGTGTTGATTAAAAATAAAATAATTTGTGGTAATATTTATTCAATCCTTGATGTATATAAAGAGTCTATTATGAGACGTTTGTGGTAAGTTTGGTTATTTTATGGGGGGCATATGTCATAATCTAAGAGTCTCTTCGTCAATAGTAATTACCTTCATCAATAGTAATTACCTTCATCGATAGTAATTACCTTAAATCAATAGTAACTACCTTTACCAGACGTCCAAACCACTCTATAGTTTCATATTACAAAGGCCGAACCAATTATCGTTTCACATTACAGGCATCAAACCACTTTTCTTTTCACATCACCAGTCGTCAAGCCACTGCCTTTTCACATCAAGTGCTAAGCTAGAAATCTTCTATAAATAGAGGCCTAGTGCTTCATTATTTTTCACTTAATTCATTCAAGCTATAGAGAGAGAGAAAGTATAGAGAGAATAAGAGAAGAAGAAGAATACATTCGTTACTACACTGCGATATTCAATCTACAACTAATGTAAGGGGTGTTATTCTTTCTTATTCATGAAGAGAGCATTGTTATTCCATTGCTTATTATTCTATTGGAATAACATGTATACGTGATTTACCTATACTTGGTGACATTCTTCTATTATTCATTGGAACATCCTCGTCGCATGTGTTTTACAGGACTGGTTCATCTTTTTATTATTATTATTTGGAACATTACATGCTGTGTGTTTTTACACAGGATCTAGTTCCGTCTTTATTATTATTACGTTGGAACATCCCATCATGTGTTTTACACCGGACTGGTTAAAATCTTTATTATTATTCATTTGGAACATCCTCGCTTGTTAAAATTTTGCTCGACACGGTTAGATTATTATTATTCTGTTGGAATAACTCTGTACATCAAGCACCGCATGCATGGTGATTTCTTTTGTTATTCCATTCTTTATTATACTCGGTTGGTTAAAGTTTTGACTTGATACTCCATGAAATTAGTAGAATATCCTTGATATTTTGCGCTTCATCCAAAGATATCTTTTCATGGAAATATTCTTTCGATCATTCTTGAATTTTACTCTATAAAGCAGTATCATGTTGACAATTTGGACATTATTAGTTCCTGGATAAATTAATTCTTGAACTTGTTTTATTGAATTCTTATATCATTGTCATCATCCTCATGTTTATATTATGTTGAATGTCATCTCGTGGATGTGTAGTGCATAGATGGACTTGGTATAATTATGACTGGGGATTATTGATTGTAATCGTGACCGTAATGTTACAAATGATGTGGTAAAAGTTATCATTGGCCTGTAGTGCATTGATGGATAGTTGTTGGCATGATCATGACCATTAATGAATACACGAATGTCCTTGGTTGTAGTGCATGGATAATTTATGGTCGTGATACTAAAGAATATCCTTGGCCGTAGTGCAGGGGTGATTCGATGATGTGGATTATTTATTAAGCTGAGTCCCAACGATAAATGTAAGACCCCAACTTATTATTAATGAAATTTAATTTTCTCTATTTATTATTTTGAAATAGTAAGGGTTGATTTGATTAATGTGGATAGTTAGGGGTTAAATACGCAAATATTTCAAAATAAGCAAGTGGTTATAAAATATTCATTGTTGTCGGGGAATATTCATTTGGTCGTGGAATATTAAATCTTTGTCGGGAATATTAAATATTTACAGTAGGCAAGCTGACCATGTGTGGGCCCCATAACTTGAAAGCGATTGGATGAAGAAAGCGACAAATATAAGTTGTTTAAAAATACGGCGTAGTTATTCAATTATCTTTGTTAAAATACCGGTGGTTAAAACACACGGTATTACTACGGTATTGCACCAATTATTGATTCTTACGTAAGAAGGCACTACTCAATAATGGTTACGATAATTAATTCAATTATTTTATTGAGTTAATAATTCTTTGCGTTGATATTTTATATATTGTCATTGTTTCAATAATTGTCATTTACACGTATTTTTTTATTATCGAAGCAATAATTCATATTATCCGAATAATATTATTAGATAACATTATTGGCAATGTCTAGAAAGTTCTGCATCTAAGGAGAGGTTTGGTCACCTAATTGCGCGCCAAGAAGAAGAAATTCTTATCGGAAAGCCTCCTCTTCTCAGGAGGCGCTCGGTTGTCAATATTGTGATTCTCAATAATATTATTTGTGAATAATTAATTATTGATTCATATGATGAGGAAAATATTGATTTTATGTGGATATAGATGGAGAAAAATTTTAATGTGACAATTGTTGAAAATTGAAATTTTATCTCTTTCTCGATAAAATAATTTATTTAAATATATTATTATATTTTAATAATATAATAATGGTGATATTTTTACAACGAATGTGGGATATATGAGTATACGAGGAGGAAGAGTATTTTTGTTGCAATAAATGTTTAAAACATGTTAAATATGCTCGGTGGACCCCATTTATTGGTGAAATTTGATTATAACACGTAAAATCGCTTGTTTGTGGATTTTGGTCAATTTCCATTTGGAATTTGGAAAAACTTTCTTCTCGCAAAGTTGTAGAGAATTGAATTTCCTATAAAAACTCGTGTGATTCGAATTTTCGATAAAAGGGCTATTTATTATGAATTATTGAAGTTCGAAGCTCCAAAATAATTAATTTTTGAAGTTTTAAATATTTTTTACAAAAACGTTTTTTTTTGCATGTGTGAGGCATGTGTTCAATTGCTGAAATTCAGATTCAAAGGTGTGCGTGAAGATTTTATATATATATTAATATTTTAATAAATTTTCTACTTTGGTGTTCTAAGCATTTTTCCTATAAATAGGGTGCTTGGGTTAGAATTGAAAATCACACCGTAAATCAAGTTTTCTCTCTATATTATCGAGCGTATTCTTGTGAGTATTTTGAGTATACTTTGAGTATTGTTAGATGGTGCAAGTTCCTTCAAAGACTATACCCCAGTATTCCAAATTTAGAAGTACTAATCTTTCGAGGTAAGGGATATTATTTTCTTCTCGGATGATATTATTTCTTCAATATCATTATCTTTGAAATATTGGTTGGAACTTTTTATCAAATTTGGAACTTTTTCATGTCGGGTTACTATTCATGAGTTACTTATTCACGAGTTACTATTCATGAGTTACTATTCACGAAAGTTACTTATTCAAGAGTACTATTCATGAAGCGTGAAGATGTTTTTTGTGGAATTTCTATCTTTTGGTGTCTGAGTTACTATTCACGATATCAAGACTATTCAAAAAAAAAAATTCTTCTTCTTTGTCCAAAATATCTATTCTCGGATACTAGCTTTGATTGTATCCATGTTTTGATCATTCTTGAATTTTACACCACTATGATTATTTTTGAGGTAGTTTTGAACATGGATAAAACAAAGTACTAATCCTTAATCCTTAATCCTTGTCATTTTGTTTCACTTTGGATTCGTTTCTTTAAAAAAATATTTTCATCATCCTCGGTCTTAAATGATGATATTATTGAATATCTTTGGCACTGTAGTGCAAAGATGAATGATTTTGAAGAATATCTTTGGCCATAGTGCAAAGATGAGCAGTGTTTAGATGAACATGATTAATCGATGAATATCTTTTGGCTCGTAGTGCAAAGATGAATATTTGATTCAGATGTATATTGATTGATGTTACAGGATAAAAGATAGACGATGAACTTTTAAATTCATACATAGAAGATAGTTGTTTGCATTCTCTACTTAACTCTTCTAATGAATTATTATTTCATTGCGAATATTGATTTAAAATTTGTTGTCTATTGTATTCTATTAGATTTTTCCTCGTTGAAGACTAACGATAATTTGTTGTATATTATCTTAGTCATAATATTCTTTTCTTGAGCTAGTTGAGCTCACCCTTTTCCTTTTGTTCCATTTTTCTTAGGAGGCGAGAATATAGCAGTACGAGCTCGGGGTATGGAATGAAGGTTTTAGAGAGAGTTGTTTAGTAGTCCTCACCATTTTTGTAAAATAATGTATCAATAAATGTGATGAGGATTTATTTGAGTATATATATATTATCAGAAGATAATATTTGTATTTAAACTCACAGATTTCTTGTTGTAATAATAAAGTTGTAGTTGTTTACGCACCATGTATTGACAACTCAGAATGGGTGATGTATACCTATTTTGGGGGCGCCACAGTTGGCATCGAGCTTAGGGATATGATCTCTGGCGGAGATCGGGGAATAGAACTAGGAGGGAGAGAGACGAGTAAATCCTTCACTAGTGTGTCCTACCTAAGCTTATTTGTTAGTTGGTCAAGTATATAGGGATATTATGTGATATATGATTTCCTTAATTAACCCTTGTTTTATGACGAAGATTTGAGAATGTTGGTCGAGAATATTAACAATGGAAATGAGACCGTGGAGACGCTTGTACTCACCAACGAGGAGAACGTGCAACAAGTCGGCAATGTTCCTCCTGTGAACAACACCACC
The DNA here is from genome assembly GCA_020205615.1 of Panax quinquefolius. NCBI lineage: Eukaryota > Viridiplantae > Streptophyta > Magnoliopsida > Apiales > Araliaceae > Panax > Panax quinquefolius. Next base: position 7,307,466 of record CM035174.1, on the reverse strand, counting down.
GAAAGCGAGATGATGAACGAGGAATGTTTAGAAGCTTTTTGCAGTTCATGCAAAATCGACGAGGAGACTCGTGTTCAAAATATAGGAGGAAATGATAGCAATTCACGGGTTGTCACACAAGCAATTCAAAGAGTTGGGACCACGAATTTAAGGGAAAGCCAGATCCGATCATGGCATGGAAACATGGGTCAAGAAAATTACCAACATATTCGATGTCTTGGGATGCACAGAGAACAGAAGGTTCCATTCGCCACCTTTATGTTCCGTGGCGAGGGCGAGATCACTTGGTGGGAGAATCGTAAAGCGTACCCATCTAGCCGCACTCAAAGCATGTCTTGGGAGACGTTTGAAGCTATTTAATGACAAATACTTTCACGAAAGTGTTCGTCATATGAAGGAAGTGGAGTTCATCGATTGGAACAAAACAACATGACGGTGTCTCGAAGACGAGGCAAAGTTTCTGAGTTATCCGGTTTGCACCTCATTTGGTGGAGAATGAGGAACGTATGACGCGGATGTTTCTTAGAGGTTTGAAACCCTAAGATACGTCAATATCTCATTTCTCATAAACTTTCTCTCTATTCAGATGTTGTAAAGGGGCTCAATTATTAGAGCGAGATAACGAGTACGGCCAATTCGAGGGACCACAACCAGGATCGTACCGGAGATAGCGATCAATGAATAATGATAACCAACGGAGAAAGAAGCAGACGGACAAAATGGTAACCACTCTGGTGGTAATCATGGCCATGAAAAGCGAAGAAGCGAGTCGGAGGAGATTTTAAAAGAGGAGATTTAACAACGACCATGTGAAGACGACAGCGGTCGGGCAGAAGAATCGGTTCTAAGGGAGGAGAAACGACCACCCATTATATGCTATAAATGCGGGAAAGAGAGACATATCACCAAACCGTCCATAACAGATTCAAGGTATGCTATAATTGTGGAAAGTAAGGACATATCGCTTTCGAGATTATGCGGTAGCGAAACCTAGTTCAATGAGGCGGTGACTCAAAAGATCATCCCGAGTAAAAGTCAAAGTCAACGATTCCGGAAGAGCGTTTGTTGTGATCGGTCATAATGCGAGGAACCCAAACGAGGTTATCACGGGTAAGCTATTTATAAATTCTTGCGAAGTTTATACCTTACTTGATATCTGGGTGTTACCCATTCATTTATCTCTCCGCATGTGCTCAACGTTTAAACTTGACTTCGGAGAAATTAGACTTTGACCTATCTGTGGAAACTCCGTTAGAGAAACTTTCATCACATCCAATCGTTTATAAATCTTGTTTGATTCAAGTTGGCACCATCACCTTACTGTTGACCTTATCTCTTTAAAGATACTTGCTTTTGATGTGATTTAAGGATTGATTGGTTAACTACTCATCATGCCAAAATTGATTGTTTTCGTAAGGTTGTTAGTTTTCATATTCCTAACCAACTTTGTTATTTAATTCAAGCAACTAAACCATTAAAATCAATCACTATCATATCTAATCATAAAGCTATTCGTTTATTGAAAAGCGGATGTCAAGCTTTCTTAGCCCATGTTATGGATTTGAATAAAGACGCGTCAAATTTGAATAATATTCTGTTGTTATTGACTTTCCGACGTATTTCTGAAGAACTTCCTGGCCTACCCCGTAACGTGAAGTTGAATTCTTTATTGATCTTGAACCGTACAAAGCCCATTTCTAAAACCCCATATCGAATGGCTCCTATTGAACTTCGGGAGTTAAAGGTCCAACTACGTGAATTGTTGGACATCGGTTTCATTCGTCCAAGTACATCTCCTTGGGGTGCTCCTGTTTTATTCAGTAAAGAAGAAAGGCGGGAGTATGCGATTTTGTATTGACTATCGAATTGAACCATGTCACCATCAAGAATAGGTATCCTCTACCTCGTATTGATGACTTGTTTGACCCGATTGCAAGGGGCACAATTCTTTTCAAAATCGATCTTCATTTCGGATATCATCGGTGAAGATTAGGCGAGGATATTCCAAAGCGCCTTGTAACTCGGTATGGGCATTATGAATTCTTTGTCATGTCTTTCGGACTAACTAATGCTCATGCGGCTTTCATGGATATGATGAACCGAGTATTCAAGGAATATTTGGATCGGGCTTTGTTGTTGTCTTTATTGATGACATCCTTATATATTCCAAAAGTCGTGAAGATCATGAGCACCATTTGAAATTTGGTACTCCAAAGGCTTCGTGAAAACAAACTATGTGCCAAATTGAAGAAATGGGAGATCTGGCTTGAGAAAGTAGCATTCCTTGGGCACGTGGTGTCGAAACATGGAGTATCCGTGGACCTGGCGAAGATTGAATCAATACAAAGTTGGGAGCAAACCAAAGTCGGTGACTAAAGCACGTAGCTTTTTGGGCTTAGTCCGGTTATTATCTGAGATTAGTGGAAGGGTTTTCTCGAATCGCTACTCCATTAACTCGCCTAACTCCGGAAGGATACAAAATTCGTTTGGGAGCGAAGAATGCGAGAAAAGTTTCCAAGAGCTTAAGAGGAGACTTATTTCTAAGACTGTTCTAACAATACCATCCGGTTCGGATGGATTTGTTATCTACAATGATGCTTCGTGCAAAGGGTTAGGATGTGTTCTCATGCAACGTGGGAAAGTCATAGCCTATGCCTCGCGACAACTTTAAAGAGTATGAGAGGAATTATCCTACTCATGATCTAGAGTTAGCAAAGAATCGTTTCGCTTAAAGATATGGAGGCACTATCTATATGGGAAGAAAGTGGAGATATATTCGGACCATAAAAGCCTTAAATATTTCTTCACTCAAAAAGAACTCAACACGCTGGCAAATGACGTTGGCTCGAACTATTGAAAGACTACCACCACACTATTCAATACCATCCCGAAAAGTTTAACGTGGTAGCCGACGCGTTGAGTAGAAGATCATATGCGGAACGAAAAGTGCGATGATGTCAAGTATACGCATAGAGCCAACTTTAATAGAAAAGGTTAAGGTTGCTCAAGCCACCTGGGCCGGAGCTTATGCGTATGAAGAAGAAAGTACAAGAAGGAGCTATTCTAAGCGAGAATTGATGAAGAAGGAATACTTGAGTCCACTCTAGATTTTGTATTCCTAACGACTACGATTTGAAGTACAAGATTATGATGGAGGCACACAATACACCATTTGCAATCCATCTCGGAAGTACTAAAATGTATCGTGATCTTGACATACATTTTGGTGGAACAATATGAAGAGAGAGATTGCAAAGTTTATCTCAATGTGTTTAACTTGTCAACGTGTAAAGGCGAGCATCTAGTACCTAAGGGTCCCGTTGCAACCACTTGAGATTCCGAAATGGAAGTGGGAACACATTACCATGGATTTTCGTTACGGGTCTTCCTACGGTTTCTCAAGGCATCAATGCTATTTGGGTTATTGTTGATAGATTAACCAAGTCTCCGCTCATTTCTTGCCGATACGGAGACTTATTCCTTGAACGCCTTGCTAGTATATACGTGAATGAGATTGTGAGGTTGCATGGCATGCCTGTATCCATAGTTTTGGATCGTGACCCAAGATTCACTTCAAGATTTTGGGTTAGCTTGCAAAAAGCTATAAGCACGGATTTGCGATTTAGTTCGGCATACCATCCCCAAACGGACGGACAATCAGAGAGGACTATTCAAACTCTTGAAGATCTATTAAGACTCTGTGTCCTAGACTTCAAGGGCGGTTGGGATAAGTATTTACCATTGGTGGAATTCTCCTACAACAACAGTTATCAGGCAAGTATAGGTGTGGCTCCATTCGAAGCATTATATGGACGAAAATGTCGTTCTCCAATATGTTGGGATGAGGTGGGTGAAGCAACATTGTTGGGACCCGAGTTAAGACGTATGACTCACCGAAAAGATCCAAATGATTCGACAACGATACAAAGCGGCACAAGATCGACAAAAGAGTTATGCGGATCTTCATCGAAAGGACGTGGAATTTAGTGTGAGGATCATGTATTGTTGCGAGTTGCTCCATGGAAGGAGTTACAAGATTTGGGAAGAGAGGAAAGCTCAATCCACGATTTATTGGTCCATTTCAAATTCTTGACCGAGTAGGAAATGTAGCCTATAGACTTGCGTTACCTCCAAGTATGTCTCGTGTTCATAATGTGTTTCACATATCTGTACTTCGTAAATATGTGAAAGACCCGAACCACATTATAGAGTTAGAACCGGACGAGATAGCCGAAGACCTAACGTATGAGGAGGTACCTGTCAAGATTTTGGATAGGAAGGAGCATGTCCTACACGCAAAGGTCATACCACAAGTTAAAGTTTTGTGGAGGAATCATCTTTATAGAGGAAATGACACTGGGAATTGGAAGCGAAATAAAAGCGAGGTATCCTCACCTTTTCGAAACACTGTGTACGTCGTCAATTTCGAGGAAGAAATTTCATAAGGAGGGGAGGTTGTAAGACCCCAACTTATTATTAATGAAATTTAATTTTCTCTATTTATTATTTTGAAATAGTAAGGGTTGATTTGATTAATGTGGATAGTTAGGGGTTAAATACGCAAATATTTCAAAATAAGCAAGTGGTTATAAAATATTCATTGTTGTTTGGGAATATTCGTTTGGTCGTGGAATATTCAGATCGTCGGGGAATATTAAATGCGACCACAAGCATCCATGTGTGGGCCCCATAACGGAAAGCAATTGGATGAAGAAAACGACAAATATAAGTTGTTTAAAAATAATCTACAGTAGTTATTCACAAGATTATCTTGTTAAAATACCGGTGGTTAAAACACAGAAGATTACACGGTATTGCACCAATTATTGATTCTTACGTAAGAAGAAGGCACTACTCAATAATGGTTACGATAATTATTATTCAAATATTTTATTGAGTTAATAATTCTTTGCGTTGATATTTTATATCATTGTTGTTTCAATAATTGTCATTACACTAAGATTTTTTATTATCGAAGCAATAATTCATATTATCTCGAATAATATTATTAGATAACATTATTGTCAATGTCTAGAAAGTTTCATCTAAGGAGAGGTTTGGTCACCTAATTCGCGCGCCAAGAAGAAGAAATTCTTATTGGAAAGCCCCTCTTTCCAGGAACCGCCTGGTTGTCAATATTGTGATTCTCGTAATATTATTTGTGAATAATTAATTATTGATTCATATGATGAGGAAAATATTGATTTTATGTGGATATAGATGGAGAAAAATTTTAATGTGACAATTGTTGAAAATTGAAATTTTATCTCTTTTCGATAAAATAATTCATTTAAATATATTATTATATTTTAATAATATAATAATGGTGATATTTTTACAACGAATGTGGGATATATGAGTATACGAGGAGGAAGAGTATTTTTGTTGCAATAAATATTTAAAACATGTTAAACATGTAAATTGGACCTCATTTATCGATCGAAATTTGATTATAAACCGTAAAATCGCCCGTTTGTGGATTTCGGTCAATTTCCATTTGGAATTTGGAAAAACTTTCTTCTGCAAAGTTGTAGAGAATTGAATTTCCTATAAAAACTCGCGAGATTCGAATTTTCTGATAAAAGGGCTATTTATTATGAATTATTAAAGTTCTGAAGCTCCAAAATAATTAATTTTTGAAGTTTTAAATATTTTTTTTACAAAAAACGTTTTTTGCATGTGTGAGGCATGTGTTCAATTGCTGAAATTCAGATTCAAAGGTGTGCATGAAGATTTTATATATATATATTAATATTTTAATAAATTTTCTACTTTGGTGTTCTAAGCATTTTCCTATAAATAGGGTGCTTAGGTTAGAATTGAAAATCACATCAGAAACTGAAGTTTTCTCTCTCTATATTATCGAGCTTATTCTTGTGAGTATTTTGAGTATACTTTGAGTATTGTTAGATGGTGCAAGTTCCTTTGACTATTATACAGATATTATTCAATTTGAAGTACTAATCTTTCAAGGTAAGGGATGTTATTGTCTTCTCAGATGATATTATTTCTTCAATATCATTATGCTGAAATATTGGTTGGAACTTTTTATCAAATTTGGAACTTTTTCATGTCGGGGTTACTATTTATGAGTTACTATTCACGAGTTACTATTCATAAGTTACTATTCACGAGTTACTATTCACGAGTACTATTCATGAAGCGTGAAGATGTTTTTTTGTGGAATTTCTATCTTTTGGTGTCTTGGAGTTACTATTCACGATATGACACTATTCACGATATCTGAGACTATTCACGTGATCTCGGACTATTCACCGAAAAAATAAAATTTCTTCTCTTTGTCCAAAATATCTATTCTGGATACTAGCTTTGATTGTATCCATGTTTTGATCATTCTTGAATTTTACACCACTATGATTATTTTTGAGGTAGTTTTGAACATGGATAAAACAAAGTACGAATCCTTAATCCTTAATCCTTGTCATTTTGTTTCACTAGATTCGTTTCTTTAAAAAAATATTTTTCATCATCCTCAGTCTTAAATGATGATATTATTGAATATCTTTGGCTCAGAGTGCAAAGATGAATGATTCTGAAGAATATCTTTGGTAGTAGTGCAAAGATGAAGCAGTGTTTAGATGAATACATGACCAAACGATGAATATCTTTGGCCCGTAGTGAAAAAGATGAATATTTGATTCCGGATGTATATTGATTGATGTTACAGGGATAAAAGATAGGCGATGAACTTTTAAATTCATACATAGAAGATAGTAGTTTGCATTCTCTACTTAACTCTTCTAATGAATTATTATTTCATTGCGAATATTGATTTAAAATTTGTTGTCTATTGTATTCTATTAGATTTTTCCCTGTTGAAGACTAACGATAATTTGTTGTATATTATCTTAGTCATAATATTCTTTCTTGAGCTAGTTGAGCTCACCCTTTTCCTTTTTGTTCCATTTTTCTCGTGGAGGCGAGAATATAATAGATGCAGTCGGGGGGTATGGAATGAAGGTTTTAGAGAGAGTTGTTTAGTAGTCCTCACCATTTTGTAAAATAATGTATCAATAAATGTGATGAGGATTTATTTGAGTATATATATTGTCTAAAAAGATAATATTTGTATTTAAACTCACAGCTTTCTTGTTGTAATAATAAAGTTGTAGTTGTTTCTGTACCATGTATTGACAACTCAGAATGGGTGATGTATACCTATTTTGGGGGCGTCACAATAAAAGTCATGAAAAACCTTTTAAATCATAAAAGATAGTAGATTTTATTCTCTACTTGACTCTTTTAATGGATTTCTTGTTCATTCGCAGATTAAACTTGATGTTGTTATATTTTATCGGTTTTAACATGTTGAAGGCTAACGATAATTTATTCGCATTATCTTAGTCATAATATTTCTTCTTGGGCTAGTTGAGCTCACCCTTTCTTTCCTTTATTCTCTTCAGAAATGAGAACATAGCGAGAGGACTAGTCGGGGAAAGCGAGTGATGGTCTGCAAGAGGATAGCATTAGTAGTCCTCACTATTACGTGAAATAGTGTGTTAATAATTGTAATGAGGACTCCTTTTGAGTTTGTATAATCTCTAGTAGACAATAAATGTATTCAAACTCACAGTTATGTTTTATTCGGATTGTACATTTACAGTTGTATTAGTAAATTGTATTTGAATTTTATACCATGTATGTCGACGCACCCAAGATGGGTGATGTATACCTAATTTTGGGGGGCGCCATTAATATCAAAGCTTAGGATATGATCCCGGCTAAGATGTGAGAATAGTACTAGGAGGAGGAGAGACAGGGGAATTCTTTCAGCTAGTATGACCTACCTAAGTTTATGTGGTATTTAATTGGTTGGTCAGAATTTAGGGATAATATGTTACATGTCAATTAACCTTTGTTTTGTGGCAGTATCTGAAAATGACACCCGAGAATGTTGATAATAGCAATGGAGCACAGGCGACCGTTGATTCACCATATATCATTAATCAGGATAATGTGCATCAGGAAGGCGACAATCCTCATGTAAACAACAACACTGACCAAATGATGAATGATCAAATGTTCAGGGGCTTTATGCAATTCATGCAACAGCAGGCGAGAGCGGCTCCTGTCCAAAATGCAGGTGGAAACACTGGAAACTCTCGGGCGGTCACCGCTAAACAGTTCAAGGAGTTGGGACCACCGGAGTTTAAGGGAGAGCCAAAACCACTTATGGCGGAAGCATGGATAAAGCAGATCACCAAGATATTTGATGTCTTGGGATGCTTCGAGGAGCAAAAGGTTCCTTTGCCACCTTTATGTATGCGCGGAGAGGCAGACATTGGTGGGAATCGGTAGAAATGTACTCAACTCGCCAGCATCTTGAAGATGTCTTGGGAGAAGTTCCAAGAGCTGTTCAACGACAAATACTTTCCCGAAAGTATTCGTCACATGAAGGAGGTGGAGTTTATCAAGTTGGAATAAAACAATATGACCGTGTCGCAATACGAGGCTAAATTTACGGAGTTATCCTGGTTTGCGTCCCACTTGGTGGATAATGAAGAGAGAATGACACAGATGTTTTTAAGAGGTTTGAAGCCGGAGATACGTCAACATCTTATTTCTCATAAACTGTGTTTATATTAAGATGTTGTAAATAGGGCTCGATTAGTGGAGTGCGATAACGAGTCAACCTTAACTAAAAGAGAGTAAAGCGAGCAAAATGATAATACGGCGAGAGCGATCATCAAACGATGACAACAAGCGTGGAGGGAATCAATAAAGCCGAAATGGTAACCACGCCGGTGGTAATCGAGGCCAAAACAATAAGAATGGACATTTCAAGAAGAGGAGATTCAACAATGATGGAAAGACGCCAAGACCAACACTGTCGTTAAGGAAGGAGAACGACCACCTATCATATGTTTCAAAAATGCGAGGGAGGGCACATCACCAAAGCTGCTGCGATGCCATCCAAAGCATGTTATAATTGTGGAAGAGAAGGTCACTTAGCCCGATTTTGTCGTTCACCGAAGACAAATTCAGCTAGGATGGAGGCACCAAAGGCCGTCCCAGAAAAGTCAAAATCGGTAGTGCAAGGGAGAGCGTTTGTTGTGAGCTCCCAGAAAGCAAGGAACCCGAATGAGGTCATCACGGGTAAGCTTATCATAAACTCTAACGAAATCTATACTTTAATTGATACCAGTTCTACCCATTCTTTTATTTCTCCTACTTGCGCTCATCGATTAAATTTGACTCCGGAGAAATTAGACTTTGACTTATCTGTGGAAATTCCGTTGGGAGAAACCTTCATTACATCCACTGTTTATAAGTCTTTTTTGGTTCAAATTAGTACCCTCACATTACCTGTAGATCTTATTTCATTGAAAATACTTGCATTTGACGTGATTCTAGGGATTAATTGGTTAACTACTCCTCATGCAAAAATTGATTGTTTCTGTAAGGTTGTTAGCTTTCATATTCCTAATCAATCTATTATGCGAATTCAAGCGACCAAACCATTAAAATCAATCACGGTCATCTCAAGCCATAAAGCTATTCGTTTATTAAAAAACGGATGTCAAGCTTTCTTAGCTCATGTCACAGATTTAAACAAAAATGCGTCAATTTTGAATGATATTTCTATTGTTAATAAATTTCCTGACGTATTCCCTGAAGAACTTCCTGGCCTACCCCCTGAGCATGAAATTGAATTTTGTATCGACCTTGAACCCAGTACAAAACCCATTTCCAAAGCCCCATATCGAATGGCTCCTATTGAACTTCAAGAGTTAAAGACCCAACTGCAAGAATTGTTAGACATTGGCTTTATTCCTCCTAGTACTTCTCCTTCGGGTGCTCCTGTTTTATTCGTGAAGAAGAAAGATGGGAGTATGCGACTTTGTATTGATTACCGGGAGTTGAATCATGTCACCATCAAAAATAGGTATCCATTACCACGTATTGATGACCTATTTGACTAGTTGCAAGGAGCCAAATTCTTTTCAAAGATTGATCTTCGTTCCGGATATCACCAATTAAAGATTAGAACCGATGACATTCCAAAGATGGATTTCAGAACTCGGTACGGGCATTATGAATTCCTAGTCATGTCCTTTGGATTGACTAATGCTCCTGCTGCCTTCATGGATATGATGAACCGAGTATTCAAGGAATATTTGGATCACTTTGTGGTCGTCTTTATTGATGACATCCTTATTTATTCCAAAATCCGTGAAGATCATGAGCAACACTTGAGGCTGACACTCCAAAAGCTTCGTGAATACAAGTTTTATGCCAAGTTGAAGAAATGCGAATTCTAGCTTGAGGAAGTAGCATTCCTTGGGCACGTAGTATCAAGTCATGGAATATCTGTTGACCCAGCAAAGATTGAAGCAATTCAAAGCTGGGAGCAACCTAAATCAGTGACCAAAGTACGTAGCTTTCTTGGTTTAGCTAGTTATTATCGGAGATTCGTGGAAGGATTTTCTCAAATCGCTACTCCATTGACTCAGCTGACTCGGAAAGATACAAAGTTCAGTTGGAGAGAAGAATGTGAGAAGAGTTTTCAAGAACTCAAGAGGAGACTCATTTCGGCACCTGTTCTGACAATACCATCTGGCTTGGAGGGATTTGTCATCTACAGTGATGCTTCGGGCAAAGGGTTGGGATGTGTTCTCATGAAACATGGAAAAGTCATAGCCTATGCCTCAAGACAACTCAAAGAATATGAGAGGAATTATCCTACTCATGATCTAGAGTTGGCAGCTGTTGTCTTCGCACTAAAAATTTGGAGGCATTACTTGTATGGGGAGAAGGTGGAGATCTTTACGGATCATAAAAGCCTCAAATATTTCTTTACTCAAAAGGAACTCAACATGCGACAACGATGTGGATTGAACTAATGAAAGATTATGATCATACCATCCAATACCATCCTGGAAAAGCGAACGTGGTAGCTGACGCATTGAGTAGAAGATCATATGCAAGTACGAGTGCGATATTGTCAACGCAAAGGCCCATTTTGTGTGACTTGCAAAGGATGGAGATAGAGTTAAAGAGTCCAGGGACCCATGTGATGATGGTGAATATACGAGTAGAACCGACTTTAATCGATAAAGTTAAAGTTGCTCAAGTTACAGACCTGGAGCTGATGCGTATGAGGAAGAAAGTGCAAGAAGGTGCTATGCCGGAAGCAATAATTGATGAAGAAGGAATACTTCGAGTTAACTCCAGACTTTGTGTTCCTAACGACCCTGATTTAAAGTATAAAATCATAATGGAGGCGCACAACACACCGTTTGTAATCCATCCTGGGAGTACCAAAATGTATCATGATATTCGTCATACATTTTGGTGGAGCAATATGAAGAGAGAGATAGCGTTGTTTATCTCAAGGTGTCTAACTTGTCAACGAGTCAAAGCGGAGCATCAAGTACCAAAAGGTCCATTGCAACCACTTGAAATTTCAGAATGGAAGTAGGAGCACATTACCATGGATTTCGTTACCGGTCTTCCTAAGGTTTCTCAAGACATAGATGCGATTTGGGTCATTGTTGATAGATTGACCAAATCTGCTCATTTCTTACCGATACGAGAAACTTATACACTTGAATGTCTTGCTCGTATGTACATAAACGAGATTGTAAGACTGCATGGTATGCCGGTATCCATAGTTTCTGATCGAGACCCAAGATTCACTTCACGATTTTGGGTTAGTTTTCAAAAAGCTATGGGCACAGACTTACGATTTAGCTTCTAAGATATCATCCTCGGACTGGACGGACAATCGGAGAGGACTATTCAAACTCTTGAAGATCTATTAAGACTCTGTGTCCTTGATTTCAAGGAAGTTGGGACAAGTTCTTACCATTGGTGGAGTTTTCCTACAACAACAGTTATCAAGCAAGTATTGGCATGGCTCCATTCAAGCGTTGTATGGAAGAAAGTGTCGTTCTCAAAGATATCTTTGGGATGAGGTGGGTGAAGCAACGTTGTTGGGACCAGAGTTGGTACGTATGACTACGGAAAAGATTCAAACGATCGGACAACGTATAAAAACCTCACAAGATCGACAAAAGAGTTATGCTGATCTTCATCGAAAGGACGTGGAATTCGATATAGGAGATCATGTGTTGTTGCGTGTTGCTCCATGGAAAGGAGTTACGAGATTTGGAAAGAGAGGAAAACTCAATCCTCGATTCATCGGCCCATTTTTAATCCTCGATTGAGTAGGAACTGTGGCATATAGACTCGCTTTACCGTCAAGTATGTCTCGTGTTCATAACGTTTTTCACATATCCATGTTACGTAAATATGTGAAAGACCCGAACCACATTATTGAGTTAGAACCGGACAAAATAGCGGAAGATTTGACGTATGAAGAGGTTCCTGTTCAAATCGTGGATAAGAAGGAACATATTCTACGCTCCAAGGTTATACCTCAAGTCAAAGTTTTGTGGAGAAACCACGATGTTGAGGAAATGACTTGGGAGTTAGAATCTGAAATAAAATCAAGGTATCCTTACCTCTTCGACATACCAGGTACGTACCCTAATTTCGAGGGCGAAATTCCATAAGAAGGGGAGGTTGTAAGACCTCAACTTTTATAAATAAAGATGAATTTTTTATAAATATTATTTTTGAATATTGTGGAGTAAATTTGATATAATGTTATAGTTGTGGGTAATATTTATAAATATTGCAAAGTAAGCAAGTTGTTATAAAATATTCGTTTGGTTGGGGAATATTCTTTTTGTCGGAGAATATTCGTATGACGGCACAATCATTGGTGGCCCCACAACAGAATTATTGTCGGATTGAGAAAACGACAAAAATACTTTATGAAAATAATGGCGGAGGTGTTACCGTAAAAAATGTTGAACTACCCGGTAGTAAAAGTACAGTAATACGCGTGGTTGCATAGTAGCACACGGTATTGATTATTGATGTTTACGTGAGAAGTCACTCAGCTATACTCAATTATTGCTACGATAATTAATCGTGATCATATCTCTTATATTATTGATTCAATTATTGTCACAAAGATCATCTCGTATAATATGTTATATTATTAAATCAATAATTGAGACGACAAGTTATAAATGATTAATAATTGTTGAAAGATTAAATATGTGTTGGTTAAAAATAAAATGATTTGTGGTAATATTTATTCAATCCTTGATGTATATAAAGAGTCTATTATGAGACGTTTGTGGTAAGTTTGGTTATTTTATGGGGGGCCCATATGTCATCATCGAAGAGTCTCTTCGTCAATAGTAATTACCATATTACTAGTAATTACCTTCGTCAATAGTAATTACCTTCATCAATAGTAATTACCTTCATCAATAGTAATTACCTTCATCAATAGTAATTACCTTCGTCAATAGTAACTACCTTTACTAGACGTCAAACCACTTGCCGTTTCATATTACAGGCGTCGAACCAATTGTCGTTTCACATTACAGGCGTCAAACCACTTTTCTTTTCACATCACCATTCGTCAAGCCACTTGCCTTTTCACATTTCAAGTGTTAAGCTAGAAATCTTCTATAAATAGAGGCCTAGTGCTTCATTATTTTTCATGAATTCATTCAAGCTATAGAGAGAGAAAGTATAGAGAGAATAAGAGAGAAAGAAAAAGAGTATTCTGTTACTACACTACAGCAGTATTCAATCTACTACTAATGTGAGGGGTGTTATTCTTTCTTATTCATGAAGAGAACTGTTGTTATTCCATTGCTTATTATTCTATTGGAATAACCTGTATACGCGGTTTACCCTATACTTGGTGACATTCTTCTATTATTCTCTGTGGAACATCCATGCTCGTGTGTTTTTTACACTGCACTGGTTAAAATCTTTATTATTATTCGTTAGAACAACATCCATCATGTGTTTTACACCGGACTGGTTAAAATCTTTATTATTATTCTATTGGAACATCCTGTTTGTGTGTTTTACACCCGGACCTAGTTAAATCTTTTATTATTATTACATTGGAACATCCTGCTCAGGTGTGTTTTTACAGGACTGGTTAAAATCTTTTTATTATTATTGTTGGAACATCATCGCTTCAAGGCAAATTTTGCTCGACTCGGTTCCGTTATTATTATTCTCGTTGAATAACTTTGTCATCGCAATACCGCATGCATGGTGATTTCTTTTGTTATTCCATTCTTTATTATACTCGGTTGGTTAAAGTTTTGACTTGATACTCCATGAAATTAGTAGAATATCCTTGATATTTGTGCTTCATCCAAAGATCTTTTCATGGAAATATTCTTCGATCATTCTTGAATTTTACTCTACAAAGCAAAGATCATGTTGACAATTTGGACATTATTAGTTCTTGGATAAATTAATTCTTGAACTTGTTTTATTGAATTCTTATATCATTGTCATCATCGCTCATGTTTATATTATGTTGAAAGTCATCTGTGGCTTTTGTAGTGCATAGATGGACTTGGTATGATTATGACTCAAGGATTATTGATTGTAATCATAACCGTAATGTTACAAATGATGTAGTAAAAGTTATCATTGGCCCGTAGTGCATTGATGGATAGTTGTTGGTATGATCATGACCATTAATGAATACACGAATGTCCTTGGCTGTAGTGCATGGATAATTTGTGGTCGTGATACTAAAGAATATCCTTGGCCGTAGCAGCGAGGGGGTGATTCGATGATGTGGATTATTTATTAAGCTGAGTCCCATCGATAAAAGTCATGAAAAACCTTTTAAATTATAAAAGATAGTAGATTTTATTCTCTACTTGACTCTTTTAATGGATTGCTTGTTCCGCTGCAGTTAAACTTGATGTTGTTATATTTTATCAGTTTAACACTGTTGAAGGCTAACGATAATTTATTTTGCATTATCTTAGTCATAATATTTCTTACTGGGCTAGTTGAGCTCACCCTTTCTTTCACTGTTCTCTTCAGGAAATGAGAACATAAGCGAGGACTAGTCGGGGAGCGGAGTGACGGTCCAGAGGATAGCATTAGTAGTCCTCACTATTCTGTGACATAGTGTGTTAATAATTGTAATGAGGACGCCTTTTTAGTTTGTATAATCTCTAGTAGACAATAATTGTATTCAAACTCACAGTTATGTTTTGTCGTATTGTACACGACAGTTGTATTAGTAAGTTGTATTTGAATTTTGTACCATGTATCTGACGACCCAAGATGGGTGATGTATACCTAATTTTGGGGGCGTCAGAGTTAAGATTATTATTGTTATGCGTTGGAGCAATAATATTAGTTAAGGATTGTGATTGGATCATTAAGGAGAATAATGTCATATTTTGTTCAGTTAAGAAATGATTATACGATTATGATATGAGTATTTGTATCACCGAGTTTTGATATTGGAGAATTATTTGTTAGAGTTATTTCAGGTAATTACAAATTATTATGATTTTGGAATTGAGGATTTGATTTAGGTTAGATTCTGATTTTTGTTAAGTTGTGAATAATTTGACGTATGTGAATCGGTGAGATAATATGATAAAGTGAAAACTATTAAGTACAGAGGATCTTTTGTAATTTTGAGTTGTTGTAGATATTCGAGGTAATTAGATTAATCTTTTGGAGTAAATGAATTTTGCGATTATTTCCTAGTAGAATATTGGAGTTATCTTATATGAAGTTTTGAGTGATAGTATGAGGAGATCTTGGAATTTGTTGGGTTAAGATTTGCATTAAAAGAATGATTGATTCATTAAATGATTAGATATATATAATAAGTGATGAATCCAATATATTTTAAGAGATTTTGAAAGATATAGTTTGCTTATTCAGATAATAGGATATATGATTTAGAGTTTGGTATGCTGATGAAGAGATCTTAGCAGTAGTATATTTTTTGTGTAATATTATTTGAGAACTAATTTGATTTGAGGTTATGATATTTTGGAACTCATAAGGACTTAGGAGGGTTGGTGATATAATTTGTAAAGTTGTTCTGTTTATCCGATGTCATTGAAGTTTTTTGCATGAATTTATGTAAAATAAATAAATAAATAAATAAATAAAAATAATTTGCTAATCTTTGTCATGTGTGAAACATTAACGTTTTACGAATTAAAAATAATTTTAAATATTTTGGGTATTCGAATCGTATTTGGATAAAGAGAATTTTTTGTGATTTTGAATAATGTTCCGTAGAGTACGTTTACAAGAATTAAACTCAAAGATATTAGCGATGGCCCGCACCAACAGTGGATCATATATGTGATCTAATTTGATGCAACGCAAAGAACCTTACCAAGGCTTGAAACGGTAGCTGACGAATCTTTTACAAATACATTGATAATTACGTGGACCGATGACTTATCCGCGTTGATCGTTACAAATGGCGGCGCTACGTCATAACTAAAAAAATAAAAAAATAAAAAAATTTAGCTTATTTGCATTCTGATGACGAAATTATTTTTAAGGGGTGAAAAATGTAATAACCCATATTTTTTAAATTAAATATTAATTAATTTTATTTTATATAATTGTATTCAAATTGCCAAATGTGACGCCCCCAAAATTAGGTATACATCACCCATTCTGAGTAGCCAGATACATGGTACAAAATTCAAATACAATTTCATTTATAATAATTGTTGAGATGTCGATATAAATCGACCACGATTAATCATGAGTTTTAATACAAATGTATGTAACTCTCTGCGGTGCCTCGACCACAACCTTACTATGGTACTTTACATAAAAGTATAGTCAAAAGCTGCTTTTAGAAATTAAAATCTTTGGGAAGTGCTCAAGGAAACCTTCGTATATGGGAGGCCATGCGCCTCAGGTTATAATAGATATCATATGGCCACGTAATTATTCTTGGTTGATCTAATAGACCCCAAAGAAAAACGAGAAGATTACTATCATCTTCTTTCCAATGGTGAGTCTTCTCTCGACATATAACTATCTCCACCGTCTCCAAGTGAATATTATATTTCAAATAAACTCCAAGATCATATAGGTAGTGCCGTAGTAGATATACTCTGCAAGTGGATCCGCATAACCTCGTCTTATGATAACACGAGGTTGTATGTCATTAGACATTTTGTATGATAAGGCAAAACACCCTTCCAAAGTTGGGTTCGTCTCACCCTATTTGATTCACCAAATATAACTTCTAAATGATGTATAGAATACAACACACTTTTCTATCTTTGTTTAGGAGAACCTCCACATACTAGAGACCACCGCTCTATTCCCCCGTTATCCCCGTCGATTCCCAAGAACACTCTTATGGCAACACTCTTTATTACACCGAAAGGAATTGTGAAGCGAGAAAGGGTGAGCACAACTAGCCCAAAGAAAGAATATCATGAATAAAGATAATTAAATTATCAATAGCTTTCATCAATAATAAATCGTAGATTTAGAATATATGGTAGATGATAAAACTTTTCAACCATAGTTGCGTTTGAACGAAAGCAATCCATTAGAAGAGTCAAATAGACTATAAGGTCTATTTTTTCTTCTATGTTAAAAGTCCACCAATAATGTTTTATCCATGTAAAATAAATCAACGATTCTCGCCCACAATCATGTGAATAACTCATAATCATAATTGTGGTTCTAAATTCTTCTTCGTAACTGTGATTTAAGATAATTTTCATCACCTATCTTCACCGAAACATCAAAAATCGGGGTTATACCAAATCGTAATTCCCGCCTTTCATAATCATACTAATAAATTCATCTTCGCACTACGGCCAAAGATATTCATTAACAATTCATCTTTGCACTACATGCCAAAGATATACAACTGTATTTTAGAAGAGTCAAGTAGATCATGATATCTACTATCTTCTATAAATTAAAAGTGTATAACCAATATTTTATCACTGAGACTCAGCTTAATAAATAATCCATATCATCGAATTATCTATGCACTACGACCAAGGATATTCGTTAGTATCGCATCCATGAATTATCCATGCACTACGGCCAAAGATATTCATTATTATCACATCCATGAATTAATATTTCATCGCTGAGACTCAACTCAATAATTAATCCACATCATCGAATCATCCCCGCACTCTATGTGCCAAGGATATTCATCAATTATCACGACCACTAATTATCCATGTACTACGGGCCAAAGATAATCGTGTTTTCATCAACTGGCCATGATCATGCCATAAAATAATTCATCTTTGCACCCTTGGTCAAGAGAATCCATAGCCATAATCATACCAAAAACTATCCATCAATGCACTACAGCCAATGGGGACTTTTTTTCACATCATTTGTAACATTACGGTACCATGATTATACCAAATAATCCTCGGTCATAATCATACCAAGTCCATCTACGCACTACTACCAAAGATGACTTTCAACACAATATAAGCATAAGGGATGATGACAATGATATAAAAATCAATCAAATGAGATAAAGGATAAATATTAAACATTTATAATACAATTTATCCGCTCAATAATAACCAAATGTTATCAATCACTTAATAATCTCATAATCTAATATCATTAATATTATAACAATATTTTAATCATTTCTTAAACTTATAAACAATTTATTTCAATTATTTACACTTTATCAAATAATGCATTTAATCATTCAAAATGCCATACTCATAATATTTCATAATCAATGATCAAATCCTCATCAAAATCAGATATACCCTATATAGGATTCTCAAGCCATAAAATCTTATTTTCCAATTTTATTACTTCACATAACATATTTAATTCATTTACTCATAACTAGTTCATTTTCATAAAAATACCAAATCATCCCAAAAATATTTCTTTTTCGGAATTTAGCGTAATATAGTTCCATCTTGAACATATATTTTCTCTTAATTTTTAAAATTCATTTACTATTTTTCATATGGCCAAAATCGCATTTAATATTTAGACATTTATCATAAATTGTACCTTTGTCCAAAAATTCCAAAATTCTGTGGTATACCTCGTTATATAAATGTACTCCCAATAAAACTTTCACCAATTTTAGAGTTAATCACAAGGAGTTATAAGGGTTTACTTTTAAAATAGTATTTTCCCATAAAATCCATAACTCTTAATCTATACATCCAAAAATCGCCATTTTTGGACACAATCTAGAAAACTAATCAATTTATCATTTTAATTTTTTCCATAATTTTTTAGGGTCAAAAAAATTATGAATCTGCCCCTGATGTAAGACCCAAAAATTTTTTAAATAAAAAGGAATTTCCTTTATTTATTATTTTGAAATAGTAAGGGTGGATTTGATTAATGTGGATAGTTATGGGTAAAATACATAAATATTTGAATAAGCAAGTGGTTATAAAATATTCATTATCGTCGGGAATATTCGTTTGGTCATGGAATATTCAGATCGTTTGGGAATATAATGATTACTATGTAGCAGCTTTTTGTGGGTCCCATAACGGAAAGCGATTGAATGAAGAAAACGACAAATATAAGTTGTTTATAAATAATTGGCAGTAGTTGTTACCTGAATTATCATTGTTGGAATACCCGGTGGTTAAAACACACACTAATACGCGTTGTTGAACAAGAAGACACCAGTATTGCACCAATTATTGATTCTTACGTAAGAAGGCACTACTCAATAATTGTTACAAATAATTCTTATTCGATATTTTATTGATTTAATAATTCTTTGCGTTGATATTTTATATTGTTGTTGTTTCAATAATTGTCATTACACAAGTATTTTTCATTATCGAAGCAATAATTCATATTATCTGAATAATATTATTAGATAACATTATTGGCAATGTCTAGAAAGTTACTTAAGGAGAGGTTTGGTCACCTAATTGCACGCGCCAAGAAGGAAAAATCTTTATTGGAAAGCCCCTCTTTCCAGGAACTACTTTGGTCACAAGATTGTGATTCTGTAATATTATTTGTGAATAATTAATTATTGATTTATATGATGAGGAAAATATTGATTTTATATGGATATAGATGGAGAAAATTTTTAAAATGACAATTGTTGAAAATTAATATTTTATCATTTTTTGATAAAATAATTCATTTAAATATATTATTTTAATAATATATTAACGGTGATATTTTATAATGAATGTGGGATATATGAGTATATGAGGAGGAAGAGTATTTTTGTGGCATTAAATGTTTAACACATATTTTGTGTGTTGGTGGACACAATTATTGACCGAAATTTGATTATAGCCTGTAAAATCACCCGTTTGTGAATTTTGGTCAATTTCTGTTTGGAATTTGGAAAAACTTTCTTCTGCAAAGTTGTAGAGAATTGAATTTCCTATAAAAACTCGCGAGATTCGAATTTTCTGATAAAAGGGCTATTTATTATGAATTATTGAAGTTTCGGTATATCGGGTGTGAATTGATTTTTGGAGTTTAAATTATTTTTGTTAAGAAAAACGTTTTTTTTTTTTTTTTTTGACATCATTAACATGTGTGGCTGGTGTTTTGACCAAAAGGTGGGCTAAGGAAAATTTGTATAATTATATTAATATTATATTAAATTTTTCGCTTTGGTGTTTCTAAGCATTTTCCTATAAATAAGGTGCTTAGGTTAGAATTGAAAATCACACCGTAAACCCAAGTTTTCTCTCTATATTATTGAGCGTATTCATGTGAGTATTTTGAGTATACTTTGAGTATTGCTATACTATTGCAAGTTCAAGTCATAGCCTATATCCTGTTTCAACTAGAAAGTAATCGATCTTTCGAGGTAAGGGATGTTATTTTATTCGAAAATGATATTATTTCTTCAATATCATTATGCCGAAATATTGGTTGAAATTTTTATCAAATTTGGAATTTTTTTTCACGACGGGATACTATTCATGAGTTACTATTCACGAGTTACTATTCATGAGTTACTATTCATTTAGTACTATTCACTTAAGCGTGAAGATGATTTTTTGTGAAATTTCTATCTTTTGGTGTTTGAGTTACTATTCACGATACTAAGACTATTCACGATATCAAGACTATTCACGAATACGAGACTATTCAATTTAAAAATGAAATTTCTTCTTTTTGTCCAAAATATCTATTATGGATACTAGCTTTGATTGTATCCATGTTTTGATCATTCTTGAATTTTACTCCACTCGATTACTTATGAAGTATTTTTGAACTTGGATTGTTTAAAATCTTAATCCTTAATATTTGTTCTTTTGTTTTCCTTTGGATTCGTTTTCTTTGAAATATTTTTCATCATCCTCATCCTAAATGATGATATTACTGAATATCTTTGGCCTGTAGTGCAAAGATGAATGATTTCTTGATGAATATCTTTGGCCCGTAGTGCAAAGATGAACAGGTGTTGAGATGAACATGACCCACTGATTAATATCTTTGGCCCATAGTACAAAAATGAGCAGGTGTTTAGATGAACATGACTAATCGATGAATATCTTTGGCTGTGAGTGTAAAGATGAATATTTGATTCCGAGATATATATATTGATTGATGTTCTGAGGATAAAATATCGACGATGAACTTTTAAATTCATATATAGAAGATAGTAGTTTGCATTCTCTACTTAACTCTTCTAATGAATTGTTGTTTCCGCTGCAGTTGTTGATTTAAAATTTGTTGTCTATTGTATTCTATTAGATTTTTCCCTGTTGAAGACTAACGATAATTTGTTGTATATTATCTTAGTCATAATATTCTTTTACCGGGCTAGTTGAGCTCACCCTTTTCCTTGTTGTTCCATTTTTCTTCTCAGGAGGCGAGAATGTAGCGAGTACTATTTGGGGTATGGAATGAAGGTTCTAGAGAGAGTTGTTTAACAGACCTCACCATTTTTGTAAAATAATGTATCAATAATTATGATGGGGATTTATTTGCGTGTGGATATTGTCTCAGATGACAATATCTCGTATTTAAACTCACGATTTATATGTTGTAATAATAAAGTTGTAGTTATTTCGTACCATATATTTGGCGACTCAGAATGGGTTGGATGGAATGGACCTATTTTGGGGCGCCACGGTTGGTATCGAGCTTAGGATATGATCTCCATGAGATCGGGAATAGAACTAGGAGGGAGAGACGAGTAAATCCTTCGCTAGTGTGTCCTACCTAAGCTTATTTGTTAGTTGGTTAAGATATAGGATATTATGTGATATATTGATTTCTTTAATTAACCCTTGTTTTTATGACAAGATTTGAGAATGTCAATCGAGAATATTAACAATGGAGTAAATGAGATCGTGGAGACACCTCTAATCGCCAACCGAGGATAATGTGATGTCAAAGTGAAGAAGGAATTAGAGATATCCATGTGGTGAGTGAAGAATTGATAGTTACACGAGATAGTCGCAGAGGTAAATTTGAGAGTGAGGAAGAAGAGGTATTTTCAAGAGAGTTTATTAGAGGTATTTTATGATCAAAATGTAGAATTGCAAAATCGTATTCATGAGTTGAAGAGCAGTCAAGAATTGCGAAGCGATCGTGGAGCAAAAGGATGCAACGATTCAAGCTTGTGTTACCCGATATGTGATGCTTGAATGTAAGCACTCTTTGGCGAGTATAAGATGATAAAGTGGAAATGGTGAAAGAAGAAATAATCGAACGAGTGAGAATGAGTGATGGTGGGTAAAAGCCGCATGACGCTACGTTGATATTATGGAAAGAGATGTCCAATCTAAAAAGAGAAGATTTAACGATGACGGGAAGACGTCGGCAGCAGCATCAGCACCAGCAACAAATTCTAGGGGAAGAGAACGATCGCCAGTTAGATGCTACAAATGCGGAGAAGAGGGACATATAAGGTCAAACTGTTCAAAGCCTTCCAAGGTATGTTTTAGTTATGGAAAAGATGGTCACATAGCTAAATTTTGTCCTATAGCGAAATCAAGTCCAGTTGGGACGTTGGCACCAGAGGCGGATACAGAAAAGTCAAAGTCAACGATTACTGGAAGAACGTTTTTCGTGACTTCTCAAAAAGCGAGTAACCCGAACGAAGTTAGAACGGGTTAGTTAATTATAAATTCTTGCGAAGTTTATACCTTACTAGATACCGGTTCTACCCATTCTTTTATCTCTTGCTTTGCGCCAACGCTTAAACTTGACTATGGAGAAATTAGACTTTGACCTATTTATGGAGACTCGTTAGAGAAACTTTCATTACATCCGTTGTTTAGAAATCTTGCTTGATTCAGTTGGCACTATCACATTATCATGTGACCTTATTTCTTTAAAGATATTTGCTTTTGATGTGATTTTAAGGTTAACTACTCATCATGCCAAAATTGATTGCTTTTGTAAGGTTGTTAGTTTTCATATTCCTAGGCAACCTGTTATTCGAATTCAAGCAATCAAACCATTGTAATCAAACATTTTCATATCAAGCCATGAAGTCATTCGCTTATTACGGATGTTAAGTTTTCTTAGTCCATGTTATGGATTTGAATAAAGACACGCCGATTTGAATAATATTCTGTTGTTATTGATTTTTCCTGACGTATTTTCAAGAATTTCTTGGTTTACTCCCAAACATCGATATTAAATTTTGTATCGACTTTGAACCCAAGACAAAACTCATTTCTAAAATCTCATATCGAATGGCTCCTATTGAACTTCGTGGAGTTAAAAATTCAACTATAGAATTTGGTACCGAGCCTTTATCCGGTGACTTCTTTTATGGAATGCACCGCCTGACTCTCGTAGGGGACACCATATTCGCATGCGATAGTAAACCCGATAGGTGTCATTCTAACGTCTTATCCAAGGTTGGGATATGAGTCACAGTTGAGAACAACCTAAGTCGGTAATCGAAATACGTAGCTTTCTAGGCTTAGTTGGTTATTATCGGAGATTCGTTGAAGGATATTCTCAAATCGCTATTCCATTAACTCAGCTGACGTGTTGAGTAGAAGATCGTATACAAGTACGAGTACGATATTATCAAAGACTCATTTCGTATAATTTACAAATAATAGAGATGGAGATGAAAACTCTAGGTACCCACGTGATGATATACGAGTATAATCGACCTTAATCGATAAAGTTAAAGCTGTTCAAGCTACACACCGGAGCTGATGAATTTGAAGAAGGAGGTGCAAGAAGCTGTTATTTCAAAAGCGAGAATCGGTGAGGTGAGGAGTGCTCAAACCTTTGATTTATTAATCCATTTGAAATTCTCGATCGAATAGGAACTGTGGCCTATAGACTCGTTTTACCGCCAAGTATGACGCGTGTTCATAACGTTTTTCACGATCGATGTTACGTAAATATGTGGACGACTTCGAACTACGTCATTAAGTTAGAACCGGACGAGATAGCCGAAGACTTAACGTACGAGGAGGTACCTGTCAAGATCTTGGATAGGAAAGAACATGTCCTATGTACCGAGGTTATACCACAAGTTAAGTTTTGTGGAGAAACCATGCTATTGAGGAAATGACCTGGGAGTTGGAAACGGAATGAAAGCGAGGTATTCTCATCTTTTCGAAATACCAGTATCGTACGCCAATTTCGAGGACTTAAATTTCATAAGGAGGGAGGTTGTAAGACCCCAAAATTTTTAAATAAAAGGAATTTCCTTTATTTATTATTTTGAAATAATAAGGGTGGATTTGATTAATGTGGATAGTTATGGGTAAAATACATTAAATATTTCGAATAAGCAAGTGGTTATAAAATATTCATTATCGTTGGGAATATTCGTTTGGTCGTGGAATATTCAGATCTTCTGGGAATATTCGTATTTACTAGCGCATCTTTTGTGGGTCCCATAACTGAAAGCGATTGGATGAAGAAAACGACAAATATAAGTTGTTTATAAATAACACAGTAGTTGTTCCAATTAATATCGTTGAATACCCAGTGGTTAAAAACACACTAATACGCGTTGTTGAACAAGAAGACACGGTATTGCACCAATTATTGATTCTTACGTAAGAAGGCACTACTCAATAATTGTTACAAGAAATTATCGTTTATTATTTTATTGATTTAATAATTGTTTGCGTTGATATTTTATATCTTTCGTTGTTTCAATAATTGTCATTACAAAGATTTTTCATTATCGAAGCAATAATTCATATTATCCGAATAATATTATTAGATAACATTATTGGCAATGTCTAGAAAGTTCATCTCAAGGAGAGGTTTGGTCACCTAATTCAAGGCACCAAGAAAGAGAAATCTTTATTCGAAAGCCCCCTCTTTCTGAACTACTGGTTGCCAAAGATCTTGTGATTCTCGTAATATTATTTGTGAATAATTAATTATTAATTTATATGATGAGGAAAATATTGATTTTATGTGGATATAGATGGAGAAAATTTTAAAATGACAATTGTTGAAAATTAATATTTTATCATTTTTTCGATAAAATAATTCATTTAAATATATTATTTTAATAATATATTAACGGTGATATTTTATATAATGAATGTGGGATATATGAGTATATGAGGAGGAAGAGTATTTTGTGGCATTAAATATTTAACACATATTTTGTGTGTTGGTGGACACAATTATTGAATAGAAATTTGATTATACCGTAAAATCACCCGCTTATGAATTTTGGCCAATTCTGTTTGGAATTTGGAAAAACTTTCTTCCAAAGTTGTAGAGAATTGAATTTCCTATAAAAACTCGTGAGATTCAAATTTTCTGATAAAAGGGCTATTTATTATGAATTATTGAAGTTTTCGGTATATCGGGTGTGAATTGATTTTTGAGTTTAAATTATTTTTGTTAAGAAAACGCTTTTTGTTTTTTTTTTTTTTTTTGACATCATTAACATGTGTGGCTGGTGTTTTGACCAAAAGGTGGGCTAAGGAAAATTTGTATAATTATATTAATATTATATTAAATTTTCGCTTTTGGTGTTCTAAGCATTTTCCTATAAATAGGTGCTTAGGTTAGAATTGAAAATCACACCGTAAATCAAGTTTTCTCTCTATATTATCGAGCGTATTCATGTGAGTATTTTGAGTATACTTTGAGTATTGCTATACGGCAAGTTCAAGTCATAGCCTATATATCAGGGTGTTTTAGCTAGAAGATCTTGATCTTTCGAGGTAAGGGATGTTATTTTATTCGAAAATGATATTATTTCTTCAATATCATTATGCCGAAATATTGGTTGGAAATTTTATCAAATTTGGAATTTTTTCATTGATCGGGGTTACTATTCATGAGTTACTATTCACGAGTTACTATTCACGAGTTACTATTCATGAGTTACTTATTCACGAGTACTATTATTCAAGCGTGAAGATGTTTTTTTGTGAAATTTCTATCTTTTGGTGTCTGAGTTACTATTCACATATACAAGACTATTCACGATATCAAGACTATTCACGAATCACACGGCACTATTCAAGAAAAATGAAATTTCTTCTTTTTGTCCAAAATATCTATTATGGATACTAGCTTTGATTGTATCCATGTTTTGATCATTCTTGAATTTTACTCCACTCGATTACTTATGAAGTATTTTTGAACTTGGATTGTTTAAAATACTTAATCCTTAATATTTGTTCTTTTGTTTCATTGGATTCGCTTTTCTTTGAAATATTTTTCATCATCCTCGATCCTAAATGATGATATTATCGAATATCTTTGGCCTTTGTAGTGCAAAGATGAATGATTTCTTGATGAATATCTTTGGCGTAGTGCAAAGATGAGCAGTGTTGAGATGAACATGACTCTGATTAATATCTTTGGCCCATAGTACAAAGATGAGCAGTGTTTAGATGAACATGACTAATCGATGAATATCTTTGGCTCAGAGTGCAAAAAAAGATGAATATTTGATTCGAGATATATATATTGATTGATGTTACAGGATAAAATATCGACGATGAACTTTTAAATTCATATATAGAAGATAGTAGTTTGCATTCTCTACTTAACTCTTCTAATGAATTGTTGTTTCACTGCAGATTGTTGATTTAAAATTTGTTGTCTATTGTAATCTATTAGATTTTTCCCGTGAAGACTAACGATAATTTGTTGTATATTATCTTAGTCACA
Source organism: Panax quinquefolius (assembly GCA_020205615.1). Taxonomy (NCBI): domain Eukaryota; kingdom Viridiplantae; phylum Streptophyta; class Magnoliopsida; order Apiales; family Araliaceae; genus Panax; species Panax quinquefolius. The sequence continues at coordinate 7,280,508 of CM035174.1, read as the reverse complement.
ATATTCTTTATCGGGCTAGTTGAGCTCACCCTTTTCCTTGTTGTTCCATTTTTCTTCTCGGAGGCGAGAATGTGGCAGTACTAGTCTGGGTATGGAATGAAGGTTCTAGAGAGAGTTGTTTAGTAGTCCTCACCATTTTGTAAAATAATGTATCAATAATTATGATGGGGATTTATTTGCGTGTGGATATTGTCTAGATGACAATATCTGTATTTAAACTCACAGTTTTATATGTTGTAATAATAAAGTTGTAGTTATTTCGTACCATATATTTGGCGACTCAGAATGGGTTGGATGGAATGGACCTATTTTGGGGGCGTCACACCTGGCAGAAACCTCTTTTTAATGAAAATACTATTCATATGAATACGAATGATCAATTACCATGCATGCGGTAATCTACATAGACATGTTATTTCAATAGAATAATAAAGAATGGAACGAGTCATGCAGAACGCATACGATAGGATATTCCGGCGTAATAATAAAGAATGGAATAATAAAAGAATTCACCGGGCATGCGATAGACCGCATGCATAAAAGTTATTCCAATGTAATACTAAATAACGAGAATCAGTCATGCGTGATACGCACCCAATTGTGATATTCCAATGTAATAATAAATAACGGAACCAGTCCATTGTAAACGCCTTACAAACAAGATATTCCAATGTAATAATAAAGAATGGAATAATAGAAGAATTTCACCATGTATGCGGAAGATTGCATAGATGTGGTTATTCAACATAATAATAAAGAATGGAATAATAGAAGAATTTTACCATGTATAATCGTAGTTACATGATATCCGATTATTCCAATGAATAATGAAGAATGGAATAATGAAGTTCTCTTCATGAATATGAACGAAATAATACCCCTTACTACACTAATAATAATAATATCATTTATTTAGTACGACAATTATATCCCCTACCTTAAAAAGAAAAGTATTCCAATCGGTAGTAGTAGGAATATATGAAGAAAACTTCAGACTACGCTCAAAGCTTTCTTAAACTCTAAAGAAATACGCTCAAGATTATAGAAGAAGAATTCTCTCTATAGTTTCTCTCTAGAGTTTCAATTGAATTAAGTAAGAAATAATGAAGGAATGAACTTCTATTTATAGAAAAAATGGACTGCATAGTAACTAACTCATGAACGGTCCGGGATTGATTTACTTTAATCTAACTCATCCATATTTAAATCAAAATCTTTTAAATAAAATATAATATATTCTATTTATAATCTAATAAAACGAATAACTTTATAAAAGATTTTGTTATGCAAACACTATACAAACACTATGCATAATAAAATATAATATATTCTAAATATTGTCTAATAAAACAGTATAACTTTATAAAAGTATTTGCTTTATATAAAAGATTTTACTATTAGCCTAATAAAATGAATAACTTTATAAAAGTATTCTGCATTTTTATAAAAAGCTTTTCCATTTTATTACATTAATAATACCAATAAAACAAAATCGAGTGACTTATCACATAAGCATCAATAATCAATATTGTTTGCTACTATACAAACCACGCCAGACATCTTGTACTTTTAACACCGGGTGTTTCAACAGTTAATGGTAAAACTTCCGCCGTTATTTTCATAAAAATATTTTTGTCGTTTTCTCAATCCGACAATAATTCCGTTGTGGGGTCCACCAATGATTGTAGCGTCGTACGGATATTCCTCGACAAAAAGAATATTCCCCGACTAATCGAATATTTTATATCAACTTGCTTACTTTGCAAAAAAAAATTCACATATTACCCTTAACTTTAAACTTTTATCAATTTAACTATTTACCAAAATAGAAAAATTGAATACTTTTATTTCATAAAATTCGGGGTCTCACAGAAAAGGTAAGTGACTATTTTTTTCTTCTTTCCTTCCTTGTTTTGTTTAGAAAGTTAAATTATTTTAGTAGATAATTAAATAATTTATTAAATTAAAAATGGGAAGTCCATTAGAGTTTTGGTAGCTCCTATATTGAGCTATATTTATATATAAAGAGTGAAGTTGTAACTTTAATCCTATTCTAATTTGATTAGTTGAATTTTCGAGTAGAATACTTATACGCGCTGCAGTCCATTAGAAAAATTATAATTAATTCATTTGATGTCTTGAGTGAATCCAAATCAGGTTCCTTCAGTTTTTCGTCCTTTACAATTTTGAAAAAGTAAGCAACTGGAGATAATTTTAGATTGTCAAAAGCGGGTTAAGAGGAGGAAGACAATCCCATTTGTTAAAATTTTGTGAGAAAAAGAAATCATCCGGAGTGCGGAGCTACTTGGGAGATTAAGGAGTCTATTCGAGCGGAGTATCCGCATCTTTTTGATAATTAGGTACTTTCCATTCTTTTGATTCCGGGGACGGAATCCTTTTTAAGGGGTAGGTGATGTAATACCCAATAAAAAAAACTATTAATAAATATTATATTAAATTAAATAAGATTATATATATATATTTAAATATATTAATTGGACTTTGTATTTTATTTGGGCCAATTAGTCATTTAATTTATGTGGGCTAATGTATTAATAAGTGTTGGGTAAATTAACTTGGTAAAATTTGGGCTTTAAACTAAGTGGGTATAATTTATAATTGTGTGATTTTAAAATCCTATTAAAATTTGGAGAGTTAATAAATATATTAATTAATAAAATCTATTTTTAAGTGAATAAATACTAAAACCTAATCTTCATTATATCTTATATCTGATACGAATTAACTGAGAGAAATAGAGGAAGAGAGAAGCGGCGCCATCATTAATATAATGGAAAAAAAGAATTGACAAGTTAAGTTCTGTTACAAAGGTAAATTAAACCTTTTATTGAATTATTATTATTATTTTATTTTTTTGCTGAGCATATAGGTTACCATGAGTAGGATCTGTTTGGATTTTTTTTATGTAAGATATGTAAACCATATTAGATCAGTACGATTGAAGAAAGAGTCTGACCTTGAATTCTGTGCACCTATATATGATTTTATACTTTTCCACCAAACCTTATTATTATTGTTGTTTGAATTCCAAATAGTTCAGTAGTGTGTGTTTATATATTTCACCAAAATATTACTGCAGTGGATCATAAAGTAATGATATGGTTGGTCTATTATATTTAAAATTTTAATAATGTGTATAATAATAATAATACTAATAAATTTAAATAATAGTAAATTAAGCTTGATGTTTAGAATATTATAAAATTGAAGGATTATTGGATTTAAGATTAAAACTTTACTAAGAGGTTAAATTAATTATTAAATTATTCTCTTGATTAGTTCGGACAGAAGGAGTTTAATGAAGTATATTGGGATTATAATTTTGGATATTACATTGCTTAATCCAGGTACAGATTCCGTACTCTTTCAGCGACATTCTTGTTAAATTTGATTTGTTCGTTTTGTCCCTTATTTCAAATTTCGTTATTCTTTCACATAATTTTTTCTTGTGAAATTCATATAATAGTTTCATTTTGGAGTTGATATATATATGACTCGTATGTGTTCTCTTTGAATTAGGTTATCATGATTACTACTTATTCTTTTTGATAATTGTAGAGCATTATATTTTACTACCTTTTTTTGAGACCTTGTGACTATAATTTGATTTGGTTCAACATGTACATATAGAACCATTTTGTTGGTATTATGTCGTATGTGTTGTGACATGATATTTTTGTTAGAATATACCGTAGGGTATACCTGAGCTATAACCACCTGTGGGGGTACCACAGGCATGTCGTCTTGGCACGAGAGGCATGACACTTTCCGTGGCGGTGTGATTAGTCCACGGCGTCTTCGTTTTGGGCTCCGGAGAAAGTGGGCCATTTGGTGTTTTGTTGTGGGAGGCGTATGGGTTAACCCTAGTTTTCTGTTCTGCGGATTTATGATGTTGTGCCAAACACACTTATCCGATTTGCATACATTTGGATTCGCGGTCCAATGTGTGATTTGCCTGTGTGACATTATTTTGGTTGCCTATGTGGCATCATTTGATTTGCCTGTGTGGCATTATTTTGACTTGCCTGTGAGGCATTAGTTTGACTTGCCTATGTGGAAAGATATATTTTGAGCTCAATCGTTATGAAATAACCCCAGCCATTTGTTTCAGCCTATTATTTTATTATATTAGTTTCGTTTGTTTCTGTTCAATTCTATTCATTGAGTTAGTTACTTCGGTTCGTTATTTCTTTATTCGTCTATTGGTTTCGTCAATTCTGTTGATTCAGATATATTTCTTTCAGATCTTTGGAGATTATATTTTTGTCAGTATTTACACATGAGGCTTTGTTCAGTATTTTGTCTCAGTTGTTTTCGAATTTTAGTTGTATATCTTTTGCATCTTTATATCCGTAGTGGGCATTTGGCTCATGCTGTGTTTTTCTTCCGGCAGGTTTGCAGGGGTGATTCAGGGCTAGTGTGATGAGAGTGTTGCCTTTGATCGTCTAGGTTGTTTCAATATTTGGTTTTGATTATTCTGACTCTGTTTGGAGAATTGTATTTAGTACTTCATTGATGGATATCACTATTAATATTTTGAAGTAATTAGTGCTCTGTTTACTTATTTTGAGGTTTCTTGTGCTTTGCACGTGACCTCCCTTTCCTTTTCGGGAAGGGGGTGTTACAGAGATGGTATCAGAGCTTAGGTTCTTTCTTGTAGAAAACCTATTTAGATTTGACCTGTGAGTTGTCAGTAATCACTAGGTAGACGTAGGAGTTTGATTCGATTTTGTTCTCTATTTGGTTGGTCTTGATTTTGACCAAGTGTTTTTAGCTCTTTTAGTTGTAGTTGATTTAAGAAAGGCGAGATAATTTGTTAAGATTATTATTGTTATGCGTTGGAGCAATAATATTAGTTAAGGATTGTGATTGGATCATTAAGGAGAATAATGTCATATTTTGTTCAGTTAAGAAATGATTATACGATTATGATATGAGTATTTGTATCAGCGAGTTTTGATATTGGAGAATTATTTATTAGAGTTATTTCAGGTAATTACAAATTATTATGATTTTGGAATTGAGAATTTGATTTAGGTTAGATTCTGATTTTTGTTAAGTTGTGAATAATTTGACGTATGTGAATCGGTGAGATAATATGATAAAGTAAAAACTATTAAGTACAGAGGATCTTTTGTAATTTTGAGTTGTTGTAGATATTCGAGGTAATTAGATTAATCTTTTGGAGTAAATGAATTTTGCGATTATTTCCTAGTAGAATATTGGAGTTATCTTATATGAAGTTTTGAGTGATAGTATGAGGAGATCTTGGAATTTGTTGGGTTAAGATTTGCATTAAAAGAATGATTGATTCATTAAATGATTAGATATATATAATAAGTGATGAATGCAATATATTTTAAGAGATTTTGTAAGCTGTAGTTTGCTTATTCAGATAGTAGGATATATGATTTGGAGTTTGGTATGCTGATGAAGAGATCTTAGCAGTAGTATGTTTTTGGTGTAATATTATTTGAGAACTAATTTGATTTGAGGTTATGATATTTTGGAACTCATAAGGACTTAGGAGGGTTGGTGATATAATTTGTAAAGTTGTTCTGTTTATTCGATGTCATTGATGTTTTTTGCATGAATTTATGTAAAATAAATAAATAAATAAATAAAAATAATTTATTAAATCTTTGTCATGTGTGAAACATTAACGTTTTACGAATTAAAAATAATTTTAAATATTTTGGGTATTCGAATCATATTTGGATGAAGAGAAATTTTTGTGATTTTGAATGATGTTCCGAAGAGTACGTTTACAAGAATTAAACTCAAAGATATTAGCGACGGGCCGCACCAACAGTGGATCATATATGTGATCTAATTTGATGCAACGCGAAGAACCTTACCAAGGCTTGGCACAGTAGCTGACGAATCTTTTACAAATACATTGATAATTACGTGGACCGATGACTTATCCGCGTTGATCGTTACAAATGGCGGCGCCACGTCGTAACTAAAAAAATTTAAAAAAAAATTAGCTTATTTGAATTCCGAGGACGGAATTATTTTTAAGGGGTGAAAAATGTAATAACCCATATTTTTAAAATTAAATATTAATTAATTTTATTTTATACAATTGTATTCAAATTGGAAAAGGTAAGTGACTATTATTTTTTCTTTTCTTCCTTGTTTTGTTTGGAAATTAAATTATTTTAGTAGATAATTAAATAATTGATTAAATTAAAACTGGGAAGTCCATTAGAGTTTTGGTAGCTCCTATATTGAGCTATATTTTTATTTAAAGAGTGAAGTTGTAACTTTAATCCTATTCTAATTTGATTAGTTGAATTTTCGAGTAGAATACTTATACGCGCTGCAGTCCATTAGAAAAATTATAATTAATTCATTTGATGTCTTGAGTGAATCCAAATCAGGTTCCTTCAGTTTTTCGTCCTTTACAATTTTGAAGAAGTAAGCAACTGGAGATAATTTTAGATTGTAAAAAGCGGGTTAAGAGGAGGAAGACAATCCCATTTGTTAAAATTTTGTGGGAAATAAAAATCATCCGGAGCGCGGAGCTACTTGGGAGATTGAGGAGTTCATTCGATGTTTTATATCCGCATCTTTTTGATAATTAGGTACTTTCCATTCTTTTGATTCCGGGGACGGAATCCTTTTTAAGGGGTATGTGATGTAATACCCAGTAAAAAAAAACTATTAATAAATATTATATTAAATTAAATAAGATTATATATATATTTTTAAATATATTAATTGGACTTTGTATTTTATTTGGGCCAATTAGTCATTTAATTTATGTGGGCTAATGTATTAATAAGTGTTGGGTAAATTAACTTGGTAAAATTTGGGCTTTAAACTAAGTGGGTCTAATTTATAATTGTGTAATTTTAAAATCCTAATAAAATTTGGAGAGTTAATAAATATATTAATTAATAAAATCTATTTTTAAGTTAATAAATACTAAAACCTAATCTTCATTATATCTTATATCTGATACGAATTAACTGAGAGAAATAGAGGAAGAGAGAAGCGGCGTCAGTATTAATAGAATGAAAAAAGGGAATTGACAAGTTAAGTTCTATTACAAAGGTAAATTAAACCTTTTATTGAATTATTATTATTATTATTTTATTTTTTTGCTAAGCATATAGGTTACCATGAGTAGGATCTGTTTGGATTTTTTAATGTAAGATATGTAAACCATATTAGATCAGTACAATTGAAGAAAGAGTCTGACCTTGAATTTCGTGCACCTATATATGATTTTATTTTCCACCAAACCTTATTATTATTGTTATTTGAATTCCAAATAGTTCAGTAGTGTGTGTTTATATATTTCACCAAAATATTACTGCAGTGGATCATAAAGTAATGATATGGTTGGTCTATTATATTTAAAATTTTAAAAATGTGTATAATAATAATAATAATAATAAAAAATAATAATAATAAATGTAAATAATAGTAAATTAATCTTGATGTTTAGAATATTATAAAATTGAAGGATTATTGGATTTAAGATTAAAACTTAACTAAGAGGTTAAATTAATTATTAAATTATTCTCTTGATTAGTTTGGATGTATGAGTTTAATGAAGTATATTGGGATTATAATTTTGGATATTACATTGCTTAATCCAGGTACGGATTCCGTACTCTTTCAGCGACATTCTTGTTAAATTTGATTTGTTCGTTTTGTCCCTTATTTCAAATTTCATTATTCTTTCACATAATTTTTTCTTGTGAAATTCATATAATAGTTTCATTTTGAAGTTGATATATATATGACTCATATGTGTTCTCTTTGAATTAGGTTATCATGATTACTACTTATTTTTTTTGATAATTGTAGAGCGGTATATGTTATTACCTTCTTTTTGAGACCTTGTGATATAATTTGATTTGGTTCAACATGTACATATAGAACCCTTTTGTTGGTATTATGTCGCATGTGTTGTGACATGATATTTTTGTTAGAATATACCGTAGGGTATACCTAAGCTATAACCACCTGTGGGGGTACCACATGCATGTCGTCTTGGCACGAGAGACATGACACTTTTCGTGGCGGTGTGATTAGTCCACGTCGTCTTCGTTTTAGGCTCCGGAGGAAGTGGGCCATTTAGTGTTTTGTTGTGGGAGACGTATGGGTTATCCCCAGTTTTCTGTTCTGTGGATTTGTGATGTTGTGCCAAACACACCTATCCGATTTGCATACATTTGGATTCGCGCTCCAATGTGTGATTTGCCTGTGTGGCATTATTTTTGTTGCCTGTGTGACATCATTTGATTTGCATGTGTGGTATTATTTTGACTTGCCTGTGTGGCATTAGTTTGACTTGCCTGTGTGGCAAGATATATTTTGAGCTCAATCGGTATGAAATACCCCAGTCATTTGTTTCAGCCTATTATTTTATTGTATTAGTTTTGTTTGTTTCTGTTCAGTTCAATTCATTGAGTTAGTTACTTCAGTTCGTTATTTCTTTATTCGTCTATTGGTTTCGTCAATTCTGTTGATTCAGATATATTTCTTTCAAATCTTTGGAGATTATATTTTCGTCAGTATTTACACATGAGGCTTTGTTCAGTATTTTGTCTCAGTTGTTTTCGTATTTCAGTTGTATATCTTTTGTATCTTTATATCCGTACTGTGCATTTGGCTCATGTTGTGTTTTTCTTCCGACAGATTTGCAGGGGTGATTCATGGCAAGTGTGATGATAGTGTTACCTTTGACCGTCTAGGTTGTTTCGATATTTGGTTTTGATTATTCTGACTCTGTTTGGAGAATTGTATTTAGTACTTCATTGATGGATATCACTATTGATATTTTGAAGTTATTAGTGCTCTGTTTACTTATTTTGAGGTTTGTTGTGCTTTGCACGTGACCTCCCTTTCCTTTTCGGGAAGGGGGTGTTACAGTTATCCTTGGCCCGTAGTGCATGGATAATTCGTGGACGTGATACTAATGAATATCCTTGGCCCATAGTGCATGGATAATTCGATGATGTGGATTATTTATTAAGCTGAGTCTCAGTGATAAAATTGATGATAAACTTTTTAAATCATAGAAGATAGTTGAAATCATGCTCTACTTGACTCTTCTAATGGATTGCTTATTTCACTGCAGTCAAACTTGATATTTATTGTATTTTATCAGTTTAACACTTTTGAAGGCTAACTAGAATTTATTTTGCATTATCTTAGTCATAATATTTCTTACTGGGCTAGTTGAGCTCACCCTTTTGCTTTCATTGTTCTCTTCTGGAAATGAGAACGTAACCAGGACTAGTCGGGGAATAGAGTGACGGTCCGAGATGGTGGTTGTAGTATTTCTCACTATTTTAAAAAATAGTGTGATAATAATTTTAATGAGAACTCCATTTGAGTTTGGATACTGTCTACTAGACAATATTCGTGTAAAAACTCTTAGCTACGTTTTTGTCGTATTGTATAAGGAAGTTTGTATTTGTATTTTGTACCATGTATTTGGTGACTCAGAATGGGTGATGTATACCTATTTTGGGGGCGTCACAGTTGGTATCAAAGCTTAGGGATATGATCCCTGGATAAGATGTGAGACTAGAACTAGGGGAGAGACGGGGAAATTATTCGCTAGTATGACCTACCTAAGTTTATTTGTTATTTAATTGGTCAGTCAGAATATAGGGATAATATGTGGTATGCCAATTAACCCTTGTTTTGTGGCAGTGTTTGAAAATGACATCCGAAAATATTGAGATAAGCAATGGAGCACAGGAGACCGTTGAGTCACCACAGATCAATAACCAAGATAATGTGCATCTGGAAGGCAACAATCCTTAGGTAAACAACAACACCGACCAAATGATGAACGACGGAATATTCAAAGGCTTTCTGCAATTCATGCAACATCAGGCGAGAAAGACTCATGTGCAAAATACAGGTGGAAACACTGGCAACTCTCGGAGGGTCACTGCTAAGTAGTTCAAGGAGCTGGGACCATCGAAGTTTTTGGGAAAGCCAGAACCAGTTAAGGCGGAGACGTGGATAAAGCAGATCACCAAGATATTTGATGTCTTGGAATGCTCCAAGGAGCAAAAGTTTTCCTTTGCCACCTTCATGTTGCGAGGAGAGGCAGATTACTGGTGGGAATCTGTAAAGTATACTCAGTCTGCCACACTGAAGATGTCTTAGGAGAAGTTCCAAGAACTTTTCAACGACAAATACTTTCCCGAAAGTATTCGTCACATGAAGGAGGTGGAATTTATCAAGTTGGAATAAAATAATATGACCGTGTCGCAGTACGAAGCTAATTTTTTCGAGTTGTCCCGGTTTGTATCCCACTTGGTTTATAATGAGAAGAGAATGACGCGAATGTTTCTGCGAGGTTTGAAACCCAAAATACGTTAATACCTCATTTCTCATCAACTGTGTTTGTATTCAGATGTTGTAAATAGGGCTCAGTTATTGGAGCGCGATAATGAGTCAACCCAACCAAGAGAGAGCATCCAGCAAAATGATAATACCAATGGTAGCAGTCATCGAAGCGGTGACAAAAAACGTGGAGGAAGTCAACATGCCAGAAATGGAAACCACTTCGGTGGTAATCATGGCCAAGACAATAAAAGTAGAAATTTCAAGAAGAGAAGATTTAATAATGATGTAAAGACGTCAGCACCAGCACCCGTTGTCAAAGAAGGAGAACAATCACCGATAGTATTCTACAAATGCGGAGGGGAGGGACACATCAGTCCAAACTATACACAGTAGTCCAAAACATGTTATAATTACGAAAGAGAAGGTCACCTAGCCCGATTTTGTCGTGCAGTGAAGTCAAGTGCATCTGGGATGGAGGCACCAAAGGCCGTCCCAGAGAAGTCAAAGTCGATAGTTCAGGGGAGAGCGTTTGTCGTGACCTCCCGAAAAGCAAGGAACCCGAACGAGGTTATCACTGGTAAGCTAATTATAAACTCTTGCGAAGTCTATACCTTATTTGATACCAGTTCTACCTATTTTTTATTTCTTCTACTTGCGCTCAACGTTTAAATTTAACTCCGGAGAAATTAGACTTTGACTTATCTATTGAAACTCCGTTGGGAGAAACATTCATTACATCCATTGTTTATAAATCTTGTTTGATTCAAATCGGCACCCGTACATTACCTATCGATCTTCTCTCTTTGAAAATACTTGCATTTGATGTGATTTTAGGGATTGATTGGTTAACTACTCATCATGCTAAAATTGATTATTTTCGTAAGGTTGTTAGTTTTCATATTCCTAACCAACCTATTATGCGAATTCAAGCAACCAAACCACTAAAGTTAATCACTGTCATATCAAGCCATAAAGATATTCGTTTATTGAAAAATGAATTTCAAGCTTTCTTAGCCCATGTCATAGATTTAAACAAAAATACGTCAAATTTGAATGATATTTCTATTGTTAATAAATTTCTTGGTGTATTTCCTGAAGAACTTCCTAGCCTACCCCCAGAGCGTGAAATCGAATTTTGTATCAACCTTGAACCCGGTACAAAACCCATTTCCAAAGCCTCATATCGAATGGCTCATATTGAACTTCAGGAGTTAAAAACCCAACTGCAGGAATTGTTAGAAATCGGTTTCATTCCTCCTAGTACGTCTCCTTGGGGTGCACTTGTTCTATTCATAAAGAAGAAAGATGGAAGTATGCGACTTTGTATTGACTATCGGGAGTTGAATCATGTTACCATCAAAAATAGGTACCCGCTGCCACACATTGATGAATTGTTTGACCAGTTGCAAGGAGCTAAATTCTTTTCAAAGATCGATCTTCATTCCGGATATCATCAATTAAAGATTAAAACTGATGACATTCCAAAGACTGCTTTCAGAACTCGGTACGGGCATTACAAATTCCTAGTCATGTCTTTTAGATTGACTAATGCTCCTGCTGCCTTCATGGATATGATGAACCGAGTATTCAAGGAATATTTGGATCACTTTGTGGTCGTCTTTATAGATGACATCCTCATTTACTCCAAAAGTCGTGAAGATCATGAGCAACACTTGAGACTGATACTCCAAAAGCTTCTAAACATTGTCAATAATGCAAATAATAATATGAATAACAGTGTTGTCTCAATTATTGATTTAATAATATAAAATATTGTGCAGATGATACTGTGACAATAATTGAATCAATAATATGAGATACTATGCAGCAACTACTGTAGCAATTATTGAATGGCTGAGTGACTTCTTACGTAAGCATCAATAATCGGAGATCTTCATGTAATACCATGTGATCTTTGTGCAACGCCAGACATCATTCTTGTACTTTTATCACCGGGTATTTCAACAGTTTAACGGTAAAAGTCTTGCCGTTATTTTTATAAAAAGGTTATTTCTGTCGCTTTCTATATCCGACATTCATTTTGTTGTGGGGTCCACAAATGGTTGTGTTGTCGTACAAATATTCCCGACAAAAAGAATATTCTCCAACCAAACAAATATTTTATGACAACTTACTTACTTTGCAAAATTTGCACATATCACCCATAACTATAACATTATATCAAATCAACACCTAATTATTCAAAATAATATTAAGAGAAAATTAAATCTTTATTCATCAAAATTTGAGGTCTTACATTCTATGGGTACCGACTTCACCAATAGAGGTGCCAAAGATAAGTATTATTTAATTCCATGAAAAGTGTCTTCACACTCCGAAGTCCATTGAAAAGTCTTTTCATTCTTCGACCCTTTTAGTGTATCAAAAAATGATAAACACATTTCTGTTGATTTGGACATAAACTTTCTCAAACATCCTTGAATGATTGAGGAGACTTCATATCGAAGATATGTAAGACCCCATTTTTTATAAATAAAGATGAATTTTCTATAAATATTATTTTTGAATATTATGGAATAATTTGATATAATGTTATAGTTGTGGGTAATATTTATAAATTTTGCAAAGTATACAAGTGGTTATATTATATTCGATTGGTGGGGAATATTCGGTTTAGCGAGGAATATTAAATACAATGGCTCAATCATTGGTGGACCCTACAATGTAATTATTATCGGATTGAGAGAAAAACAAAAATATTTTATTGAAATAACGGCGGAAGTTTTCTGGTTTGATCTTGTTGAACTACTCGGTAGTAAAAAATACGATGTCGTGTGGTTGCGTAGTAGCACAATTGCGGTATTGATTATTGATCTTATGTGAGAAGTCACTCGGTTTGATTCCATTATTATCGATTAATAATATGAATTATTATAGCGATAATGACTTTTTGTTTTATTCAGTATTATTAACGTAATAAAAGCGAAACATCTTTTATATAAAGCGAATACTTTATTAAAGTTATTTTATAAATAAAATATATTATATTTTATTATATGTTGCATAGTGTTTTGCGTAGTGTTTTGCATAGTGTTTGCATAGTAAAATGTTTTTATATAAATAGAATATATTATATTTTATTTAAAAGATTTTTGCTTTAAATATGGATAGTCGAGTTAAAGTAAATCAATCTGGGATAGTTCATGGATTAATTCTTATGCATTCCATTTTCCTATAAATAGAAGCTCATTCCTTCATTATTTTCTTACAATTCATTGAAACTCAGAGAGAGAAATTATAGAGAGAAGCTATAGAGAAAGTTATAGAAAAAGAAGAAGAGTATACTTTACTTCACTACTTCTATATTGAGGTTCTTTTTACGGTGAGGGGTGTTATTCTTTCTTCTTGAAGAGAACTTACATTATTCCATTCACTATTATTACATTGGAATAACTTTGTAAAAGTGGCATACCTATACATAACTTTGTCATGCGGTATACCCTATACTTGGTGAAATCCTTATGTTATTCAATTGCTTATTATTACATTGGAATAACTCACATATCTGTGATTTACCTATACTTGGTGACATTCTTATTATTATTACATTGGAACATCACATGCGTGTGTTTTACACGGACTGGTTAAAATCTTTTTTATTATTTACATTGGAACATCACATGAACATCACATGTGTTTTACAGGACTGGTTAAAATCTTTATCATTCATTGGAATATCTATATCTGTGTGTTTTTACAGGATGCAGGTTCCATCTTTATTATTACATTGGAACATCACAGCCGGTGTGAATTTCACGACACTGGTTCCGTTATTATTATTACATTGGAATAACTTTGTCTATCTTAATCTGCGAAATACCGCATGCGTGGTGATTTCTTTTGTTATTCCATTCTTTATTATACCCGGTTGGTTAAAACTTTGACTTCTATACTCCATGAAATTAGTAGAATATCCTTGATATTTGCGTTTCATCGATATCTTTTCATGGAAATATTCTTACGATCATTCTTGAATTTTACTCTACAAAGCGATATCGTGTTGACAGTTTGGACGTTAAAAATTCTGGATAAAATAATTCTTGAACTTGTTTTATTTGATTCTTATATCATTGTCATCATCCTCATGTTTATATTTTTTTTAAAGTCATACGTGGCTTTTGTAGAGCATGGATGGACTTGGTATGATTATGATGAGGATTATTCGATTGTAATCATGGCCCGTAATGTTACAAATGATGTGGTAAAAAAAAAAAAATCCTCGATTGGTAGTAGTGCATTGATGGGACGATTGTTGGAATGATCATGACCATTAATGAATACACAACTATTCTTGGCGTAGTAGTGCGGGAATAATTGTGGTCGTGATCTAAAGAATATCCTTGGTAGTAGTGCGGGGGTGATTCGATGATGTGGATTATTTATTAAAATTTGAGTCTCATTTATACTTGATGATGAAAAACCTTTTTAAATCATAAAAGATAGTAGATTTTATTTTCTACTTGACTCTTTTAATGGATTGCATATTCATTGCATGATTAAAGCTGGTTGTCTATTGTATTTTATCAATTTAACATTGTTGAAGACTATTGATAATTTATTACGCATTATCTTAGTCATAATATTTCTTCTTGGGCTAGTTGAGCTCACCCTTTCTTTCCTTTATTCTCTTGAGGAAATGAGAATATAATTTGGGACGAGTCGGGGAAGCAGTGATGGTCTTGAAGATAGCATTAGTAGTCCTCACTATTACGTGAAATAGTGTGATAATAATTGTAATGAGGACTTTTTGTTTGAGTTTGTATAATATCTAGTAGAGCGATATTTGTATTTAAACTCACGATTTATATCGTATTGTTACATGAGTTATGTTAATAAGTTGTATTTAAATTACATACCATGTAAGTGGCGACCCAAGATGGGTGATGTATACTTAATTTTGGGGCGTCACGGTGAGCTATAAGTAAAGAGTCCCGAGATGGGTGATGATGGGGATACCTAAATTTTAGGGGACGCGTCTGCGGTGGCAAAACCGATAAAGTATCCTTTGGTGAGGTCTTGACACACTCCAGAGTCGCGGTTGGTATCGAGCTAAGGGATATGATCCTGGCTAAGATGTGAGAAAAGTACTAGGAGGGAGGCAGGGAATACCTTCGCTAGTATGACCTACCTAAGTTTATGTCTTATTTTATTGGTCGGTCGAATATAAAGATAATTGTTACATGTCAATTAATCTTTTGTTTTGTGGCGATATCTGAAAATGACATCGAGAATGTTGAGAATAGCAATGGAGCACAAAGCGATCGTTGATTCACCACATATCAATAATCGAGGATAATGTGCATCGAAGGCGACAATCCTCATGCAAACAACAACACTTGACCAAATGATGAATGATCAAATGTTCGGAGCTTTTATGCGATTTTTTATGCGGCAATGAGGCGAGGCGACTCTGTCCAAAGCGTAGGTGGAAACACGGAAAACTCTCGAGTGAAGGTCACCGCTAAACAATTCGAGAGCTGGGACCACCGGAGTTTAAGGAGAGCCAAAACCACTTACGGCGGAAGCATGGATAAAGCAGATTACAAGATATTTGATGTCTTGGGATGCTCGAGGAGCAAAAGGTTCCTTCTTGCCGCCTTTATGTTCTTGGCGGAGAGCGATTCTTGGTGGGAATCGGTAAAAGCGTACTCAACTTCTTTGTCTTGAAGATATCTTGGGAGAAGTTCGGGGAGGCATTCAACGACAAATACTTTCACGAAAGTATTCGCCACATGAAGGAAGTGGAGTTTATCAAGTTGGAACAAAACAATATATGGCCGTGTCGCAATGACGAGGCAAAATTTGCGGAGTTATCACGGTTCGTCGTCCACTTGGTGGATAATGAAGAGAGAATGGCGGCGAATGTTTTTAAGAGGTTTGAAGTCGGAATCGTCGACATCTTATTTCTCATAAACTATGTTTGTATTAGGATGTTGTAAATAGGGCTCGATTAGTGGAAGCGCGATAACGAGTCAGCCTAACTAAAAAGAAGCGGCCGTGAAAGTTATAATACCGGCCGAGAGTAGTCATCGAGCGGTGACAACAAGCGTGGAGGAATCAAGCGGGCGGATATGGTAACCGCCGGTGGTAATCGGGGCAAAACAATAAGAATGGACATTTCAAGAAAGCGGAGATTCAATGATGATGGAAAAGAGCGTCGGCCTGACACCGTTGTTAAGGAAGGAGAAAGACCACCTATCATATGCTTGAAAATGCGGAGAAGAGGGACACATCGGTCGAAGCTGTGCCATCGCCAAGTCAAAGCATGTTATAATTGTGGAAGAGAAGGTCACTTAGCTCGATTTTGTCGCCATCAGAAGACAAATTCAACTAGGATGGAGGCACCAAAGGTAGTCGGAAAAAAAAAACCCGGTGGTCTGAGGAGGCGTTTGTTGTGACCTCCCGGAGAAGCGAGGAACCCGAATGAGGTCATCACGGGTAAGCTTATCATAAACTCTAATGAAGTCTACACTTTATTTGATCTGGGTTCTACCCATTCTTTTATTTCTCCTACTTGCGCTCATCGATTAAATTTGACTCAGGAGAAATTAGACTTTGACTTATCTGTGGAAACTCCGTTGGGAGAAACCTTCATTACATCCCTTGTTTATAAGTCTTGTTTGGTTCAAATCGGTACCCTCACATTACTGTCGATCTTATTTCATTAAAAATACTTGCATTTGGCGATGATTAAGGGATTGATTGGTTAACTACTTATCATGCAAAAATTGATTGTTTTCGTAAGGTTGTTAGCTTTCATATTCCTAATCAACCTATTATGCGAATTCAAACGACCAAACCATTAAAATTAATCACGGTCATCTCAAGCCATAAAAGCTATTCGTTTATTGAAAAATGGATGTCAAGCTTTCTTAGCTCATGTCTGATTTAAACAAAAATCGTCGGTTTTGAGCGATATTTCTATTGTTAATAAATTTCTGACGTATTTCCAGAAGAACTTACGGCCTACCCCAGGCGTGAAATTGAATTTTGTATCGACCTTGAACTGGTACAAAACCTATTTCCAAAGCCCCATATCGAATGGCTCTATTGAACTTGAGGAGTTAAAGACCCAGCTGCGGAATTGTTAGACATTGGCTTTATTCGTCCTAGTACTTCTCCTTGGGGTGCTCTGTTCTCTATTCGTGAAGAAGAAAGATGGGAGTATGCGACTTTGTATTGATTATCGGGAGTTGAATCATGTCACCATCAAAAATAGGTATCCATTGCCACGTATTGATGACTGTTTGACCCGGTTGCAAGGAGGCAAATTCTTTTCAAAGATTGATCTTCGTTAGGATATCACCAATTGAAGATTAGAACCGTGACATTCAAAGGCTTTTCCGGAACTCGATGCGGGCATTATGAATTCTAGTCGTGTCCTTTGGATTGACTAATGGTCCTTTGCCTTCATGGATATGATGAACCAAAGTATTGAGGAATATTTAGATCACTTTGTGGTCGTCTTTATTGATGACATCCTTATTTATTCCAAAAATAGTGAAGATCATGAGCAACACTTTGAGGTGACACTCCAAAAGCCGTGAATATAAGCTTTATGCGAGTTGAAGAAATCGAGTTACGGCTTGAAGAAGTAGCATTCCTTGGGCGCGTGGTATCAAGTCATGGAATATCATTGACCCAAACAAAGATTGAAGCTATTCAAAGTGGGAACAACCTAAATCGATTAATGGAAGTCACGTAGCTTTCTCGGTTTATTTGGTTATTATCGGAGATTCGTGGAAGGATTTTCTCGAATCGCTACTCCCATGATTTCGGTGACTCGAAAAGATCAAAGTTCGGTTGGAAGCGAAGAATGTGAGAAGAGTTTTCAAGAACTCGAGAAGAGACTTATTTGGCACTGTTACGACAATACCATTTGGCTCGGAGGATTTGTCATCTCTGATGATGCTTGAGCAAAGGGTTGGGATGTGTTCTTATGCAACATGGAAAAGTTATAGCCTATGCCTCATGACAACTCAAAGAATATGAGAGGAATTATCCTACTCGTGATGCGGGAGTTAGCATTTATTATCTTTGCACTTAAAATTTGGAGGCATTACTTGTATGGGAGAAAGTGGAGATCTTTACGGATCATAAAAGCCTCAAATATTTCTTCACTCAAAAGGAACTCGACATGCGACAACGACGTTGGCTTGAAGCTATTGAAAGATTATGATCGTACCATCGATACCATCACGGAAAAGCGAGCGTGGTAGGCGATGCATTGAGTAGAAGATCGTATCTGAAATCTGAGTGCGTTATTGTCAACACAAAGGCCCATTTTGTGTGACTTGCAAAGGATGGAGATAGAGTTAAAGACTCGAGGGGACGCGTGTGATGATAGCGAATATCTGAGTAGAACCGACTTTAATCGATAAAGTTAAAAGCTACTCAAGCTACGGACACTGGAGGCGATCGTATGAAAAGAAAGTGCAAGAGGGTGCTATCTTGGGAAGCAAGAATCGATGAAGAAGGAATACTTGAGTCGACTCCGGACTTTGTGTTCTAACGACCACGATTTAAAGTATAATATCATGATGGGCGCCTGACACACCATTTGCAATCCATCACAGGAGTACCAAAATGTATCATGATATTAAATCATACATTTTGGTGGAGCAATATGAAGAGAGAGATAATATTTGTTTATCTCAAGGTGTCTAACTTGTCAGCGAGTTAAGCGGAGCATCAAGTACCAAAAGGTCCATTGCAACCACTTGAAATTCGAATGGAAGTGGGAGCACATTACCATGGATTTAATTCTGGGTCTTCCTAAGGTTTCTCAAGGCATTGATGCGATTTGGGTCATTGTTGATAGATTGACCAAGTGCGCTCATTTCTTACAAATCTGAGAAACTTATACACTTGAGCGTCTTGCTCGTATGTACATAGCGAGATTGTAAAGGCTGCATGGTATCCCGGTATCCATAGTTTACGATCGAGACCCAAGATTCACTTCACGATTTTGGGTTAGTTTGCAAAAAGCTATGGGCATAGACTTACGATTTAGCTTCGGCGCATATCATCCTCGAGACAGACAGACGATCGGAGAGGACTATTCAAACTCTTGAAGATCTATTAAGACTCTGTGTTCTTGATTTCAAGGGAGTTGGGACAAGTTCTTACCATTGGTGGAGTTTTCCTACAACATGAGTTATCAAGCAAGTATTGGCATGGCTCCATTCAAAGCGTTGTATGGAAGAAAGTGTCGTTCTCGGTATCTTTGGGATGAAGTGGGTGAAGCAGCGTTGTTGGGGCCGGAGTTGAGTGCGTATGACTACGGAAAAGATACAAACGATCCAAACAACGTATAAAAACCTCACAAAATCGACAAAAGAGTTATCTTGATCTTCATCGAAAGGGCGTGGAATTTGATATAGGAGATCGTGTGTTGTTAAAAGTTGCTCCGTGGAAAGGAGTTACAAGATTTGGAAAGAGAGGAAAACTTAATCCTCGATTCATCGGTCCATTTTAATCCTCGATCGAGTAGGAGCGTGGCTATAGACTCGCTTTCTGCGAAAATATGTGTTCATGCGTTTTCATATCCATATTACGTAAATATGAAAGACGAACGTAATATTGAGTTAAAGACCCGAGACGAAATAGCGGAAGATTTGGCGTATGAAGAGGTTCTGTTCAAATTTTGGATAAGAAGGAACATATTCTACGCTCGAGGTTATACCTCAAGTCAAAGTTTTGTGGAGGAACCACGATGTTGAGGAAATGACTTGGGAGTTAGAATCTGAAATGAAATCAAGGTATCCTTACCTCTTGACATACAGTCGTACCCTAATTTCGAGGGCGAAATTTCATAAGAAAAGGAGGTTGTAAGACCCCGATTTTTATAAATAAAGATGAATTTTCTATAAATATTATTTTTGAATATTATGGAATAATTTGATATAATGTTATAGTTGTGGGTAATATTTATAAATTTTGCAAAGTATCTGAGTGGTTATATTATATTCGATTGGTGGGGAATATTCGGTTTAGCGGGGAATATTAATACAATGACTCAATCATTGGTGGACCCCACAAATGAAATTATTGTCGGATTGAGAAAAAGACAAAAATATTTTATTGAAATAACGACGGAAGTTTCTGGTTGATCTTGTTGAACTACTCGGTAGTAAAAATGCGATGTCGATGTCGTGTGGTTGCGTAGTAGCGCTTGCGGTATTGATTATTGATGTTTATGTGAGAAGTCACTTCGGTTTGATTCCATTATTAGCCGATTAATAATATGAATTATTATAGCGATAATGACTTTTTGTTTTATTAAGTATTATTAACGTAATAAAAGCGAAACATCTTTTATATAAAAGCAGAATACTTTATTAAAGTTATTTTATAAATAAAATATATTATATTTTATTATGCATAGTGTTTTGCGTAGTGTTTTGCATAGTGTTTGCATAGTAAAATGTTTTATATAAATAGAATATATTATATTTTATTTAAAAGATTTTGCTTTAAATATGGATAGTCAGATTAAAAGTAAATCAATCGGATGGATTCATGGATTAATTCTTATGCATTCCATTTTCCTATAAATAGAAGCTCGTTTCCTTCATTATTTTCTTACGAATTCATTGAAACTAGAGAGAAATTATAGAGAGAAGCTATAGAGAAAGTTATAGAAAGAAGAAGAGTATTACTGCTACTTCCTTACTTCTATATTAGGTTCTTTTTACGGTAAGGGTGTTATTCTTTCTTCTTGAAGAGAACTTACATTATTCCATTCACTATTATTACATTGGAATAACTTTTTTAAAAAGTGGCATACCTATACATAACTTTTATATCGCGGCATACCCTATACTTGGTGAAATCCTTATGTTATTCCATTGCTTATTATTACATTGGAATAACTTTTGTATCTGTGGTTTACCCTATACTTGGTGACATTCTTCTTATTATTACATTGGAACATCACATACGTGTGTTTTACAGGACTGGTTAAAATCTTTATTATTATTCTATTGGAACATCATCACATGCATGTGTTTTACAGGACTGGTTAAAATCTTTATCATTACATTGGAATATCTATCGTGTGTTTTAGGATGCAGTTCCATCTTTATTATTACATTGGAACATCACATTCGGTGTGAATTTCACACGACTGGTTCAGATTATTATTATTACATTGGAATAACTTTATATATCTGCAATCCGCATGCATGGTGATTTCTTTTGTTATTCCATTCTTTATTATACCCGGTTGGTTAAAACTTTGACTTTATACTCCATGAAATTAGTAGAATATCCTTGATATTTGCGTTTCATCGATATCTTTCATGGAAATATTCTTACGATCATTCTTGAATTTTACTCTACAAAGCGATATCATGTTGACATTTGGACGTTAAAAATTCTGGATAAAATAATTCTTGAACTTGTTTTATTGAATTCTTATATCATTGTCATCATCCTCGTATTTTTATATTTTTTTAAAGTCATACGTGGCACTGTAGAGCATGGATGGACTTGGTATGATTATGATCGAGGATTATTCGGTGTAATCGTGGTAGTAATGTTACAAATGATGTGGTAAAAAAAAAAAATCCTCGATTAGTAGTAGTGCATTGATGGGACGATTGTTGGCATGATCATGACCATTAATGAATACACAACTATTCTTGGCCCGTAGTGCGGGAATAATTGTGGTCGTGATCTTAAAGAATATCCTTGGTAGTAGTGCGCGGGGTGATTCGATGATGTGGATTATTTATTAAAGTGAGTCTCGGCCTATATGATGAAAAACCTTTTAAATCATAAAAGATAGTAGATTTTATTTTCTACTTGACTCTTTTAATGGATTGCATATTCATTATGATTAAAGCTGGTTATACTATTGTATTTTATCGGTTTAACATTGTTGAAGACTATTGATAATTTATTACGCATTATCTTAGTCATAATATTTCTTCTTGGGCTAGTTGAGCTCACCTTTTTTCTTTCTTTTGTTCTCTTGAGGAAATGAGAATATAAATTTGGGGACGAGTCGAGGAAAGCAGTGATGGTCTGAAGATAGCATTAGTAGTCCTCCTTTAATACGTGAAATAGTGTGATAATAATTGTAATGAGGACTTTTGTTTGAGTTTGTATAATATCTAGTAGGCGATATTTGTATTTAAACTCACGATTTTTATGTCGTATTGTACAGCGATTATGTTAATAAGTTGTATTTAAATTACATACCATGTAAGTGGCGACCCAAGATGGGTGATGTATACTTAATTTTGGGGCGCCACGCAGTAACATCTTCAGCCGGCTCTCCGCTCTGAAAATTCTTCTCGATCAGCCTTTTCAAGTTCCTTCAAGCTTCGGTGGTGTGTCCAACAACCTGATGATACTCACAATACTTATTCTGGTTCCCCCTCTATGGATGAGTGTTGTCTGGACATGGTTCAAAGTACGACTTATCATTTATCTTCTCCAATATAGTATCCTAATCCATATTGAGTGAGGTGAACACTTTATTGACTCTTCAGGTTGCGAATGGCGGTCAGCCACCTTGTTGCCTCCTTTTTAGTCTAAATAAAAGGACTCTAACTCATGCAAGTATACATGGGTCAACAAGTAGTATAGAGTGAGAACAGTATCGATCCACGAAGAAAGGTTTTAAATATAAATTATCATACACCAATTATATCACTATTTTCATATGCTTAAACGATAACTCTCAATTTTAAATTAATCTAAACTCGAATAATAAACAAAAGAATAATACTATGATAATGAATCAGATTTGGAAAGAATGGGATTCTAACTTCATTTCATAATTCATCTAAATATTACCATCATGCAAGATTATACATTTATCATGGAAAATTAGCCAAGAGCACAAAAGTGGACATAACCATTTTTCAATGAACTATGGCCTATTTACATAACCTCCACATATAATAGAAGTCATGTAATCGACAATATTACCAAAATCACTATATTTCTATGTGAAATTGTAGCAATAATGAATTCAAGCACAAGCTCTTGTATTACTACACACGGTGACACATTATATTTCTATCTGAGTCACGAAGTATAAAGCCAAACAACTCAGCCTCATAAACGCATGCTATTATGATTATACCCATACTCATATTTCATTTTTCAATTCCATATAAGTATATAAGGTGAATGGTGATCACACATTCAATCAATACACTCAATCATAATAGAGAATCCGATGATAAGCATACAATCAAACAATCAGGCAAATAATTATAGACTACATATCAAAATCCGTTAGAATCCCATAATGTAGTTTAGTTCATTTCTGAACCAAACACCATTATGGGATTGTAATAACACATGGAAATTAAATAACTCAATTGAGAGAGGAGAGAATTGATTAAACCCAATTGTAGAATTTGTTCCCAAATGTTATCCAAATCACCAATAATCTCCAGGAAATTGAAATGATTATTTTATAACTAAATTCAAGAGAAGCTGTAGATTATCTCAAACTTTGATCCCAACCCTCTCTAGAACTAGTCTTCTTCTTAGGAACCCTAATTACTTAAATAAAAACTGATAAAAACCAATAACATCCACGTCTGGTGCCAACCAAAATAGTTTAGATAAGACCCCACGTTCAAATTTCAAATTTGAAAATTAAGTCAACAACCAACATCAGATAACCCGCGCGGCCGCGCGTGATCGCAGTACAAAACGGGCTCGGGCGCGCGATGTCAATTTATGTCGAGTCTCCAGCGCGGGCACGCGATGTCCCTTCTTGTTTTAGGCGCGGTCGCGCTGTTTGGGTTTTTTAGCTTCGTCATAGATATGGCCATATGAAATGACTTGTCAAGGCGGTATGGCCGCGTTTCTCGTCTACGCACTCACGATGTTCTGCTGCTGCTGCTTGTTGTTCTGTTGTTCGTCTTTCATCTTGCCTTTCTACATAACGCTCATCACTGCTCAGTTCCTTGTCTACACATGTTCCGCTTGCCATGCCTTTGCTAGTCTAATTCTACCTTGCCAATGTCGAGCTATGCCATTTCCTGCATTTCCATACCATAGGAGTTCTAATTAAGAGTCTTGCAAAATAAACATAAAATGCAACTAAAAATATATAAAAATCTACTTGGGATGAGCATAATTATCGTGAATTGATATCCAATAAGTAGATATAAAACCTACTTATCACTCCTCCCGAACCCCCATTATTATAATCATTCTTTTGGTTGTCTATTTTGCTATTATTATTGTCTGACCTAGTATGGCTGTTCCTATCCCGATCCTTTGGCTTCTCCACTGTGTTCGAATTATGACTTACCAAGGCCTCCTCGATCACGATGAATTCCTCAGCTCTGTCATAGGCCTCTGTCAAATCTTTCGGGATGTTGAACATTAAATTCTTTTCCGGGATCTCACCATGTCTAGTCCTGACTAGAAATATCCGAGGACCAGTTGACCATCCAATTGCCTCACATGTCCGACCCCCTCTCGGAATCTCTTTACATACTGACTAAGGGTCTCATTGGAATACTGTCAGATCTGAACTAGTGAACCGGTTGTCTTGCCCCTCCTTTTGTTACTTCCGAAGCAGCTATGGAACTGGTCAAAGAGCTTCTTCCATGATGAGATTGAGTTTGATTTTAACGACGTCATCCAGGGTCGAGCCTCCTTTCACAAAGTCGTAATAAACATCTAGCACGTGGAGGCGTCAGAATAGTCATAGTACTTCATCAGCTGGTCATATGTCTGACTATGCTCATACGGATCTCTTGTACCATCATAACTCTCTATATGTGGGCCCTTCTTATTTGGGTCAGCCCGAACCCAATCTATCTAAGGAGAGAACGGTGACGTTGGGTCAATCAGAGTGTTTTTCTGATTGGGGGGCCGCAAGTCTCTTCTCCAGCTCTGCAAGCCTCCGGGAAAGTCTCTAGGTCTCGTTTCTGATAGGGGATGACTCTCGCCTATCCCTATCTCTGGGCTCTGGAGAGGCTTCTTACCTTCTTCGTTCGGTCCTTCCTTTGTCTTCATTTTTTCCTTCATGAGAGTGGCTTCTACGCTTGCTTCTCTCCTAAGAGGCTTTTATGCTTACTCCTCTCCTGAGAACGGCTTTAGGGCTTTCTCATTTCCTACCGAGAACCATCCAAACGATATGTCTTAGATCGGTTCCCTAGTGATGCTCCCTTACGACGATTATGGGTAGAAGAAACCTCCTCACCATTAAGTAATCCAAACTGTGCATCTAACTTCTTTCATTAAAGCTGAAGGGTTTCAGCATCATCTTGATTCTTCTGTACCTTCTTAGCTAGGATCAACTGCCTGGTGTCCCGACTATCTCTCCTGGAGTCCCGATCTTCCTGGGAACGTGTTCGGGAGGGTATATCCTTGACACGGTCGTTGGGACCCGCTTCCTTCCTTGCAGTCAAAAATAATTGATGTCTAATATGAGTTGTTTGAGTATTCTTCGAACCCATCAAATGATTGTTATCCTTTACACGATCGGTTGGTCTCAATCGATCTTTGGCTAAACCCCTAGGTTTAGCCAATGGGTTGGCAGTTGACTTTCCGTGTCTAGAAATGATCTTACTCGTCGCCATAACTTCTGATTAAAAATTAGCTAGCACTAAACTGCCCTCCTTCTAGCGCCAATGTTAAAGTCAAGATTCGTACACGCGCCTCAACCACTAAAAGCTAGACCAATCTTTTACAAAAGCAAAATCACACAAAAAAGCTTGACGGCTTAGGCCGCTGGGGGATAGCTCCGGTGTGGGAATAAGTAAAGGTTGAACAATGCTTAATAATGGAGGTATTTTGTGCTGAAAAATAATAATCATTTGTGTGTACCTAAGAACCATGGTATAACCTTGTATTTATAATTATCACACCTTCTCTACATGCCCTTCCTCATATGGAAATAGGATTCCTAATTAGGTCAAATTTTTTAATGGGTTTGAACTGAATCTCTTTAAAGTTTAAAGGAAGGAAGTTAGATTCTATCCTAACATTTTCTTTAAGAGTTAGGAATCAAATATAATTAGGAATCCTGGTTTTTTTTAAAATTTCCTAATTGCCCAAATAGACTCCTACATGGGGAGACTTTCTTTACGTGAACTATGGCCCACTAAATTATTCGGCCCAAATAATCACGCCCCAATAGTATAGATATTGTCTATTATGAGAAAAAGGAAATTTTTGAATTGGCTGAAACCTATTTATAGGAGAGATATGGTGAATATAAAGGGTTAAATACACTTTTCCCCACTCTACTAGATCTCGGTTTACAAATGCATCACTGAAGTAATTTTTTTTACAATCGAGTCATTGAACTACAAATTATTTTCAAATTGTTACAAAATTCGTTAAATGAGTTGACTTTTAAAAGAACATCTACATCAGCTTTTAAATTAACATCCACGTCAGCTGCTTCATGTGTTATCATCCTAGATGTTGCCCCACTGGAAATTAAATTACAAATTAAAAAGAAAAGTTAAAAAAGAAATTAAAACAAATCAAAAGATTAAGAAAACCAAATCAGATCAATCCCTAAATTTCTCTCCCCAAATTCAAATCCCATTTCATTTCTCTCTCTAGATTTTTGAAAGCAGATATGGTTTTCAAGAAAGAGAAAATTGATTGGAAAAAGGTGGAGAATTTTATATTCCTAATTCAGATTCCTCCATTAAAGGAGGCAGAGAATACAGAGGACGACTCTCCACATCTTCTTTCATTTCCATTCTTCCTAATGCCATGGAATTGGAGATCGAAGAACAATAGTTCTCAAGGCCAGGGTTCAAAAATTCTATTATTTTCCTTCTCACAGATCTGATTTAGGCCATTGAGTTGACTCTATTTCTTTTTATTTTTTGAGTTGACTCGATTTAGGCCATTCCTTCTCACAGATCTTTCATTTCCATTCTTCCTGATTTGATTTAGGGAGAGATGAATGAGATAGAAGAAGGTGGGGTTGTGGTGGTGGTGAGGCAGTAGCTTTGCATATGTGACGACGATGTTGAGCACTGATTTTGGTGGTTCGGTGGTGGTGGTTCGATGGCTCAGTCGGTGATGAAGAAGAAGAAGACGAACAGTAATAATAATAATCCATCCATTTCAAAATATTAGATAATTTCATATTTTTAAAGTGAAATTAAAATATTTATAAATTAAAAAAATATGAATTCGTTAATTTATATAAATACATTTATAAAAATTATTCATTAATTTATTTTATTATTAATTAATTAATTTAATTTAATTATTTGTTATGTGTATTAATTTGATTTATATTTTGTTTAACTATTTGTTATAGAATTGAGTATAATTTAATTTAATTAGTTATCCAACTCAGTTTCTCTCTCCTTGTCAATTTTGCCACGTATTGCCACTTCGCTTTTCTGTTAAATGGTTAACAGACATAGACGGAAAAATTACTTTTTATAAATAATGTATAGTTCAATGAGTTGACCGTAAAAAAATTCAGTTCAATGATGCATTTATAAACTGGGGTCTAGTGGAATGGGGAAAATGTATTTAACCCCGAAGAAATATGTACAAAAGTGGTCTAAATGACAGTTGAATAGTCTTATTCCTCATCAGCCGCCTGAAAAATTGTTCTCGGTTCTATCCCCGATCCCATTTTCATTTTGGGGAATCGATCTCTTGGGTCCATTATCGAAGGCTAAAGGGCAAGCCATCTTTGTTGTTGTGGCTATTGATTATATAACTAAGTGGGTGGAGGCTAAACCACTTCGAACCATCACCGAACAGGAGTATCTTAAAATTCTAAAGGAGTTCGCCATTTTTCAGTTTGGAATTCTGATGGTTTTAGTGTCGAATAATGGTTGATAATTTGTGGGGTCTATGTTCGAGGAATTTCTAAGAGATTTGGGAATCTAGCATCAGAAAACTTCGGTTGCTCGTCCTCAATCTAATGGGAAAGTAGAAGTCATTAATCGGACTCTGTTGAACGGAATTAAAAGAAGGCTAGACGAAGCCATGGGAAGGTGGCCCAAGGAGTTAATCAGTCTTTTGTGGTCATATCGTACAACCCCTAAGACAACGACAGGTGATTCGCTGTTCAGGTTGGCCTATGGGATCGACGCCCTTATTCTAGTCGAGATTGGGTCCCATTCGCTTCGGGTTAGACAATATAAGGAGCTATATAATGATGAAGGTTTTCGCCTCAATCTTGATTTGTTAGAGTTTCAGGAGTCAGTCTTGGTAAGACTAGCAGTCTACCAGAGAAGAACGACCAGACATTATAACAAGGGGGTAAAGCTGAGGAGATTTGAAGTTGGAGATCTAGTTCTTCGAGAGGTGGAGGCATCGTCGCCCCAAAACCTCGAAAAGCTAATGACCAACTGGGAAGGACCCTACGAAGTTACTAAAGTGCCAAAGCCAGTAACTTACCTACTTCGAGCAATGGATGGTACATAAGTCAAAAACACTTGGCATGTAGGGAGACTTAGGAAATATTATCAGTAGTGCATGTTAAGTAGTTTCTTTTATGAATCTGTAAATCTTTTCTAAGTTATTAATGAAATAAACATTCGATTTTGCTGAAAGATAGAATTTTAATAAATTTTTAATATTTGTACATTAGAAATTATTTACATATAAAAGAAATATAATTATTCTTAAGGAGGGTCGGCTTCGTCATCGAAGGAGTCCAAAATGTTGGTATTGAGCAGCTGCCAACATCTTCTCCCTTATCCTTTCTTTGTGGCTTTTATAGCCTTTGGCAAATTGGGAGATGATGCGGTTAGTTAGTCAGGCAATTCATGATACTCCTCAATGATCTTTAATCTGTCAGGTTGACTTCTCAGTTTTCTGTTGTTCGTAATTATATTCCAAACCAACGATTGCCTTCCGCAGGTTTTTTCATTTTGTGGTGAACTTGCTCGAACTGATCTTCTAGAATTGTGTAGGCTTTTGGAAGGGATTCTCTATCCTCTTTTAGCTCGACTCGTTCCACAAGGAGTTTCTCCTTTTGCTCGGTGAGCTTGAAGATTCTCCACTTTAGTTCTTTCACTTCCAATGACAGTGCATCATAATGGAGTCGAGCATCATTGAGTTTATCTCGTTCTTCCACCAGATCGTTTAAATCATGTTCAAGTTCTGACTGAAGGCGTTCGGCTATACTTTCAAGCTCTTTCTTTCGAGCTGAAATCTCCTCGACCCGAAGCAGCTGTCGGCCGAAGGAGGACAAAGCTTGAGAATAGTATAAAAAAGTTAAGAGGATGCGTATAGGGGAAATTATCAAAACAAAAATGGAAAATTTTTCTTACCAGACCCATGGGGACAGCT
Source organism: Panax quinquefolius (assembly GCA_020205615.1). Classification (NCBI taxonomy): domain Eukaryota; kingdom Viridiplantae; phylum Streptophyta; class Magnoliopsida; order Apiales; family Araliaceae; genus Panax; species Panax quinquefolius. The sequence goes on along the minus strand of CM035174.1, from coordinate 7,250,865 downwards.
GTGGCGATTACCAGGTTCTCGAGCTCAAGGTCTTCAAATTTTTCATCGTCTTCGGGTAGGACAACAACATTAAAATTCTCGTACGCAAAGTCATCTGGCATATCTTGAGGCCCGACAGTGTTCAGGAACCGTCGTGGTGGGCCTTTGGAAGTCGAGGGCTTTTCGGGTGGTGGAGGAGGAGAGATTTGGCTAGTTTCTTCTGTCAGAACATTTTTCAAGGGAGGTTTTGCTGTAGTTTTTTCAATTCAGGAGTCAGATGGAGGTTCTTGGATGATTGTCGGATCGGGGATTTGGGGAGCGTCATTGATGATAGGAGCTTCGGCAGTGGAAGTAGAGGGTGGTGTGGATGTTTTGACTTGCCTTCTTCTTTTCTTCTTCATCAAAACCAGCTTGTCGGATCTAGTCATGTCTAAAGACTTTTTAGTAGACAATGTGGTCGACATCGGGACAATGTTTATCGGTTGTAAGGGGTGGTTCAGCTGTTGGAGAGGAGTTTGGGGGGTGTCGCTTGGAATTTCTGTTATAAGGATGGTCTCGATTTATGAGCTCTCATTGGTGATCGATCGAGGAATTAGTTCATTAAGAAGGGGCGGTTATGAGCTAAAGGCATCGAAGCTTTCTGGTTTAAAGATTGATACTGTATATATAAAAGGAGAATTGATTAAAAGATAATTAATACTAAACTAAAAAAGGTAAAAATTCGTATCGGCACTTACAACAATGACTGTAAAGCCAAGTTGGGTCGAATAATACTTCAATGAGCCAGTCAATGGTCTTCATCTTATTTTAGAAGGTTCAGAATGCGTTGATCTGGCTATTAGAAAATCGGGTGACTTTGAGAATGTGTTCATTGGGGGAAGCCCAGTTTGGCAGGAGTTTCAGATCGATGCCCTTGACGAAGATCCATTGTGGGTGTCATCCTTTGTTGTTGGATGGAGTCTTTATATAGGTGGTTTTCTAGGACGAAGGTTTAGTTGGCATAGACCCGGTTCCTTGCATCGTCCTACGTTATACAGTGCAAAAAGAAGTCTAACCCATAAGTGATCTTGAGCTCTTAACAGAATGCGACGAATGAAATCATATGAATGTATGAGTTCGGCACCAGCTGTGCAAACCCAGCTCCAATGAGCCTGAGGAAAGAGGAGATGAATTCATGTAGGGGAAATATTGGATGCCATACTTAAAGGACTAAAGAGGGATGGCCACCCATTCTCCCTTCGGGCGTTCGTACATCCTCGCGTGGAGGTGGGGGGCTCGAATGAAGTATTTGTTTGGTATTTGGAACTGCTTTCAGATAACATTCAGTTGCAAACTTTGTATGGAGGATGGGGTGTTTACATGAGTGTAGGCTTTGCTGGATGAAAGTTATTTTTGGATTTGCATCTCAATGAGTTCGAATGGGGCCAATGGTGGTGCTGGGGAATTTGAAGGTGATGAAATGACTCTGTAGCCTGGAGTATTGATGGTGGTTGATGGCTGAAGAATGAGATTGCTGGTGGAAACAGGAGAGGTTGTGACGGTGGTTGAAGGGGTGTAGATAGGGACGGTGTTAATGGGGGTGCTTACGGAGTTGGTTACTGTAGGAATGGTAGAGGTGGGAATGTTTGTGGTGGCCATTGATGATCGGAAGCAGATGATGCTTCAAAAGTGCTCGCCCAAGATGGAGTTTTAACAGTGGAGACGAAAGAGCACAGAGGGAGTTTGGGCAATTTTGCAAAGACAAATCTAAAATATGGCAGTTAATTTTGGGGGAGGAAGGTTTTGAAATGATTGACTCTTTGCATTCACGCGTTTCCTTCAAAACGGCGTAATAAGTGGTCTGACGTAATGATGATATTAATGGTGGGACCCAATGTTGGGAAACTCCTTGAATCCTATTCAGATATGAAGTTGAAGTATTTGGGGATTCGAGTCGAGGGAGGAATTGTTGGGTTACTCCTCGAATCATATTCAGAAAAGGATTGCTAATATGGAAAGGAAGAAAATCTATTTTTAATAGGAGCATTATTTTGGAAAGGAATCTATTTGTAGTAGGAGTTTTATTTTGGATGTGTCCTATTTTGAATAGGAATAGAAGAATTGTGAGGTACTCTATAAATAGTATTATGTTGAGTTGTTGAAGTGTAACACAATCAAAAGTAATGTAGCATTCTAAGAGTTGAGAAAGGGTGCGAGTGGTTTTTGTGTTTGTGTGAGGGTTTTTTTTATAGCTTTTATATTCTGTGCAAAAAGTTGTATTGTGGGTGGGAGAGTTTTGCATCTTTTAATCCGTGTAAAAAGTTGTGTCGCGGTATTATGGAACCTCGAGCGTAAAACTTGGGATGATTATTGTAAGTCCATTATTTTGATATAGTGGAGATTTAAAGTTTGGCTTGTGGTTTTTCCCTTTTAAGGGTTTTTCACATTAAATCTTGTGTTTTTATTTCTCTTTATTTTATTGTGTGATTTACGTTGACTTAATTCCCAACACCCACAGTCAGCGTGGGCGTGGGTGCACATGACCACTATTTCTAGCTTTGGCCTCCGTGTTTTCTCATTTATTGTTCAATTATTGGGCTTTAAATGATGTATTCTTCCATTAAATGTCTCATTATACTGAAACACATGGGGGAATTGTTGGGGCGTGATTATTTGGTCCGGATGATTCAGTAGGCTATAGTTCACTTCAATCCCATTAAGAAATATGGCCTAATGAGGAATCCTATTTTCATAAGGGAAATGACATGTAGAGAAGGCATAATCACTATAAATACAAGGCAATACCCTGGTTCTCAGGTACACACAAATGATTATTATTTTCCAGCACCAAATACCTCCATTGTTAAACCTTGTTCCTGTATTTATTCTCACAGCGGAGCTATATTCCGGCGGTCCAAGTCATCAAGCTTTTCGTGTGATTTCGTTTCTATGCAGGATTGGACGCGTTTTTAGTGGTTGATGCACAAAGATAATATTGGCGTTAACATACTTTTTTCATCTTTAGTCTCTGGAGAATATCAAACTTTTATGATCAAGGTCCGTGTAACTCGAAAATGGGATGCAATCAACCCAAAAACAGTTCAGGTTATGCACACAAGCATGATTATTTTTTATGCAGGGGTAAGTTATTGTTTGATTAAAAATCATTACATTTTGAAGCTTATGTAACAAATAGTCAATTAATAATCACCTACATTAAAATTTTTGTTTTTTTTATTGTTTTTTGCAAGGGTGACCATATGCTTCGTACGCTCAAAGTAAATCAAAGGACTTGGTACAAAGATGTGTTTAAAGTATATGAGTCGGCTCATAATTAATTAAATATATTTGTGCAGTTGTAGTTAAGTTGATTCCTGATCAATAGAGGCTAAACTCGAATGGGAATGATATGGTTACATTAAATTCAGATGTATCAAAATTCGGTGGACCAAAATACAATATTGTATACAAGGACTTTTCATTTTAAGCACCATTCAATTTAGTAAATAACATATATGGATGGATATCCCAAAAAACAGACCAGGTTTTGCACATATGCATGATTATAGCATTAAGAACTTCATGTTGGTGAAGAGACCAGAAACTGTGTCTGTCAGTGTCAGTGTGTGTGTTTGTGCGCGCGCAGAGAGTAAATTAGTTAATGTCCCAACAACAATATACCGAAGGACTATAGTAATGCATTACCGTATAACAATTGAGAAAATCCTACTTACATGTCTAGTGATTCACTAAATGAACAAATACCTAAATTTATATGTCACACAGTAGCATAGCTATATCTACTAGATGGCCCAAAGCCACTATCATGAGCTATAGGATAAGTTAAAGTTCAATTTGCTCATTTGATATAATTTGTCACCCTCCTTCACTTCTTTACAATCCAAAGAGGTACAACTTGATGCCTAAATTTAAAGCTTCGAGTTTTCCGGAATAACCCCAGGTAGGGATGGTGAAGAACCACCACTGATTTTGCTTGGAACTGGTGTATTTCTTCGGGACTGTCGTTTTGTGGGCACGAGCTCTTGCTCCCATTTCTCATGTGGTTCTCCAATATCGTCATCAGAATCAGAATCATCGCCACCTTTAAAAACAGGGTGGACATAAGCACTTTGAAGGTAACCTTTCAGATTTAGATTCGGTTCCCTTGCTCGTTCCAAAGTATCTTTCATCATGGCTTCCTAAAAATGCACCATATACCAACAAAGGATTAGACAAATTTCGGCTCTAGGTTAACCTTCATACTTGAGAAATGCAATGGCATTAAAAACATAAGGGGGTGATATATTCTTCAAAATGCTACAAAATGGACACTTGCCTATATTTGTAGGTGACTATACTAGTAACTGTCAAGTTTTTGATATGTTCTACCCCTCCGTTTCACTTTGAATGTCTTGGTTGTAAGCCGTATTGGCACGGAGTTCAAGGCTTACAGTACACATATTTCAGATATGATATTTTCAATTTTGCGTTATATAAAAGTCGCACAGATATTGTTTCTAGATGTGATTTTCAACTTATTTAAAATCTGTGCCAACTTTTGAACCAAAGTGGAACTGAGGATATATATATAATAACACACGTTTGAGATTTAAGATATACTCCCTCCGTTCCTTAATATAAGTCGTTTTAGAGTTATGCACAAGTATTAAAAAAATGATTGTAAAGCATTAAATATAATATCAATTATCTATATTGCCCTTGTATTGGAAAAAGAGTGTTATTTATTGGACAGAGAATAGTAAGAGAACCAAAATTATATTTAATACTTGGGGTAATATTGGAAACTAAGCAATTAATGCTTACTTGAAATTTTCAAACGACTTATATTAAGGGACAAAAATATTTTTCTAAAACGACTTATATTAAGGAACGGGGGAGTAACATCTTACGAAGATGATTTCTACTTATTTATACATCTATGATCTCAAGCACCTTAATTTCATTTAAACGCATAAAATTTCTAACTAACACTATTTCAGAGGCACATTCCATATTTCTTGTTAGGAGTCGGGATAACTTTTAGTAGTAACAGAAATTTTTGCTGTGATTATTTTGGCCAGCTTGAAGATGAAAGACAAATATGGAAAACTTAAACTCGTTATGTGTTATATTTTAGTTGGCTCCACTTGTTTCGATCATTTTCAAAATGGATTCACTGAACTTTTCTTCTGTAAACAAGAACAGAAGATCCTATTTGCATTTCAGACAAAGGTTATCTCATATTTTTCTCGCAAAATCAAACACCAAAAGTCTAAACGGATACGAATGGATCTACTTGAACTAACTAAACAAATCATTTCAGAAATAGTAAAATCTTACAGACCTGTAACGGATACTTGACAAATGCAGGTTCATAGCGGCCTTTGCAGTACCTATGGAACCCTATGGTCAGAACTGGGAGCGCAATGAGAAACGGTGTTGACTCAGCAGCTTGTTTTGTACTCAATAAGCCCATCAAGAGGAGCTGGGAGATAATTAATGCACCGATTACACGACCATGGACATCGGGCCAAAATGCAGCACCACTTTCGTACTCTTGGTTGTAGACATTTATAATCTGAATTGAGAAACGAAAACTCCAGTCAGAAAAGCTAATTGATGTAAACAAAAGTGACACACTTATTTCAGTATTCCAAGCATAGACAAACATGTGTCACATAAGCAATTTATTATGAAATAAAATGTCAACATCATAACAATGATCACAGATATGTAACGATAAATAAACAGAGTCGTACTCAATACAACAGAAATTCCAAACCAGCATTATCATATAATTAATACCTATTTAAAAAGGAGAAGTTGAGATGATACCAACAAGAAAATGTTGCAAATTGAGCATATAAAATGAACGGAAACCAGAAATTGTGATATCAAGAGATGATAAAAGCAGATTTATGTTCTATAACAGATAATATTAAGATGATGTTTGTCGAAGAGTCCATTAGATTCAATAAAGTAATTCCTTATATTTGACTTTAAAAATACCGACTACAAAACCAACTTATGTGTGATAAGTAGCAAAAGTCAGTTAGAAGACTTGGTCTTTTTGTTAGCTATTGTCTTACTTTGTGAATAAGTGGTAGTAGTGGAGTCCTTGTGGAGTCCTTAATTCTAGTAGTTGTGGCTCATGTGGTAGTAGTGGAGCCATTAATTCTAGTAACTTTTATGTATTTAAATCTTCAATTAGCAGAAGAGGAAAATAAGAAATCATTTGTTATAAAACCTTGCGGTACTTTCTCACTTGAAGAGAAAACATCATTTATCATTTTGAAGCTTTGATTGGGACCTATCATTGGTATCAAAGGTAGAACTTCAATGTCAACCAACAAGGAACGAATTGAACAACTGGGCTAGGAGGTCTTCAAGATGGCATGAGTCGGATGGAACTTGGTCTCACCGACAAGTTGCAACGAATGGAAGAAACCACCCACAAATTATCAGAAGCTTTGATGTCCAAAAACATCAAATACCAGCACCAATGATTGTCATGGTCGTTCTAAAAATATGAGTGACACCAATCGAGATCAACCAGACGGAAGAGGACAAGTCTTTTCGCCCAAATTGGCTAAGTTAGAATTCCCGAGGTATTTCGGCGACACCCAACAAAATGGTTCAACAGAGTGGAACAATTTTTTGAATACCAAGGCACTACGACAACCCAAAAGGTGTCACTGGCGTCATTCCATCTGAAGGGGGAAGCGAATCAATGGTGGCAGTGGTTACGCCGATCCTACAAGGAAGAAGGACGAGAAATATCATGGGCAGAATTTTCAGAAGAACTGTGGGCTAGTTTCGGACTGACAAAATGTGAAGACTTTGATGAAGCTTTATTAAGGGTGAAACAAGTGGGTTCGTTGCGCGACTACCAAAAGGAATTTGAAAAGCTCGGGAATCGGGTGCACCAAAAGGCATTAGTAGGGACGTTTATGGGTGGTCTCAAACCGGAGATTGCGGAAAACATTCGAATGTTCAAACCTAAGTCATTGAAGGAAGCAATAAGCCTGGCACGAATGCGAGATGATCAACTAACTCATCAAGGGATAGACACAAGATCTCTACAATTTAATCACCGCCAACTTTACCTTGCTTCCCCAACAAGGGCCAAACCAGATGTGGTTATAAAGCGCCTTACCTATGATGAAATACACAAAAAAACGAGCTCAAGGCCTCTGCTTTAACTGCGACGACAAATTCACTCCGGGACACAAGTGTCGAGGACCCCAGGTCTTGTTGTTGGAAGTAGAAGATGGTTCAAGCAAAGATAAAGAGGATTATCATAGCCAATGAACCTTGAGGACAAGGTTCCACTGAAAGAGGCCGGTATTGATAAGTACCAAAAGTCAGTTAGAAGACTTGGTCTTTTTGTTAGCTATTGTCTTACTTTGTGAATAAGTGATAGTAGTAAAGTCCTTAATTCTAGTAGTTGTGGCTCATGTGGCAGTAGTGGAGTCCTTGTGGAATCCTTAATTCTAGTAACTTTTATGTATTTAAATTTTCAGTTAGCAGAAGAGAAAAATAAGAAATCATTTGTTATAAAACCTTGCGGTACTTTCTCACCCGAAGAGAAAACATCATTTATCATTTTGAAGTTTTGATTAGTGCCATCTTCGCCATCCCCAAAGAGTGTAACAGCTGAACAAACCCTGATTAATTTGCTTACTAAGGAAATATGCTTTAACATCAAAGCAATACCTCATTACCCAACTTCTTGATTCCAAATAGAACTTTCTCCTTTTCATAATAATAATCTCATGAAAACCAGTGCTCTTTCAAGAATAACTATTCAAGATTATCTTACTAAGCTCAGCAAGTTGCCAACATAGCATTTTGATGTACCGTAGGAACAAATAAATTATACCATGTCTATTAAAAATTTAAGAATTTTGACTTTAGAAAAATTAATATCAAATACTCCTTCCGTTCCATAATGTAAGATCATTATTGATATTTTGAAGTCAACTTGAGAAATTTTCAAATTTAAAATTGACATGGATTCCTTTAATTTTGTTCACTACAATGATGAATATTGTAAATAATTTAAAAATATTACTCATTGCAAGATTTATAATTTCATAATTTTTAATGAATAATTTCATCTTTGAGTTATAAAATGATTCAAATTGACTTTCAAAAGTCGATAATGATCTTATACTTTGGAACGGAGGTAGTATAATAGTATCAGAAACTGAAGAAAACCAAAACTAAAATGTTCAAGCTGAAAAACCGGTTCATCATATTCCCTTGGTTTTTAGTAATAGACATCACCCAGGTCCCAAGTTAACCTCAGTAATAGTGTTTCAATTAGATGTCAAGACTATAAGCTCGCAAAAGAAGTTCGATTATCCTGACGCAGTAGAATTCCCTAAATTCTATAATCTATGTTCCACAGTAGTAACTTGTATAACTTCGCATCATTAATTTACAATCCTAAATTCAACGATGGCAAAATTATAACATGTCCCACAACCATATGCTTCTTAGTTTATGCTCTGATCAGTATAATCTCATACCAAATGTCTTCTAAATTATACTAAATATTTTTTTCTCTCTTTGACAGTAAATTTAGGGGAACACTATTTCCACATGTGTTTTGATATTTCTACATGTTTCTAACCCACTGTATGCTCATGTGAGAAAGGACCATATGGAAATATCAAAAATACATGTGAAAATATCAGTTCTCTTAAATTATATAATGAAATTTTTATTTACCTGATGCCGGAATACAACATAAGCAAAGGCAAAGAAAATGAGAATGAAAGGAAGTAGAAGCGGCGTAACAACGGCATAGACAAGGCCAAGTAGAAAGTAAAACTGTATTTGCGGTTCCCCAGTGTTGAAACCAAGACTTCCTGGATCCATTGCCTCCTCTCTGTCTTTTTCAGTCTTCACCAAGAAAGTATTCTTCAAGTGGTAGAATATCAGGGGTTTCAATCTTAATATCTCTCCAGCAAGACCAACCCATCCATCAACCATTATATATGTGATGAAGAAAGTTGCTTTCATAGGGATAGCCACACCAATAGTTTTTGGGATTCTACAAAATTAAGCACGTATCTTTAGTCTACAGAATCTCAAATTCAAATATCTGACATAAGTAAAAATATATACAACCACAGCAGAGTAAGGAAATCACAGAACTATATCATTTGGAAATAACAGGACCAAACACAAGGAGTACCAAAGAGCAATTATTAACAAGGGAAGCGAAATATGTTGTGGATATCCAACATGAAAACACCCAATATAAAGCAAGCAGGCTGTAAATCATATATGGACTGAGACATCATGCTCACATATAAATAATCAAAGAACAGGACATGTGATTATATAACTTTGCCATCCTCATTTTCATTTATAGAGATGATCCTTCCATGCTGGGTGAATATTCTTATTTATCAATACAATCGGTCTGAATCTACAACTTTTAGCTAACTTTTTTATTACTCATTATAAATTGAAAGTGTAGAAAAAGGTTCCTTAGAATGTCAATCTATTCTAAAAATTGCATAATAGAATAGGTGCGGTTTTCACTTTTAAACATAACACTGCCACATTTATATGTAACAGAAGAATGCTACATGGCTTTCTTCTCTCAAGGCTAATAGGTAAAATTTCTGTTCTCTTAAAGCTATTAAAAGCTCAAAATTCCAATATATGTCCAAAAAAATACACAAGTACAAAGTTAGTTTCTAGAAACCCAAGGGGTTAGCTCTCTAGTGGTACTAAGCCTAGTGATATGCGTCTTCCAAGGTAAAGGTCATGATTTCAATACTCCACAAAGGTCTTCTCAGTCCCAACCAAATATAATTTACTATGGGATTACCATTTGTGAGTTATTGAGTGCACGCGGTAATTTATTTAACAAATACCCTAATGTTTGTGACTAAGGATTCCACTATTAAAAGAAAGAAAGAAAGAAAGAAAGAAAGAAAGAAAGAAAGAAAGTTAGTTTTTAGAAATGTAGACTTAGAAGTTCATGTTTTCCAGGAAAAAGTTCATGATACTCCCTCTACACAATCATATGCCCGGCCTACTTTCTACATTGGGACATCTTAAGAAAACCATGCAACCTTTAACAGAAATGGACTATATTAACCATTTACAAACTAGAGAAAGAGAACATAGCATTGCATTCTAGACTGATCATGTATGTGTAGTGATGGTTATTTTTGAACAAGTTCTTCATACTAACCTTTTCTTGAATTATGCGCCAATCTGATAACTTATAATTATTCACTCCAAGGAAAGACTATTAGGCATATAAGTGAAATTACGTCCCCACCCAATCCATACAATTGCAAAATTAGTTAAAAAAATGAAAACACCCCAAACTTATTATTCATGGTTTAAGTTTTCATATTTAGAATCTCATTTCTTATTTAACCACACCATTCTTATAAATTACAATAAACAAATGAAAAAGAATTGATCAAATGAAATAAGATGAGTTATAACCATGATCAATAATTAACTCACACATAAAGTATGCATCTGTCTTCATATAGATTTTTTTGAACATTTTGAACACGGTGCTTGTTTTCAAAAATGTTTATCTGTAGATCAATTCCACTCCAGCGCTACATGTTATATAAGAAGCTTAAAACATTAGATTACATCACCATCTGTCATTGTATAGACTAAAAAACTTTACAAGATGAATATATGGGACTTGGGCTTCTACGCTCTTCACAAAGTATTCAAGTGTATGATAGTAGGAACCTAGCTTTATATTTAGTCATATCTACCTAAGCATTCAAACGCATCATGAAAACTTAGTATATACCCTTTTACCTCCCTCTATCCTTTCCAATCACCCAAGTTCTGATGTAACAAAGATGTATCTTAATGTCATGCATGCATATCAATAACAATTGTTAGAAGAGATTCTCAGTGTGCCTTGATAGATCAAGCAATGAACCAATCATGTTTTCTAATACTCCCTCCGTCGTCCTAGGATAAAAGTCTTTGTTACTATTTTAGGTAGTCACAAATTAAATATCTACTTACCTTAAATAATCTATTTTTTACAATAATTTGCCTATAATACCCTTAGTATTAATTGTCATATTTCTATTCTCTATGCATATTTATGGAGTACCACTAGTCATGTACAAAAAACTATGCAATTAAATGAGAATTTAAATATGGACAATTTTGTTATTTTATCTTCTTTTTTAATATGCGGAAAAAAGTCAACCAAAACTTTTATCCTATGACGGAGGGCAAGATAGTTGATGTTATATTAGGTCAATCAATGAAAATTCCAACGCTACGAGTTGACACCTCTCTCCAAAGCTTCAAAACACTGCAGGGACAAAATTAATACAAACATAACAGTAAAACCATTTAAGGCTCAAATTGTTTCACCCACAATACTAGTTAGCAATGGAGCCGGACACATCAGTGCTCTTGATACCATATAACATTAAACATGGCATGCCAAATCTGTTACTAATGCTTTAATTTTTTTAAATATTTTTTTCAATAAAATTGATTTTTCATTTTTGAAGAACTAATAATCCTCTAAATGTACAAAATTTGTATGATAATTTGAATCTTCGTCTGTACGTTTTATGAATAAGGAACATCATTAGTTGAGCAACAATGTTCCATTAAATATAATTTACCATCAATTGCAAAATAGTATTCCTGACTGAAAGCAATCAGTCTGACGGGTGTTCTCATAGTTCTTTGTTAGACTAATATTATGCCACGCACATAGCATACTATAGCCAACCAATATATATCAATCTAAGCATGCATGCAGCTATTGCCAAACACACAAATATTTGCTACATTACTAAGAGATGGAAGAGACATACTCGCTTGCCGACTGCTTCAGAAAAGTATTTAACTGTTCAAATGCAGCTCCTGCAATGATGCTCCCAAGAAATACATTTACAAAATTGAAAAGATAGAATTTAGATGCAGACTTCCTCTCTAGAACTGATAAACTCAGAAATCCTTCAAATTTGGACATCATCATCAATATTGAAGGTAAAAGTATGAGGAAAATCTTCAAGGCAATCCCAGGTAGAAAACCTTGGATGAATGACTTGATGAATTTTCTGCATAACAAAATTGGGTGGTATGAGTAACATGTAGCTCCAGTAAGTACTGAAAAATATTATAAGGTACGAGTTTCAAAGCTAATCCATACCAAACACTAGCTAAGGTAATGTTGTTTTAACTCGCACCTCAATCGCCATTGAACTAGTAAACGAATAAACCACAAGAAGAAAACAGTAGATACACACCTTCCATTTTGTTTGACATCTTTTTCTGTTTGGGGAAGTTTCATTATAGTTGACATGATATATATATATATATATATATATATATATATATATAGTACTTGAGGGTAGCAATACAAGGAGACTCAAAGGGCAAAATATAATTGAGGATTTGGCCTTCAAAAGGAGTTGGTAGAGTAGTGCTATCAGCATACCGGAGGACAATTACGGTTTTACACCCTTTTTTTAGTTTCTCTCTTTCCCTCATTTTCTTTTCAATCTTTCACTTTTGTTTTCTTTTATATGTTTCTACATGCCGTTTTCCTCTTCTTCTTTGTTAGTATGTGGATGTGTCTTTTCTTTTCTTTTCTTTTGTTTTATTATTTTTATTTGTTTTAACTTTTTATTTATCTCCTTACCTTTTTCTACTTTAAGCTTAGTCAGCCTACCCCAACTAGTTTGGGACAAGAAGTGGTTCAGTTGAGTTGATAAGTACATGATGTCTCATTTTAAAGGAGAGTTGACATTTGCATTCCTCTGCTTTGTTAAGAAACCAACTAATCTAAAAGTTTAAGCCGGTAGATGGAGGGCCCAATAAATATCATGTTAACACTCCCCCTCAAATGCAACTTTATAGACAAAGACGAAATTAAAGTGCATTTGCACTACTAAATTAATTATAAAGGCAACATCTGATCGGGACCCAAGACCTTGCACACCAAGAGCTTTGATACCAAGTTAAATTGAATATAAAGGATAAATTAAGTAGGATGAATATGGAATACTTACTTGATTATACAGTGCTGCCTGCCAATGCTATATATATTCATACATGATAAGATTAGTTACATCAGTTACAAGATAATGATCAATTTGAAATACGAAACCTATCAGATAATTGCATACCTATTTGTTACACATAACAACCCAGATAAGGGAATTTGAATTAATGATTAAGGCTGGACCAAGTCTTAGAGGATCCACAGTCACTTTGGTCACTCTAAGCAGTCGACTGCATTTCAACAATTTTTCCCAGTTGCTCCGTGCACTACGCCAATACAATCTCCATCAAACTCACTGCCGACAGACACATCCTTGGTACAATCCACTCCCATGTTGCATACTGTGACTGACACAACACATGTTCGAACTGCACGATTGAGTGACATTTTTGCCCGCACTATACCTATCTAAGCTACCTTACCTGATGATACCAATATTGTTCTGCCTTCATCTGAAAAATTGCTCCATTACCCAGCCGACTTTAAGCCCTGTTCAACCACTAATTTCACAAGTGATGACTCATTCTATGGCTCGTCGACTTGAGAATTTTTAACCATCAACTCTTAACTCAATCTAGGACTTTCAATCCGAACCAACTTGCTTCTCTTAGGCATATCGCCATTCCCATTGGTGCAAGCCAATGGCTTACGAAATTAATACAGTGTTGTATAATGATACGTGGTCACTTATTCCCAAATCTCAATCAATGAATATTGTTGGATATAAGTGGATGTTTAAAATTAAAAAGAGGGTTGATGGGCAAATTGAAAGATATAAAGCCCGCCTTGTTGCTAAGTGCTATCATCAAGAAGAGGGTTTGTATTACTCCCAAACCTTTAGTCCAGTTGTTAAGCTGGTCGGGTGGTGCTTTCTTTAGTCATTTCTAAGTCGTGGAAAATTCGACAATTGCATGTCAATAATGCATTTTTACATGGGACACCATCATAAACTGTCTTTATGCTACAACCACCCTTAATCATCCTGGCCATATCTATAAATTACATCGCTCGTTGTATGTCCTTAAGCAGGCACCACGTGCATGATACTCACGATTGTTTAATTTATATTACAATTGGGTTTTATGATATCTCGTTCTGACACATCAATGTTCATATATCATGTTGGATCGATATGTTTAATACTTTTGGTCTATGTAGATGACATTGTATTGACAAAAAAAATTAATGAAGCTATTGATGAATTGATCCTTGTGTTAAGCCATAAGTTCACACTTAAGGATTTGGGTAACCTGCATTATTTTCTAGGAGTGGAAGTTATTCCAATAGGCACTGGATATAACAATCACAAAGGAAATATATACGAGATAGAATGAAGCCAGCATCCATGACCAGCTGTAAGTCTCTTCGTACACCTGCTTCTGTTCCTGTGAGTTTATCTACCAACGCCTAAACATCTTTCTCTGAACCCAAGCTATAAAGACAAATCGTGGGAGATTTACAATATGCCACTCTCACTTGCCCAGATTTGTCCTACTCTGTCAATAAAGTGTGTCAATTAATGCATGCTCCTAGCGACGAACATTTGGCAACCGTTAAGCGGATCTTGCGTTATCTTTAATCCACTACCACTTTAAGATTTTCTATTATTCGCTCTTCTAAACCAGTGGTTTTACAAGCAATCACTAACTCAGATTGGGGATGTGTTGATCATAAGTCCACGGGAGGTTTTGCAATTTACATGGGTCCTAATTTGATCTCATGCTCCTCTAAGAAACAACAAACCATTGCACGATCATCTACGAAGCTGAATATAAGGAACTTGCGGATGCTTCTACTGAATTTTTATGGTTACAAGCCTTCTTTGGCGAAATAAGAATTTTTCTCAAAGATCCGCCAATCATTTGGTGTGATAATATTGGTGCTACCTACCTCGCTGCAAACCAGTTTTTCATGCTCGCACGAAGCACGTGGAGGTTGACTTTCATTTGGTCCGTGACAGAATCGCAAAAGGAACCCTTCTTGTACAATGTGTCACCAATAACCGAATTACAGATGTATTCACCAAGTTGCTACATCCACACGTTTTGAATTAACAGTTAGTTCATCACCACCGTCAGCTTAATGGGGTGGATTGAGACAGTGGGTCCCGTAAGACTTGGTCCAGCATTAATCAATAATTCAAAATTCCTTTATCCGAGCTGTTGTGTGTAACAAATAGATATACAATTATCTGATAGGTTTTGTATTTCAAATTGATCATTATCTTGTAATTGATGTTATATAGTAGTGGCATGCAACACTGTACAATCAAGTAATTTTGCCATATTCATCCTACTTAATTTATCGTTTATATTTAATTTAACTTGCTTCAACATAACCAGTAAAAGAAAATAAGCATCAACTTCAAAACCCACATTGAGCTAACGGCATGCGAGTCAATTTGGCTTTAACCAAAACATTTTTATTTTACTTTCTATAACTATATAATAGTCCATGAGGGCTAAACCCTTTTGCAAACTTGTTCGCATTTCTGATTCAAAATATAAACAGGACCTCGAGAAAGCAGCTCAGAGTTCAACCTACTTTTTCTCTGGCAATTGCGTTGCTTCAGGAAGCCTTACCGACTATAATAAGTATCTTTTATTTGTTCGAATCAAAGGCGTTAAAAGGCCAACATATTAGAACTATAAATAATAAATGTGAAGTTTTTGAAAGAAACAAGATGAAGTCAAATATGAAAAAACTGACAGATGCCTAACAACAAAACAAATCTTTTAAAGTAATGAGTTCAATTAATATTTCAGGAATGTTTACATGTTTATGCATGAATGTCGAGAAATGCTAACTTAATAAAAAGTCTATGACCAAGTATTAGAAAACTTACTCTTCAACTATAACCTTCAAAAAGGGAGCTGCTTTCTCAATACCCTCAATGTTTGCAAGTGACTGTACCATTGCGATAGGGATCATGAAAAAAACGTCAGGAAAAAGAAGGCAACGACAATTATATGTCTTTTAACTGTCAGTTGAACATAAGGAACTGCCAGGTTTGGCCAATATACATCACGAGGCTCCGCAGCCCACTCTGTTAACCATAGAGTTGGATTTCTGGATTGTTGTGTTTGGGCACAAACAGCAGCACCCCAACGAGTTTTAAAGGAGACAAATGCTGCTGGCATGATAGCCTTGGGATTGCTTGTTATACTTTCTCGCTCTGCAGCTATCTGAATGTGAACCAACCCATCAAATCCATATTAGGGAAATTGTATTCAATCATAAGAATAAATTTCAGATGCAAATAAAATATGGTACAAAAAGGCCTGACTGTAAATGCAGCACTGGACTAATGTCTCCAAAGAACCATAGCATGACTCTTCTGTTGTCATATAGAAAAATAGAGAGTTTTCTATAAAACAATAAATCGCCAATAAAATGTTTTGACTGATTTTGTCCTCTGGTTAACAGTTTAAACGGGACTTGGAACCAAAGAAAACAGAAATGCTCAGTTGCTCACATCATTTTTTTTTGTGGAACCTATTCTAAGAAGTTGGCAAAACTAAAGACTGAAACACTTTAGTGGCATGCACCCTAGTACTCCTACCTCAGTTTTCATATTTGTTATATTGTAATTATTAGGTTATTCCTCGAATCCTGTTCAGGAAAAAAAATTGTTAATATGGAAAGGAATAGTCGTATTATTAATAGGAGTATTATCTTGGAAAGTAATCTATTTGTAGGAGTTTTATTTTTAAAGTGTCCTATTTATAATAGAAATATTTATTCAATGATAGAGTCCTATTTCGAATAGGAAGAAGAGATTTGTGGATTGGATACTCTATAAATAGAGTCTTATGTTTAGTTGTTAAAGTGTAACACAACCAAAAATCGTGTAGCATCCTAAGATTTAAGAGAAGATGTGAGTGGGTTTTGTGTTTGAATGAGGGAGAGGATTTTTGCAGCCGTAAAGATTATAGTATTGTGTAACCTCAAGTTTTAAGGCGTAAAACTTAAAAAGAGTATTGTAAGGTCATTATTATTGATATAGGTGGAGATTCGAAGTTTGACCCGTGATTTTTTTCCTAAAGCATTTTTCACATTAAATCTTGTATTGTTTTAACTCTCTTTATTTTATTATTTGGTTGGCGCCGACTTAATTCCCTACAAGTGGTATCATGAGTCAAGTTGGTTGGATCAAAGGCAGAGGGAATTAATTGACGATGAGTGGGAGGAATAAAGAGTGTAGATTGAAGGAGTTGGATTTGATATTCATCAAAGAGATTTTACTCATATGGAAGGTCATTTTTTGAGCCACTGAATGATGAGGATAGAGATGAAGATTATGGAAGTGATGATGAATATCAATACAATAATTTTGATGTTGATGATATTAAAGATGAAGATGTTATTGATGTTATTAAATATTTGGATTGTGCGAATGACACGTATGATGCGAATAGTGAGAAAGTTGCGGGTAATGCGGATGATGCGAATAAGGCAAATGATAAGGAAGATAATGGTAGAGACTACGACAACGGTGATCACAATACAATGATCAAGTTGAAGCATTTGGGGATTCGAGTACAGGGAGAAATTGTTGGGTTACTCCTCAAATTTTCACAAAAGAATTGCTATTATGGAAATTAAGAGTTCTATTATTAATAGGAGTATTATTTTGAAAAGTAATCTATTTGTAATAGGAGTTTTATTTTGGAAGTGTCATATTTTTAATAGGAATATTTATTCTATGCTAGAGTTCTATTTTGAATAGGAAGAGGAGATTTGTTGGTACTCTCTAAATAGTCTTACGTTTACTTGTTAAAGTGTAGCACAACCAAAAATTATGTAGCATCCTAAGAGTTGAAAGAGGGTGTGAGTGAATTTATTGGTAGCGAGGGTTTTTGTAGATTTTATATTCCGTGCAAAAAGGTTGTACTAATAGAGGAAGGGTTTTGCAGCTTTTATTCCGTGCAAAAAATCGTGTTGTGAAGATTATAGTATTGTGTAACCTCAAGTTGTAGGGCATAAAACTTGAGAAGAGTACTGTAAACCCATTATTATTGATATAGTGAAGATTCGGAGTTCGACCCTTGGTTTTTCCCTTTTAAGGATTTTCCACGTTAAATCATGTGTTGTTTTAACTCTCTTTATTTTATTGTTTGATTTGTGTAGACTTAATTCCTAATAGTATTTATTGAAACATTTAACTCAAAACCAATTGACAATGAGTAGAGTAGTCTCTCAAGTTACATATTGAGTCTCCAGATCTTAGTTACCCGATGTGGGACTTTATATCTCAACACACCCCCTCACGTGTGCTGTAATTTTGAGCCAAACACGTGGATAATTTTAATTGGGTGATGTGAAACATGTGGGTCGTTGGGCCTGATAGAACTACCACACCCATCCAAAGTCGGGAACAAAGGTCGGCTGACTCGGAAGAATCAATTTGAGCTTCTTAATTAGTGTAACAAATTTGTTCAAATATTGTGTTCATATTTATCTGTATCCTTTTCTAGTTTAGATGATTCTGAGCATTATTGGTGAATATATATACATGTATCATTATTATAAGTGGGAATATAATATAATTTCTCCATCTTCCCTCTTCTGTACATGGTATCAAAGCTACAGATCAAAAGCCTTCTCTACAATACTTCAATTCTCTCCCTAATCTCTAATCTCTAATCATCTCCTCCTCTCCAATGACCACTGCCAACAACCAAATTATCATTCCCAATTCCCAAGAACCCACCAAACCTCTCATCATGATCACCATCCACAACTCCATCAAACTTACAACCACCAATTACCTCTCTTGGAAACTTCAAATTGAAGCAATTCTCATAGGCTACAATCTGCAAAAATTTATTGATGGCTCTCATCTGGCCCCACCTGAAAAGATCACCAAAGACAATAAGGAAGAATCCAATCCTGAACACACCACGTGGGTTCGCCAGGATAAACTGATCTTTGGCACCCTCGTTGGAACTCTTTCACCCTCTATTGTCCCTCTCATCACTCAATCTAAAACGTGTCACGAGTTCTAGCAGGTTTTGGCCAACACGTATGCTCAACCCTCTCGAGGCCACATCAAACAAATCAAAGATCAACTCAAACGAATCACCAAGGGTGCACAAACCATATCAGATTACATGCAGTCCATCAAAGCCCGTGTCAATGAACTTGATGTCCTCGGAAAACCTCTAGACCAAGAAGATGTCATTGAAAAAATTCTCGACAGACTTGATGTTGAATATCAATCTGTTATTGATGTTGTCAATGGTGCAGCACCAAGGGGCATGTACTTGCTAACTGCCCTAGTTTTCGCCAAGTTCAACCAAATATGAAACCACCATTACATTTAGGGAATCAATGGCAACCTCGTCCCTCATACCCGTTGCAACTACGTCCCTCATACCCGTGGCAACCACGTCCCAACACCCCATGGCAATCGCGTCCATCTCAACCTCGAGCCTACGTTGTCACCGCAGATAACACCACTAGTCCCAAGTGGTTTCTCGACAGTGGTGCCTCTCATCATGTCACCGCTAATCTCCAAAATCTCTCCTATCACACACCATATGATGGCACTGATGACATTGTTATTGGTAACGGCACGGGACTCTATATCCCACACTGGTTCAACCTCCCTTACAACTCCCTCTTAATCCTTTACTTTATCTAATGTGTTATGTGTACCTGGCTACCTGCCATGAAAAAGAATCTTATTTCAATATCTCAATCCATTAAATTCTTACCATCGTCCTTTTTTGTGAAGGATCTATGCACGAGAGCAATTCTTTTGCAGGGTCCAACTAAGGATGGTGTATATGAGTGGTCGGCAGTCGCCACCTCTTCGACTTCTCCGTTTCTTGCCTTTTCTGGTGTCAAAACTACCTCGTCCGCATGGCACCATAGACTATAGGGCATCCATTTGCATCTATTTTGAAGCATATTATGTCTTTCTTTACGTTAGATTGTTCCAATGTCTCTGATAAAACCTTTAATTATAATTCTTGTCAGTGTAATAAGTCATAAATTGCCATTTTCTATTTCAACCATCTCTTCCTCTTCACCTCGAACTTTTATTTTCTTATGTATTAATTTCTCCTCTCTATTCGATTGAAGGCTACAAGTACTATGTTGTCTTTGTAGATCATTTCACTAAATACACTTGGCTTTATCCTTTAAAACGGAAATCACATGTGTATGATATTTTTGTTCGATTCAAGGCTCTTGTTGAAAATCAGTTCAAACGCAAAATTCTTACACTCTAGTCTGACAATTGGGGGGGGGGGGATATCAAGCTCTTACAGGTTTCCTAGCCACCAATGGCATCGCCCATCTCTCCTCTCCACCTCACACACCCGAGCACAATGGGTACTCGAAATGTCGTCACCGTCATATAGTTGAAACCGGGTTGTCTCCTGTCTCATGCATCCATGCCCTTAACCTACTGGTCATACGCCTTCTCCACTTCTCTGTACCTTATCAATCGTCTTGCCACACACAGACTCTTCAACTTCTTTCACCATGTCACAAGCTCTTTGGTCACTCACCCAACTATTCTAAACTTTGTAGCTTCGGTTGTCTATGCTATCCTTGGCTACAGCCCTACACGACTTACAAACTTACTCCTCGGTCATCGCCATGTGTTTTCATCGGATATTCTCTCACCCAAAGTGCCTATCTCTGCCTTGACACGTCCACCTCACGCATATTCACGTTCCGTCATGTAAAGTTTGTCGAGTTTGTCTTTCCATTTGCCTCTCTTAGAACTGATAGTGAGCGTTCCACGTCCGTCTCCCCTTCTGAATGGTGACTCATGACACTACCAGTCCTTGATACAATATCCTCAGCTGCTGACCCGGCGTCGTCTACCCAAAATACATCACCTCAATCCATTACCATACAGCCCGGTTGTCAAGCCAACCACTATTCGTTTGGTTCTCAGTATTACGGTCAGCCATGGTTGGCCTCTTCGGCAACTTGATGTCAATAATGCCTTTCTTCAGGCACTTTATCTGAAGATAAATTCATGGCACAACCACAGGGTATTATTTACCCAAATTATCCTCATCATGTGTGCAACCTTCGTAAGGCCATCTATAACCTCAAACAAGCTCCCTGAGCTTGGTATCATGAGCTTCGCCAGTTTCTTCTCACTACCGGATTTGTGAACTCTAATGCGAACACATCCCTATTTATATTTCATGCCAACAATACTATCATCTATTTTGTCATTTATGTGGATGATATCATTATTACAGGTAACAATACAGAGGCTTCTCATCATTTCATCCACCATTAATCTCAACGCTTCTCACTCAAGGATCTTGGACCGTTATCGTATTTTCTTGGTGTTGAAATATTGTCTCACAACAATGGGCTTTTTCTCTGCCAGCGCAAATATACTCTTGATTTTCTCAATCGTTTTCGCATGACTGACGCCAAACCTGTTAAGACGCCACTGGCCACCACTCCCTCTCTAACCTTGCACTCTGACTCTGCTCTTTCCACTCCCAGAGAGTATCGCACCCTTGTTGGCAGCCTTCAATATTTGTCACTCACGCGGCTTGACATTGCCTACACGGTGAACAAATTATCTCAGTTCATGCACCAACCGACAACGGATCATTGGCAAGCCGCCAAGCGTCTTCTACGTTATCTCTGTGGAACACTTGATCATGGTATACTCTGCATCGCCAATCAACCCCGGTTCTTCACGCGTTCACTGGGATGGTAATTAAGATGATTATACATCCACGAATGCTTATCTCATCTACCTTGGTCAAAGCCTTGTTTCTTGGAGCTCGAAGAAACAACACACTGTTGCCCGCTCTCGTATAAACAACACACTGTTGACGAGAGAACAGGTTATCACCTTGGTTAAACCGTTTTTCACTCTCGATTATCACTTCATTCGAGAACAGGTTCAAAAAGGCTTGCTTCGTGCCAAGCCTCTCTCTCGTCAACGGTTTCAGCTTCTCCAGACCAAGATTGGACTTACCCATCGGCCGTCCATCTTGCGAGGGCATGATAGAACTACCACACCCATCCAAAGCCGGGAACAAAGGCTGGCTGACTCGGAAGAATCAATTTGAGCTCCTTAATTAGTGTAACAGATTTGTTCAAATATTGTAAGTGGGAATATAATATAATATAATTTCTTCATCTTCTCTCTTCTGTATAGGGTGTCTGCACATGAATGGTGCCTGGGCTGATATCATACTGAAACATTCAACTCAAAACCAATTGGCACTTAGTGGAGTATATTTACCAAAACAAGAATTAATGGTCCCTTATGACGTTCCGATTTGTATTACTTTATATATATATTATTCAAAAGGACAACATAACAGAGAAACACTTAATCTTAAAAGAAAGTCAAGGATTAATATTTACTTCTTTCGATAGTCTTTCTATGTCTGACATGTAATAATCAATCGCATCCACTTTATCTCCACAAAGTCCAAGAAACCCAGTCTGCCAGATAGAAAAGATGGCAATAAACAATGTCAGAGCTATGAATCTTTTCAGTACAAAAAGAAAAAGAAAACACCAGCGATCTAGAATACTAAGAAATATGCTAAATCTAATTACAAAGAATATAAATAAAACCTTTAAAGACGTCTCATAACATAACAGTACCTTCGTCAAGGGACGAGTTGATTGATTTCTAGAATATTTTAGCTGGTAATATTCAAGCCAATTTCGCTTTTTCTTCTTCTCTTTAACCAATTCCGCAAGTTTGTTTGCATTGCATACAACCTGCATAAAATGCTCTAAAATAAAACAAACATGTGACAGGTACAAAATTCATTCTTGGCTGACTGTTAAAATTGTGCAAGAGGATCACTGTTAAGTGAACCACATGAAACTATCAATATGTAATAAAATTAAACCATATAATAATTAGCATTCCTTTTGCCGACTCAGACACAGACTAAACTTCTAACCTCTAGCAACTTAAGCCGGAAGAATATTGTAGGCTGTTGATATCTGCAATATACTTTATTTGCCAACAAACTCAAGCAAGTCACTCATCATCATCTGGACAGTAAACATAATTACTCTAAACAATAAACATAAACTCTTCCACACACAACACACAACACCACCACCACCACCCACCCCCAAAAAAAACAATCTAAGGAAAAAAAGGTAAAAGCAAAGGCAAACAAGTTTATTGGGATTGGAAATAACCTGAAGATAATCACTTACCCATTATAGCACTTGCTTATTCTAAATGTGTGGGACTCACATTCATCATCAACACACAACATGGGAACCAGAAAGCAACCAATACGACTCAAAATAATTCTACTATGAATAAAAAAAACAAATCATCAAAAGCAAACTATCTTACAGTATGAAATTCCGTGTATGGCTGTTATATGCAATAGATATGGATGTTAAAAATATTCAACCTGATGAGTAAGATAGTGATCAGGATGGTTGACCAAGAAAAAGTGCTCAACAAGCTCGCTAATGGATTCATCAGGGTCTGATGGCACATTCTTTACAAGAACCTGTCAAAAAAAATGACATCACCAAAGTAATAGTTAAGAAGCATGTCATTAAGAAGTTCCTAAAGATATTAAATAGGAACTTGCTAGTGAAACGAGCACATGGAAATGAACATTTTAAGCATTATCCCTAGAAAGTAAAAAGGAATAGATATCTTAGATGTCCAAGAGGACCAAGACCAAGCACTGGATGAATTTAAAAATTGCAGCCATTGCCAAAACACACACTCACGGATGACAAAAGATGCAATATCATCCTTATACTTGAACTAACTCAACTGAATAACGCCTTCTATCCCAAACTAGTTGAGTAGGCTACAAATGAATCCTAAAACAACGAGTAAGTAGAGAGACCATAAGGACAATAAATTAGTAAAAGGAAACAGAATAAACAATATAACAATAATAAACAAAAGATAAAATAAAAAAAAAGAAATAAGAAAAGAATAAAACAACTAAAGTCCAGCAAAACCAAAGCAAGTAAGAAAATAAATAAAATTACGAACACACCCACATATTGAAACATACATATATAGTATAAACATAGATACTGTACACTATATATACTAAAAACATATATATACATATATATATATATATAAGTATTTTAAAAAATACAAAAAATCATAAAATTACGTGATAGGCTCATGCCTAGAATTGGGATATTATTATAATATTTGTGGACTATATACACCTTGGAAAACAAGAGCAGCATCACCAGTTATCAGACTATGTAGTCGATATCTCTGAAATTGTTATCAACCTTGACTTAAAAAGGGGAAAAAGAAAACAGAATCTATTTACAACTTCCATTTGTCTCATAATATTGAGATTTTTGAACGAGTTAATAACATTCACAATAGGGATCTAAAACAGGACTTTCAATTGGAAAAACACAAATTTAGTTGTGATAAATAATTTCAAAGAATACAAGTTGAAAAAAATTTAGCTAGATAAAGTGCATCATACTGTAAATTGATCAGGTCGACGTTTTTCTGATGCCAGAAAGTGCAACCGCATTGCCTGAATTGTTGCATACTCCTTTTGTAACACATAGCATGTCCAAAATGTAAAGGCATAGGCCATCACTACATGAGTCCAAAACCTGCAATCATCAAATGATCAATACTCTAACCTGTCTGTCAAGCAGTTCACTTCTTGAGCTAAAAAGGAAATTACAATAGAAAATCAATTCAATTATCCAATTCATCTTAAAAAAATTACATGGACTAGGATGTGAGTGTCTAGTCAGACATGATACTTTGAGGAGTCCGTCACAGATACTCCTCAAATTTGACATTTTTTTGCTAAAATTATAGATACATTTTCCTTTTTAGTCCATTTCAGAAAAAAGAGAATACATTTCTATTCATGGATTAAAAAGTGAGGTGATATTCCTAATTTGACATTACTTTTCTACTATCATTTCTAACATCACACCACCACTAATAAATGTTGGGAATTAAGTCACGTAAAATAAACAACACAATTAAGAAAGAAAAACAACACAATATTTAATGTGATTTGGTGCTCAATGACTTAATCCACAAAATCAACTTCAATATATTAATCTCCACGGTATAACTTTTTGCACAGAATAAAAGCTAAAGAAATACCCCCTCGCACAACCACCCAAGACCCAATTACACTGATAGACTTCACGGCACGCTTGTGTGAGATGGTCGTCACCGGATCGTTTCTAGCAAAGTTATAAGCGTGAAACTCTTTTGACACCTCAACCCAACGCCTGTAAAGAGACGAGAACCTTGGTACAATCGATCAAGCAATGAAATCCGCATTGAATGGAACACCAACGACACCTAAACCCCGTATTTATATCGAAACAGGAATCTCGGTACAATTGACGATTGATGTGGTAGAAAACACCACACACAACTATGTATTGTTGTATGATAAGTAAAATTGAATCTCCAAGAAAAACTTAGAAGATAACTTAGGAATTCTTCAAAAAACCTGTAATAATCCGAACCCTAATAAGGATTATTAATAAGATTGCGAATATTAATACATTTATTATAGTTGTATTTAAAAACTATTTGTATTATGTGCTTAAATCTTAAGTATTGTTATATAACAACAAATAAGATATAACATTTGAAAACCCTAATTAGGGAACCCCGATTAATGATTAGAAAGCCCTAATCTTAAGTAGTAAACCCTAAACCCTAATTATGAAACCTAATATTAAATAATGAACCCCAATACTAATTATCAAATCTTAAGGGTCAAAAATTTAAGGGAAGCATATGAAATGACTAAATTACCCTTTAAAATATTTGTGAAATTACCAAATTACCCTTAACATATGTGAAATGACCAAAATGCCCTTTTCTTATCCTTTAATCAAAAGATAAGATCAAATCTTGGTGAGTCATCACCTAAAGATTTCACATGTGCTTAAAATCTCATATTTCCAGCCACAACTTGACACCTAGTTTAGCCACATTCATTGATCAAAGCTTAGCTTGTAATAATGGTTTAAAGACTAAAGAAACCCTAAACTTACCCTTATATACGTAGCAAAGATTTTCAATTATTAAGTACATGAAATATACATCAAATATCAGTTAAAGGTTCATCTATATCAAGCCCATAGCCAAAAAGGATCAGATCAGAGAGAGAATCTAAAGATTTCACAAAAAGGTAAGAAACCCTAATCCATGCTAGATCTTTAAAGCCTCGGTAGAATATATGTTTTAGTGTTTAAATATGTCAAGTCATATGTTATTTAGTGATCTGGGTTGGTTAAAGAGGAATCTACAACATCTAAATGCTTCAAAGTGAAGAAATAAAGAACTATCCAAAAACCCTAAAAACAGTGTCTGACAGTCAAATGTCAGATCCTCTAGATCTCATCTTGTTAGTTATCTAGATCCCATCTTGTTAGTTATCCTATTAGTGTCTGACACAATAGTTATCTAGAAGAGGGGGTTGAATAGATATTTTAAAAACTTTTTCTTTTCAAAATACTTGTCAAATTTGTTAATAAATTAACCACAGCGGAATATATGATTTTTTTGTCCCCTTTTTAGATAAACCAAGTTTATAGGTGATAAGCAGTTATGACAGATATAGCAGTTATAGCATATGTATAAAAGACATAAGAATTTTAATTGGTTCAGAGCACTCAAGGCTCCTAGTCCACTCTTCTTCTCCTTGAGTAGGAAATCCACTAAGGATATCTTTACAATCTTTAAATCACTTAGATTCCTTCAAGACCAGCAGTCTTGGAACTTCTTAGTTCACTTAGAACTCTTCAAGTCCAGCAGACTTGGAATACACTTGATGAAAGTTGAGTTCTTGGGTTGTCTTTACTCGAAGATTCTTGATAAGCATCGTTCGAAGAACGAGTAAATGAGCAAGCTTTTCTTTCTGGATCGTAGAGTTTGAGCGTTGAGTGTTCTTTAGCTAGCTTTCGTTGTGTACTTGCTTTTCTGTTGTATCTATGTCTGATTTCCTTATAAAAGAGCCTTTGAAATGTGTCCATTGAAGCATTAAATGCATCAGACACTTCTGAGCACCAATGTTGCCTTCCTGGATTCAGCTTGATCAAAGAGAACATTACGATTTCTCTTAAGCACTGATAGACTACGATCTTTACTTGCTTGTTTTTGCAGACTCTACGTTTCCGAGAGCACTACGATTCTTGACTTAGCTCAGCAGACACTCGGACCATCTCTACGATTCTGTCTTGGCTTCTGCAGTCTCTTGGCTGGCTCGTAAGACTACGATTCCGTTGAGGCCTATCTATTACATCTCAAAATAGATCAACTTAACAACTTTGATCTTTTCTTCTATACATTCATTTACAGAATGATAAACATTAAGCACAGATCAACCTAACAATTTTGATTTATCATCTAAGTCCTTGTATATATGTTCTTTAAAGGACTTTACACATAAGCATATTTATTTACTTTCAACATCAAATTTTAATATGCAATTCCCAACAATCTCCCCCTATTTGATGTTGACATAACCAAGGAGATTTGCATCATATCATCAATTTCTAAATGCAGGATGCTAGAAAGTAAATATGACTTAGTGTTTCAGTGAGCATCTGAAATCTCTAGAGAATAAGCATGGAAATTGTTGATGTTGTGAGATAGATATTACAATTTAGCATAGTTACATCAATAATAAACAAATTTCAACTTATCTCTATCTTTTCTGCATTTTGCTCCTAGGAGAATTGTCATGCTCTGTAGCTCTCCTTCTCCTACTGGCTTCATCTCTCCATGCAATATCTTCCAGCTCACTTTGACTTGGCCATTCTCCATTATCATGTTTGTTCATAAAAGTAGGATCTCTAATCGGCATGTTTAGGCCAGTAGTGGTTACTCCTTGTGAGCTAAGAGATGGCAATTGACTCCTTATCGGTTGCGCCATGAGAATTGGTTGGCGCTGCTGCTGTTCAGTTCGTGGAGTCTGATAGCGAGACTGCCTCGAGGGAGGACTCCTTGAAGATTGAGCAATTTGTTTTCCTTTGCCTTTGCCTTTCTCTCCCTCCGCTTTATTCTCCCTCTTTGTGTCAGCATCACGGGTTTGAATGTCTTCTGCCAGACGATTTACGCCTTGAACAAGTTCATGGAGCTGATTCCTTGATTGAGCAATGTCTTCACGATTTTCTTGAACCAGAGAATCAGTTTGTGATTTGTGCTTTTGCAGAATGACCAAGACAGTGTCTGTTTGTTTAATCTGATTCATAGAGTATGCTTGGAATTCAGTCATAGAAGATTGTAGGTTTGAGAGGCTGTCCATAAAGAGTTTGTTTTGAGCCTCCTTAGTCTTCTGAAGAAGGATAACTGCTTCCTTTTGCTTCCGGTTTGATTGAAAGTGAATTTGATCCCTTTCATTTATGTTGTTGATCATTTCCTTGATTATCTCCCGGAGCTTCTTTGTGAGCTCACAACTCAGGTTGCTAGGGAGAATGTTGGCAGCATCGATCAAGAGGTTTAACCGTGTATGAACAAGGAGAGAGTGAGTTTCCAGTTTCCAGATCTTCTTGAATTTCTGTGGTCACTTTCTGTGATGCGTTAGACAACTCAGATTTGGTGGGAAGAGCTGAGAGATGCTCAAGAATTTTCTAAATGTCCGTAGGAGAGGTTCTTGTATTTTGTTCTTGCAGATTGGAGAGAGCGAGAGCAAGGTCGAAATAGTTGTTGTGTGATGAAGAAGGAATGTCTGAGTGAGGGGCAAGAATAGAGGTTTGAGTTGTTGAAGCTGGTAGAGTAGGTGACTCCACCATTTGAGTAGGATCGAGGTTCGTGGAGTTAAAAGTGGTTGAAGATTGTACTAATATGAAGTTAGGTGTGTCTGGTTCATCAGTTACAGAATGTTGGGATTCTGTAGCTGGAAATTGATTTAGGGGGTGAAGAACCACTTCCAACCATCTTGGTTGTTCATAAAATTGATTGAAGTTCGATGGAAGGCAGTGGTTAACTATAAGAGAGATGGGAATAGATTGTACCTCACGCTCAGTCTCTGAAGATGAATGGTTGTGATCATCTTCTGAGCAAATTTGAAGTTGTTTGGGAATTCATGAGCTAGCACTAAGATTGCTCGATAAGCTTTGTAAGTCCAGAACATGTGATTCCAGGAGTTGAAAATCAGAGCTCTGTGATAGGACATCATTGGTAAGTAGGAGAACAACTGATTGTAGTTGGTTCTCCAATATCCATTCCAGCCTACTGCAATAATCTCAACTTCTTCTTCCCTTCTTCCATGTCTTCATTATCTTCATTTGAAATTTCCACCACTTCAATCATCTCCTCATTTCTTCTTTGTTCTTCAACCCTCTCCACCTCCATAGCTTCAACATTTTCCATTTCCATTTCCACAGCTTTTTCCATTTCCACAGCTTCAGAGACTACGATTTCTTGTGGGGAAAAGGGGGCTTCATGAATATCCTCTGGCAGCTCCCCCTCAGTTGGAGCACTTCCTTGTTCAGGTGCTTCAAGAAGCTCCCCCTCAACACGAGCTGTATTCTCCTCAATTTCTTCGGGCAGCTCCTTTTCAGCAGTTATTCTTCTGTCTTTTTCCTTCAAGACTCCTTGACTAGAATATATTTCTTGACGAGCTTTCTTTTTGTCCTCCTGGGTTGAGCCATGACCTCGGCCTCTCTTGACTTTAGCTCGACAGCCAGTTGTTCAGTGGGATATCATTAAAGCATCCACCTCTGAAGTGATGGCAAGTCTGGACTCTACAATCGGTTAATGACTCTACGATCGTGGTGAGTGAAGACTTCTTTGATTTATGGCTGCGTTTTCCCTTCTTAAGCAGCTGAGAGATGGTGGATCTATCTTCATCTTCTTCTTCAGTCTACTGCTTCTTCTTCTTTATTTCCTTCAGAATTTCTTCTGCTGATTCGGTCACTTCTAAGGTGAGTTCCCTTTGTGTGAACAGACCTTGAATCTCTTCGCCCGAACCTTTTTGGGGTGCATCAGTGGTTGAGCCTTGAGGCTTTTCTGTTATTTGAGCATTTAACTTCCTCTTACCCTTACTATTTCTGACCAAGGCTAAGCGCTCCTCTTCATTGACTTCTTCTTCCTCAGCTTCCTTCACAACTGACATATTTCTGGGCAGATCTGATTTCTTTATTCACCAGTCCTTCCACTAGATTCAGACATCATCCTTACATTTTCTGCAGGGTTCCTTTTCCAATTTTGAAATAGTTGTTGGGTCATTCTTTTGTTGGGGTTGATGGGTTCTCCTTCCGTGTCTCCAATTTTGTCACCCAGAGCAGATTGCAGAATTATGCTTATATATCTCCCATAGAGCATTTTTCCAGAGCTCTTTGTCTTCTTTGAGTTGAGCATCCACTTTCCGATCCAATCTATGAGCAAAGCCCCATAGTTGAGTTGAATTTTGAAGCAGATTGCTGTCATGAGCTTCAATTGGACCTCATTGACAGAGTCGTGGCCAGAGCTTTTGCAGCATATGCATTTCCCAACAATATCAGCCAGAAATTCATACTTCTGGGGAAATTCTTTCTTTTTTTAGCCCTTGACACTCTGAGACTTCTTGTGGTGCATCTTCTTCAGACCTTTATGAAAGCGATGACACTCATAGATGAGAGTCCCTTAGATTTAAAACCTAGGGCCAGGTTTATATCTTCAGCTTTGAGTCGAATCTGCTCCCCCTTGACCTTTGCAGTGATGATGTCATTTTCGAAGACTCCATTGCATTAGAATTCCTTTACCAGCTTAGGGTAAATCCTTGTGCTGGTGCTTAGCGCTTCTTCGAGACCAGCTTTCTTTAGAAGTGTCAGAATTTTGTGGAACTGTGGGTCAGCTGTCTTGAATTCGTCGAAGCACAGTTGGTAAACCAGATACAACGTTGGAAGCAGCCATTGATTATTGTGATTTTCTTGAACAGAGGTTAGTTGAGCATTCTAAAAGCTAGGGTTTCTTTTGAGAGAGAAAGAGGGAATGAGCTTTTGAAATTCTGAGGTGAATTTTCAAAACACATTTTCAAACTGTATTTGTAACTTCCCTCCTTACGATCTGCAGAGTGAGGAACGTGTCGAGTTCTGCAGGGCTCCACGATTTTAAGTAGTGTGAAAAGTACTAATATGCCCTTAGCTCCCCTGAGCTAGTGTATCCTTTGGGACGACAACGATCGTTGAGGTTGCTCTACGATTGTTGAGTTCACTGCTGAATCTGCTCTACGATCATTGTCTCTTTAGGTTCTTGTGATGCACTGAATTAGCATTCCTTCTGGGTTAAGGCATTCCTTCTGGGTTAAGGTAGCTCAGGAAGGGTCAACCTCTTAGACTGAAACTAAGGGTCAGGTTTGTCCCTGAGGCGCTTATCAGAAGGGCTGCTTCGATTTGATAGGAATGTTGTCATCACAGTGGGCTTCTCTGCCATGTCGAGACTGCTCCACGATCGTGGTTTCTCTTAGTCATCTCTACGATTTTAACATAGCCTTTTTATCTACATGGCTAGCATCAACTAGAGCATAGAGTTTATGGTTGTAGATTTAGCATGCCTAACTCACTTATCAATTTATTAAATCTGGATTCATCTAGAGGTTTTGTAAAGACATCAGCAAGTTGATTTTCAGTAGTGATGTATTGTAAAGAAATATTTCCATTTTGTACATGATCCCTAATAAAATGATATCTTATTTCTATATGCTTGTCCTAGAATGCATGACAGGATTATGTGTTATTGCTATGGCACTTGTGTTAGCACAATGAACAGGTATAGACTTGAAATCAAACCCATAATCTGCTAGCTAGTTCTTCATCCATAATATTTGAGCACAACAGCTGCCTGCAGAAATGTATTCAGCCTCTACTGTAGAGGTAGATACTGAATTTTGCTTCTTGCTAAACCAGGACACAAGTCTATTTCCTAGCAATTAATAGGTGCCACTAGTGCTTTTTCTTTAGCAAGCTTTCGTTGTGTACTTGTTTTTCTGTTGTATCTATGTCTGATTTCCTTATAAAGGAGCCTTTGAAATGTGTCCGTTGAAGGCATCCGTTGAAACATTAAATGCATCAGACACTTCTGAGCACCGATGTTGACTTCCTGGAAATTTGTTGTTTCAAAGTCGACCCATCGACATGTTATGATCGCTATCTCATCTAACACACGAAAAGGAGTTTATTGAGTACGCACGATCCTTTCCTTAGCTTCTTCAATACGCTTCTTTAATACATACTAAGGATGAGTGTTGGATCATCGAGATTCCCGAAAGTCTCAACGTCTATAATCCATTCTTCATTGGTTGTATTTTATCCTTAAGCAAATGGACAAGGCTCGATGCTTCTGATGCTGACATGAGAGACACTACGATTATGATCGCTGTGTGTTGTCATGCTCGTGCTTGATTCAGCCTGATCAAAGAGAACACTACGATTTCTCTTAAGCACTGATAGGCTACGATCTTTACTTGCTTGTTTTTGCAGACTCTAAGTTTCCGAGAGCAGACTATGATTCTTGACTTAGCTTGGCAGACACTCGAACCATCTCTACGATTCTGCCTTGGCTTTTGCAGTCTCTTGGCTGGCTCGTAAGACTATGATTCCATTGAGGCCTATCTATTACATCTCAAAATAGATCAACCTAACAGCTTTGATCTTTTCTTCTATACATTCATTTAATATCCGATAGCTATTGTGAATGTCAGATAAATATGAATTATCAATATGAAAGAAATATCCGTGAGATTATAAATCTATACATCCAAGTGAAAGTATCCATATATAGTAATTGTTCTGATGAGAAATACTATCTGTTATGAGATACTGTGAATCTTGATAGAAGTTATTATCTTATGGAATATTTACGTGATCACCAAATCTTCTACAGGGAGTGTAGAGAATTTGGGGGAGTCACAATTTGGTATCAGAGCAATAAGTTAGAAACCTTAGGAGAGAACACCTTAGGCTATAACCTTGGAAGAATTATAGTAGTAAAGAAGATAGTAAAAAGATAAACTTAAAAAGAGTTTATATGGGATGGATTAAGGAAATTCATCAGAAGAAGTTGAATCAAGAGTAAAAATAACATTAATCAAATTGTGTTGAAATATGGATTGTTGCTATGTGCTAATCAAGTTAATATATTTGATTATAGATATCAGGAAGAAAACAATTTAAGGATATTAGCATAGTAAGTGAGGAGTTGATTGTTCCATTTAAACTAGTACCTGAACCAGAAAAGGTTGTGCCACTGGAGAATGATCCAAAAGATATAATAGGAGGAGTACCAATTGAAGTAGCTTACAACCAAATGTCTGAAGCTGTAGAAGGCGAACCTACGGGAAATTTAGAGAGTGCTCATAAAAAGTACCCGGAATTGGAGTTAAGTGAAGATAGAAACTCAAATTCCAAGGAGGCTCATGTAGACAATAGAAGAGGAAGAAAAAGAAGTTGGAGAGTAAGCAACAACGAAGGAACAAACTTTGGATAAATAGGGTGTTCATCCTGGAAGAATTGTGGATAACATCAAGAGGGCTAATCAGTGGTATAGAAGTTATTTTAAGAGAAATGAAAGAAGAGCATGATAGGTTAGGGAAGCAGGTTAAGGAAATGAGATTTGAATGCAATGTAAAACTCAGAGAGAGTAATAAGGGAAAGAGAAAATGGAATAGGAGTGATCCAGGAAACTTTAAGAAGAGAATAAAAGAGGGTGATAATCTTGGGAAGACGTATATAGGTGTATATAGAAAAAGGTAGAAGGTATGGGCAAGAG
This sequence comes from Panax quinquefolius, assembly GCA_020205615.1. Lineage (NCBI taxonomy): Eukaryota > Viridiplantae > Streptophyta > Magnoliopsida > Apiales > Araliaceae > Panax > Panax quinquefolius. Next base: position 7,217,149 of record CM035174.1, on the reverse strand, counting down.
TAACATATTTCCTCTCATATCCCAATCTGAAAATTAATGGTTGTTATAGGTTTTGTTCTAATAAGAAGGTAGTGTAAATAAATAAAATGAAGTTTGAATTTTTTAAAATCTTTGTAATAGTAAGAATAATAAGGAAGATGTCATAATATCTTATGAAAGAAAATGAATATACATGTGTGTAGTGTGTAAGTTCCAAACTTTTGTATAAATTAGGAAATAATAGTAAATCCTAACTTTCGGGTTGTAATGAGGGGATATGTAAGGTATATAGCAGTAGCTATAAGATGAACTGTAGTCTGTAATAGTATAGTATTCCTAATGTAGGAATTCTTTGGGGAAACTGGTGATCATTAGTCGATTAGGTACTTTTTCTTCGAGTGTATAGTAAAAATTATATAAATCACTAGTTGAATATATAACTTTCTATATGTGAAATACAAATTTCTGTTTGCTAAACCGAATTGTTTATTATACCTGTATTTATACTTAGTTATTTGTTATCTTTAGATAAACGGTATCACAAGGAAGAACACAAGCAGAGATCGACGTGGAACAAATAGAGGCAAACCCAACCCAACAGTTGGTAAACATTTTGTTAGGAGCCTTACTATTCGAACTCAATACTCTAAGAATTACGTTAGACTTTAAGTTAGCTGGACCACATGAGTTGAAGGGGACCGATGAACCGATAAAAGCTATCATGAAGCATTAATGAAATTTCGTAACAATGGGGAAAAAGGAAACACAAGTAGAAATGGTAATAATAACAAAAAGAGGCGGGATGTCAGTTTTCCTAATAACTCTGGAAAAAGGGAAAATAATTGTAATAACAATGTCAACAAGGGAGGAAATAACAGCACAAATCAAAGAAATAAATGTTGTCAAATTTGTGGGAGAAATCACGACGGAGTATGCTATTTTAGTGGGACTAAATGTTATATTTGTGGAGAAGAGGGGCACTACTCAAATATGTGCTCACAAAAGAAGAATAGTAGAAATAATAAGAGCAATAAGATTAAATGTTTCAACTGCGGGGTGGAGGGACACATTGCTAAATTTTGTCCAAAATTTAGAAATCCAAATATATGGGGGAAACCAAAATACCTATAATAACCCCAAGTAGCAGGAGAGGTTGGCTAAGAGTCGTCCAAAGCGCTAGAACATTTAACACGACAATAAGGGATGTTGTTGTTGCACAAGACGTGGTAACAGGTATTATCCAAAATCGATACTATAAATGCTTATGTATCATTGGACTCTGGTGCTAATTGTTCGTTTACATTTATTGATTTTACTAAAAAAATTAAATTGCCATGTGAAGACAGATGTACCTTTTAAGGTAGAAATTGCTAAACAAAGAAATAATTTCCAATACATAAAAATTATCGTATAGTGATTAAAAGACGCAAATTTTCGGTAAATCTTATTCCTTTGTAGTTAGGAGTTGATTTTGTTGGTGAACTGTGGAGTAAAGTTAGATTGAGAAGAGAGTAAACCTTAAGATGATATAAAAAGTACACGATGATGTTTTGTGATATTAAATAATTAAGATATTTCTATTATTGTGGAAGATGGTGTAAGCCGGAAGAATCAAGAAAAGTTAAATGTAATAACAAAACAACGAGGTACTGATTAAAGAGTTTAATAAATTTGAGATTGAGATAAGAGTTCCAACTAACTCTACTCAGAAGTTATTTAGAGAATAGTTAGACCTTAATAGATAGAGTCAAAGAAAGCCGGGAGAAAGATGAAGAGTGTCAAAAGTATAAAACTGAGATAACTTATGAAAAATATTAAATTCAGAATAGATAGAGATGGGGTACTAAGGTACAAAGAAAGAATTTGGTGAGAAGTTATATAAGGGAAAATATTAGTTAGACTAAGAAGGATGAAGAAGGCATAATCTCAAAGATATAAAGTGTAAGAAGATAAGTCAAAGAATTACCAAAGGTAAAGAGAAATAAAATTAGGATAGGAATTCCAGTTATGTGAAGGGAATCAATATTAAACGACAGTATAATAATAAAGTTGGTATAGTTTATACCAATTAAGATTGGATTCAATATAAATAAAATACGAGGGTAAAATTTGAGGTTCCTCATAACAAGCACTAAGAAATTAAAACCTAAATATAGTCGTAGCTTTAAATTTTGCCCATGCATCCAGGTAGTACTAATGTGTATAAAAACTTGAGTCAACACTTTTGATGATCGAACATGAAATGATAAATAGTGGAATGGGTAAGTAAACGTTTTATATACTAAAGTGTTAAAATTAAACATCAAAAGGCCGAGCGTATTGTTACCAATTTCCAAGTGGAAGTAGGAACAAATAACCCTGAACTTAGTAATAGAACTTTCTGTCACACAGAAATACCACAATATTATTTGGGAATAGTTGACCATTTCACCAAATCAATCTCAATTTCTTGTGTATTAAGATTACTTTAATCTAGAAAAATTGATCAAGTAATATATAAATGGAATTATCTCTAGGTATAAAGTTCTTGTGTTTATAGTGTCAGATCGAGAGTTGCAGTTATTGCAAACATATGGAGAAGTTTTCAAATGCACTTAGGAACCCAATGAAAGAACCGTTCAAACATTAGAGGATATGTGGAGAACATGTATTATGGACTTAAAGAAGTTGGGAGAATCGATTGTATTTGGTAGAATTTGTCTACAATAGTTACCATGCCAATATATGAATGCCAACATATGGAGCCTTGTATGGTAAAAATATATATATAATATCTTTGTGATGGAACAAAGTCTGACTAAGTCAAGTGTTAGGAACTGAGATTCGGATATTAAAAGGAATAAGTGAGATAGTTTACGAGGTAACCCTACCTCCTGAGTTAGAATACATTCATAATGAGTTTCATGTGTCCGTACTACGACTATATAAAACTGATTATAAATTACGAACACGTACAAATTGAGAAGGAATTATTCTATGTGGAGATTCCAATTAAGATGTTTAACCAGAAAGAGCAAGTGTTGCGAAGTTAAGTAATATCATCCGTTAAAGTGATATGGAAGAAATCAGAATATTGAAGAAGTTACGTGGGAGCTTTGAGGATAAAATGCGAGAAAATTTCCAACATTTGTTTTTGTAGAATGTATCTTAATTTCGAGGACAAAATTCTTATAAGGGGGAATGAATGTAATAATCCGAACCCTAATCAGGATTATTAATAGAGATTGCGAATATTAATACATTTATTATAGTTGTATTCCTATTTAAAAACTATATGTATTATGTGCTTAAATCTTAAGTATTGTTAAATAACAACAAATAAGATATAACATTTGAAAACCCTACTTAGGGAACCCTAATTAATGATTAGAAAGCCCTAATCTTAAGTAGTAAACCCTAAACCCTAATTATGAAACCCTAATATTAAATAATGAACCCTAATACTAATTAGCAAATCCTAAGGGTAAAAAATTTAACGGAAGCATGTGAAATGACTAAATTACCCTTAAAAATATTTGTGAAAGTACCAAATTACCCTTAACATGTGTGAAATGACCAAAATGCCCTTTTCTTATCCTTTAATCAAGAGATAAGATCAAATCTTGGTGAGTCATCACCTAAAGATTTCACATGTGCTTAAAATCTCTTATTTCCAGCGACAACTTGACACCTAGCTCAGCCACATTCATTGGATCAAAGCTTAGCTTGTAAGAATGGTTTAAAGACTAAAGAAACCCAAAACTTACCCTTATATACATAGCAAAACTTTTCAATTATCAAGTACATGAAATATACATCAAATATCAGTTAAAGGTTCATCTATATCCAACCCATAGCCAACATGGATCAAAACAGAGAGAGAACCTTAAGATTTCACAAAAATGTCAGAAACTCTAATCCATGCTAGATCTTTAAAGCCTCGGTAGAATTTATGTTTTAGTGTTTAAATATGTTAAGTAATATGTTATTTAGTGATCTAGGTTGGTTAAACAGGAATCTACAACATCTAAATGCTTAAAAATGAAGAAATAAGAAACTGTCCACAAAAACCTAAAAACAGTGTCTGACAGTCGAATGTTAGATCCTCTAAATCCCATCTTGTTAATTGTTAGAGCTTTTTAATGTATCATGGTTATAGTATGTCATGATGTTAGTAATCTGAAAGTGGAATCATGACCATAGAATGTGTAGGTTGCAAGTTATTCATAGTCAAACCCCGTTGACCGAACACAAAAATCATATCTAGAAAACCCAGAAAATTCCCAGATACAGTCTGACAGCCGTTTGACCGGCTTAGATCTTCCATTTCTGATGTTTTTAGGATACTAGAGTGTCACACATTTATACCCTGATATGTATCCTACAAAACTATGACAGTAGATCACCTAATAAATAACCAGTATGAGAGTTATCAATGGTCAAAACCCTTTGACCAAGCACAAAACTAATTCTGGAAATTCCAAAAAATATAAACACCTGACAGGTGTCTGACAACCTTTTGAACAGCTTCAATCGTCCATTTAATGTGTTGTTAGGATAAAATAATGTCTTACTTTTGTACACTGACATATATACTACCAAGATGTGACATTAGATCACCTAAAGAAAGAATGAACAGAATGTAAGTTATTGAGAATCCAAAAAGCGATGACAGAAATTGTTCAACAGTTTCTGGAATTTCCAGAAACTGAAGAACAGGTTGGTCAACGTAGTTTGACCACCCATATCTTCCTGTAATAATGTAATTAAACCTAGAAATTGTTATGTACTTGTAGATCTACATGAACACTACAACACTGAAACACTAACACCTCCAGAAACAAAATCAATTAGAAGATAAAGTGAGTCAAACTCACCCCCAAGATTTTGTTCCAAAAGCCTTTAGCGACAGTTTTTAATAAAAATGAATTATAATAATTAAAATAAATAGTAAATAATTAATAATTAAGTTTTGAAAATCATTTTAAGTTATAATAAATAATTTTAATATTTTGACATAAATTTCATTAATATTTTAATTTATTTAAACATTAATGATAATAAAATTATTTAATTTTATTAATAAATCATTTTAAAATGATATTAAGGTTTTAAAATCATTATAAATGATAATTAATTATTTAAAAATAATATAAATTATTTAAAATGATTATAAATGATATTAATGATTTAAAAATCATAATTAAATATTTAAAATGATATTAATCATTTTAAAATTGTTATGAGCTTCTAGAAAATATTATAAGTGATAATTAAATTATCTAAAATAATAATGAAGCTTCTAAATAAAGTTTTATTGAAAAACTAACCCGATAATTATCCAATAAAGCAATAAAACACCGAATTAACATCAAAACCAACCCAGACTTAGTTTGTGTTATTAGATACTCGTTCTTATACATTCTAATGACTGTTGTAAATATGTGATAACATATTTAGGTTGCGTAAACAACATCAAATAACAATAAATAGATTGTTCTTCGATCACACAAGTTTTTTAACTTCATTTAATTTTTGGATTAAATGCAAGTCTTCTATTTTTACTGTCCGAACTTGTTTATATACATTGTTCGTCATATCTATTGTTGGAAGGTTATGGCTTATCGTTCAATCATAACTGAATGAAATGAGTTGTTATTTGCGTAACTTAGTTTTGATTTGATATCAAAGCATAAACTATGATGAAACCAATATTGTTTGGTACAAATATATATATTGATACTATTCAAGACCGATAGTTATACACTGGCCGGGGATTTATAGGAAGTACTTCATTGACCTTTTTGGGGTGTCTAAAACACTCATGGTAGGATGATATGCATACTGCTAGTATATGATTAGGTTGATCCCCTATGAGATATCCGAACTTAATGACTCCAAGTCTTTATAACCGTTGGGAGTGATTACTAGGTGTGGTTGACTAATCAACTCGAGTAGCTAAGTCTTTATGACTAACACAAGCCTGTAATGTGTGGGGTTTGATAGACAAACCTCAGTATATATGTGGAAAACATCTTGAACTATATGTTCATTCAATTCATATTCAGTGCGAATATCAAGTATAACTTGTTTAAAATTTGCTGAGCCTTCTGTAGCTCACCCTTACAAAAATATTTTTTTTCCTTTGTAGCTTTGAATGACATACCTAAAAGTTCCAGTACTCACTCATGCGGATAGATAGACTCTATTAAATTAAGTTTTATTGCGTAGGACTTGGCTACATCTTTGCAGAATCTGATGTAATAAAAATGTAAAATTGGGATCTATGAAATATGTAATATAATATCACCTTTTGTCAATTGTTTGGTTTCTACCTTTCTAGATAAAATAGAAAGTAATATAGTATCAATATGAACTATACATCTGAATGAGGGTATTGAATGATCTTGAGAGTTCTGTAAGCACTGAGGTTGCACCCCTCAGTTCCAGGAAAAATCTTATCATTAATACTGTGAATGTCAGATAGATAGGAATTATCGATATGAAAGAAATATCCGTGAGATTATAAATCTATACATCCAAGTGAAGGTATCCATATACAGTAATTGTTCTGACGATAAATACTATTTGTTATGGGATACTGTGAATCTTGGATTGATAGAAACTATCTTATGGAATATTTACGTGAGCACCAAATCTGCTACAGGGAATGTAGAGAATTTGGGGGCGTCACAGAACCAAAAGTAGAGAATAATCTCACAAGAATTGATAAATCTGAATATATTGAATAATTGTTATGAATTACATTCATCCATGCTTATTTATAGTAAATATAAAACCCTATAATCCTACAAGGAATCAACAAGTAATTTGGAAACAAACTCCAATCTAAAAGTTTCCTAATTACAATAGAAATATGCAAATATAATATAATTCCTAACTTTAAGGGTGAAATCCGAGTCCAAATTAAGCCAAAACGCGTCCACGCTACAGGAATCAGGGAATAGCGCGCCGCGACTCCAGACCTCATGTCTAATGCTGAATTTTGCCCCTTTGTTGTCCTTCCCCGATCCTAAGCCCTGAGTTTGATTCCTTGCTTGGGCCAATCACTTGAACCAAATTAATGAGTTTAGAATCCAATCCAAATATCCTCGAACTCGAACCCATACCCGCTTCCACTTCTTGGATTAGCCGTTAAGACCTTCCTTGAATCGTTTGGCCCGTGACCTCGTAATTGGACCAACAGAAACTTTAATGAATTCGTCCACATTTGACCTCCATGAATGTCCTCATCATACACCCTCTCAACTCTCTAGGATGTTACCACATCATGGTTGTGTTCCCTCTCCCTAAACTCAAGACAATATTTATATAGTACTCACAAATCTCCTTTTCTTAATTTACTTAGGACACTCTAATATAATAAATAAACCTACTATAAATAGGACTACTTTTAAAATAATATTCCGACCAAAAATAAAATTCCTTCTCATAATACGATTTGAGGAGTTACCTACCAATTCCTCCCCTCGACTTGAATCCCCAAACACTTCCACTTCATCTCTGAACTTCACTCGATGGTTGCCCCTTCTTTGTATTCTTTCGACGCAAGATTGTCCATCTAACACACAAATTAATTTTCCATTCTTCATACCTTGAAGAATTATTTTGTCTTCCTTGAACACCTTGAAGGAATCTCCTCGACTCACATATGTATATCCACGCGAGGATAATTCTCCCAATGAAATTATATTCTGACCACAATTAGGAGGGTTAAATGTTTTTTCAGTCAGTGTACAATAGGTCAACTTACAGATGGATAACTGAACTTTTTTTTTCTTACAGTCAACTCACTTTACTCGACTTTTCTAACAAAAAGTTAAAAAAACCGTTAGAAACTTTGACTTTCAACGGAACGGTACACATCATTTCTTTGAGTCGTCTGCTACAATCTTTGACGATAAGCGTCTTTGTGTGACGTGGGAATGATTATGTGGATTTGTAGGGAAATTTTTATGAAAAAATGGAAAAAAATATTTTAAATTATAATATAAATTTAAAAAATTATAAAAATTATAAAATTAAAAATATTTTAAAATTAAAATCTTTTCAAATTAGGACATTAAATTTATAATTGAGTCAAAAATAAGAAAATAAATGAATAAATATATTTAATTAATTACGTAATTAATATCAAATAAAATTTTATTTATAATTAAGCTATTTATAAAATATAAAAACTAAAAGTTTGCTAATATATTTATTTTTTTAAGAAAAATAAAAAAATTATTAAAAAAAATATAAAAACGCAAATTTTTTAATAAAAATAAAAAATAACGCATTTTTAAAAAAAAGTAAAAAAACGCATAACTTTTTAAATAATTTTTTATTTTATCAAAAAACGCAGTTTTTTATTAAAAAAAATATAAAACGCAGTTTTTTAAATAAAACAAAGCATAGCTTTTTTTAATAAAAAATTTAAAAGCATAGATTTTTAAATAAAAATAAAAAAGTGCAGCTTTTTAATTAAAAAAACAGTTTTTTTAATAAAAAACATTATTGTTATTAAAAAAATGTAAAAGCATAATTTTTTTAATAAAAATAAAAAATGCATTTTTAATAAAACTTTTTTTTAATATTAAACAAAAAAATGCAGTTTTTTTAATAAAACTAATTAAAAAGCATAGATTTTTTAAATAAAAAATAATAATTATTTTTATTAAAAAATTAAATATATTAGCAAACTTTTAGTTTTATATTTCATAAATAGCTTAATTATAAATAAAATTTTATTTGATATTAATTACAAAATTATTTAAATATATTTTTATTTATTTTCTTATTTTTGATTTCAATAATAAATTTAATGTCCGAATTTGAAAAGATTTTAATTTTAAAATATTTTTAATTTTATAATTTTATAATTTATATTATAATTTAAAATATTTTTCCCATTTTTTCATAAAAATTTCCCTACAAATCCACATAATCACTGCCATGTCACACAAAGGCGCCACGTCAAAGATTGTAATCTTATAACTCAAGAAATTGATGAAAATTGAAAGTCAAAGTTCTAACGTTTTTTTAACTTTTGTTAGAAAAGTCGAAAATGTTGAGTGATCGTAAAAAAAAAGTTCGATTATCCATCTATAAGTCGACCTATAGTACAGTGACTGAAAAAGCATTTAACCCACAATTAGGGACATAACATATCTTCTCAAGAATGTTCGTAGAACCATCATGAAGTTTAAAACGTACACTTCCAATGCCTTCAATATGCACTCTCTCTTTATTCACCCCATTAATATAACCTGTTAACGCCAAAATCTAATCACTCACCAAACAACAACCGTAAAACATACACAGTAAACAAACGAACACACTGAGAAGCTTGACAGTTGGGGCCGCCGGAGATAGCTCTTGTGTGAGAACAAGTACAAGTCGAAAACGTCAACAATGGAGGTATGTAATTGCTCGTGCGTAAAAGTAAATAAAATGTAAGGTACCTAAAACCTGAATTATGGTCGTGTATTTATAGTCAATCACACCTCAATTTTCTACGCCCTTCCCCAAGTAGGAATAGGAGTCTTTATGTAAAGTCCTATTATAATAGCAATCCTCGTGATTGGACTGGATTTGATTTCCTTAAAAGTAAGAAGTAAAATTAGGTATGGGAAATTCGATTAAGGCTGTGAATCTCTCAAAAGTCAAGCCTCCTGACTAGAATATTGTCACGTGGCGTGGCCCACCAAATCATTCGGGCCTACAAAATCATGTCCCAACATTGCCCCCTGCTCTCTTATTATAAGGAACTTAAAATAAGAGAGTAAATCAATTAGTCACAGAGGATGTTAGCCAAAGGGCGTTTAGTCCCGGAAGACATCAACACGACCCGGAGAATGCTTGTCCGTCCCAGAGGATGCTTGTTCGTCCCAAAGGATGCTTGTCTGATGGACGTTTGGTCTTATGGACATTTAGTCCGTTCAGGATGACGTTAGTCCGTCCCGAAGAACGGTAATCCGTTCGGGAGAAAATTTGTTCGATCCGAAGAACGTTAGTCCGTTCAGAAGAACGTTTGTCCGCCCCGAAGAACGTTGTCCGTTCAAGAGAACGTTTGTGCGTCCCAAAGAATGTTGTCCGTCCGGGAGAACGTTTGTCCGTCCCGAAGAATGTTGTCCGTTCGGAAGGGCATTTAGACTGGCTAAAGACATAATGAAACCGATGTGATGTAATTCGAAGTGAACTGCCATCGTCCAAAGTGTCATAGGTGTACATCTCGGACCATCGAAGCTTATATCAAGCTTGTATATCCTGCCCCCAGTCAATTTAGATCGAATCTAATATAGCGCCGAACAAATACCAACCTTATATCTTACCCAAGAATATTTTCTCCTCCGCCTTTCTTCTCTTTCAAATTTTGATGTACCATAGTTGAACATTTCGGGGCTGTGTAATTTCTTTTCTTGCTGAAGTCCGATGGTGGACTGCCGAAGTTTAACTGAATCTGCCAGAAAATGGGAGTCCATGTTTTGGAATGGATCAAGTCAATTTCGGAAAAGCCTGCCACGCACTTAACAGAAAAATAGGCAGATCTATATGCCATGTGGTCTCTTCCGCATAAAGGTGGGTGTTCCTGCCTCATGTATTTTCAAATGATTGAAAAAGTCGATGTCATCCCTAGAATTGAATGCAAGCAATGCACCTAAGCTGCCCATCACAGTTCCATAAATGATACTCCTGGCCTTCAGGAATAAGAGATACTTTCTGCAAGCTTGTTATAACATCACCAACATGAAACTGAACTATTTCTTCTACTTTGTCTAGGGCTCCAATCAGCTTCCCCTGCTCCCATTCGATCTTTCCACCAGTTGGATCTTCTTCAATCTCATCAGAAACATCCTGTGGTAGCCGCACAAAATAGATATTCCCAAACTTGTCTCCACCTGCAATGGTATCAAAATCTTTGTATGGTATTTTGACATACAAAACCCGAAGTAGTCCTGTTACTTTCTCCTATCCTATCACCTGCAACTTCAAAATTCTCTGAGCTTCCACTACATTTTCTCATTTCATCCAAGTCCTTCCGACAGCGCATATTTTCTTCAACCTCTGACGTTGTCGATGCCAAACCCGCAACTACATGAGGATGAGCAAAAGGCCCACTCTGAGGATAAAGAATTGGGGCTAGCATTGGAGCCACATTACATTGCAAAACAGGCCACTGTTTTCAAATACAATGGAATAGGTAGTTGCAGGAGAAGCAGCATTTGGAATGAAATAAGGAGGTGGCACGGGAACACCATAATATGCCTGATTAGAAACAGATCAATTTAGAGACTAGGCAGATTTATTGACTTTCTCAGCAACCATTGAATCGGAAGGCGCGGTAGCTGAAACAGTCTCTCCAGCTCCCATACAACTCGGTGGCAAACCAATCTCAGTGAATTATTGTACTCTTATTCAAAAACAACCATATTGCCATTAGATAAGTTCAATAACGTTAAAAATCCACCTAGTCAAGGACTTTCTGTACGAAAATTATATTACAGGTAAAGTAGTAGCAATAATAATGTTGATTTTATAATTTAATAACAGAATCCACGTAAACATGTTGCATGTATAGTTTATAAAAGAAAACCACTTAGCTTTTATGTGTAGGATCTGCCTTCTTATCATAGTAAGCCGTCACGGAGATGAGATTAATTTTACCGTCACAGAGATGAGATTAATTGTACCGTCACGGAGATTAGATTAATTGTGCCGATTTCAGAATTATTACCACCATAATTTTAATAAGAGCTTGGTCCAATAACTAGTACGATGTGTTGCCTCAAACAAGTGACGTCAATTGATATGATACTTGGTGATTTTAATTTGACACTAGAACAAAAACCCTCCTTCTAGCGCCAATGTTAACATCAAAATCTGACCGCTCGCCGAATCACCAAACAACGAACGTAAAACATGCATAATAAACAAACGAACACACAAAGGAGCCTGACGCCCGGGGCCGCTGAGGGATAGCTCTGGTGTGAGAATAAATACAGGTCAAAACGTCAACAATAGAGGTATGTAATTGCTCTAGTGAGTAAAAGTAAATAAAATGTAAGGTACCTGGAACCTGAATTATGGTCGTGAATTTATAGCCGATCACACCTCAATTTTCTATGACTAGGAGTCTTTATGTAAAGTCCTATTATAATTACAATCCTCATTATTGGAATAGATTTAGTTTCCTTAGAAGTAGGAAGTCAAATTAAGTATGGGAATTACAAGTCGACTGTGAATCCCTCAAAAGTCAAGCCTCCTGACTGGAATATTCTGTCACATAGCGTGGCCCACCAAATCATTTGGGCCCACAAAATTATGCCCCAACATAACCGAAGCCTCCATCTTCCTTTAAAGTTTCGAAACAATCTCGTTCCTTGAATATATGCATAGAAGACGCATAATCCAATACCCATCCATCTTCAACCACTCTTCGTCAATAAGACAACTTCTTCAGCTTCACTAAGCAAATTAGCATCTTCAACTTTTTCTTTGTCCTTCAATTTTTCTTGATACTCCTTAAAGTCTTCATGTCCTCCATTAATGTTCTGCATTGGTATTGAATGTGACCCTTCTCTCCACAATAGTAACACTCTATCACTATAATCTCTTGGCCTGTATCTTGATCTTACTCTACTATTATCTCTTTATTGATGCCTCCCTCGATTAGAATCATTCTCGGTTAGTGCTTACTCACCAATGTTATTGCTCTCTTCTCCCATCAACTTTTGACTTTCCCGCAAAACAGTAACCACCTCATCTAAAATCAAAGTTGATTTTCCCAACATTATTTTTGAACCAACAACTTGTAAGACTTGAACAAAGATGACAATAAAAGTAATGGCTTCTCCTCATCTTCTAATTTTTCATCCATATTCAACAATTGAGACACTAACCTATTAAAAGCATTTAGATGATCATTGAGATTCATCCCTTCATCCATCTTTAAGGAGTACAATTTCATCTTCAAGCACAATTTGTTGGTTAGCAACTTCAAAGCACAACTCTTCTCGAACTTTTCCCACAATTTTTTCGGATCAGTCTCTTTCAACACATCATACTTTATCTTAGGTGTTAACGACAAACATATTGTGCTTACTGTTTTCTTGCAAATTGTCTGCCAATTTGCTTCTTTCACCTCTTCTAGTTTTTTAACCTCTAAAGCTTGATCAAGTTCTTACAGCACCAAAAGATCTTGTACGCTACTCTGCCACAGTGTGAAATTTGTTTTCCCGTCGAATATTGGAAAGTCAAATTTACCCAAATTCGTCCATTTACGCGAATTAATTCCCTGTACCTAGAATCCAATCAACCAAACTCTTGATACCACTTGTTGGGAATTAAGTCACACAAAATAAAAACACAATTAAGAGAAAAAAAACACAATATTTAACATGGTTTGGTTTTTAATGACTTAATTCACAAAACAAACTTCAATATATTAATCTCCACGATACAACTTTTTTGCACGGAATAAAAGCTGAAAAAACCCTCCCTAACACAACCACCCAACACCCAATTACACCCTCTCTCAACTATATATGATGTTATCACCTCTTGGTTGCATTCCCTCTCTCTAAACTCCAAACTCTATTTATAGAGAACTCCCTTTTCCTAATCTAATTAGGACACTCATATAATAAATAAACGTATTGTAAATAGGACTACTTCCAAAATAATATTCGTACCAAAAATAATATTCCTTCTCATAATAGGATTCGAAGAGTTACCTAACACTAAATTCTAAGCTAATATTAAGGCTAAATTTTGAAACATAAATTATCCTTACAAGTCAACATTTTGGAATGTATCTCTAACTAAGGGATTATTTTGTTGGCAGGACTATAACCAACTTGAGGTTCTTATTTGCTGCTCAAGCATGTTGGAAGTTTTTATAATATCAACAACCAAAAAATTAGTAAACAAAGCATTATGAAATGCAAGGATTAATGGAACTCTGATCAAAATGAAAATGTTCCGATAATGTCTTTATTTTTTCTATTAAATTTCTAAAATTACAAGAAAGAATGTTTGCGGAAAATAATGAAAAAAACTTTGACAAGCACGTCATTGTTAACATTATTTAAAATAAGCTTGAATTAGATTGAAGAACTTGCAATAACAGTAGCACTACATAAACAACATAACAGTCGGATAAACAAAGTATATCGAATAAAGATACAGTTCATAAGAATTGAAAATATTGAAGTAGTCTTTTAATATGTGGCAACGAATTATGGTCCATTACCTCTGTGATCCAAGTGGAATGTTTGAAATGGAAAGCTTGTCAATATTGCTGAATGTTACATGTTTGGCCTTCTCTAATGTATCATTTGTCACGTTAATTGGTACTAGGATAGCCCACGCCAAGAACATTAAAGGAAAAAATATTTTGAGTCTGCATAAAAAAAGTGCAATTTCATCACAAGATGATCGACAAAACCAGAGGAACATCAGCTAAGAAGATGATCATGGTACAAAATCAATACCAAGAATAACCTGCAGAAGGTTAACTATATGCATTTATGCCTTAGGCTGTTTATGCAGTCAGTATTATTTACTATTTACAGAGTCTATTTGTAGTTCTTGTTAGAAAAAATACCGACGCAGATAAAACAATCGCAAAGAGGAATCAATAAAGAAAATAGTCATGCTAGACACATAATTTTGGAAATGTTTATATTAATTTATGTAATCTCAGAAGTTCTGTATTTAGGTTCATTTGCTAGTACTGTGGACCTTCTACAAAATGCAACTGAGATGCTAGAACTGAAATATGTTGTTCTCATTTTCTCTTCTTGACCTTCACAGCTCAACTGGATACAAATTAATAAAATTATAGTAGATTGATGTCTTGAAATAATTTAGCATGGTGACTCCTGCAAATTTAGTATGATTTCCCTAAGTAATATAAATTGAAAATCCGGTTCATGATAATAATTTGAAGAAGATATATATATATATATATATATATCATACAATGACTTGCATGTAAGCATAATTGTAAAAGAAATTAAAATTTCATTATATTTGCTAACATTTACTACATGTAACATGTGAAAAGTATCAAGAATCGATGCAAGGAAAAAGCATGATTGAATTGCCTACCCGAGTAAGTAGATGCGCAAATAAACCGCTGAATCCAACCCTGCATGGTCAATCAGCTCAAGTTCCGGCATTTTGAGTGCATCTGGCATCCAATTCAGAAACCTAGCATATGATTTAACATCCAAATTGACAAACTTGCTGACAAATCCCCCCGAGCGCGTTGGGCTGGTTCTTAAACGCTTAAGATACCATTTCGAAAAGTAGACTCTATCATTGAAAGGTTGAAGCCGTAGTATGGCAAATGCAAACAGAAAGATAAGTGCAGTGATGATATTGATAGCTGCAGCAAGCGCAATATCCACAAATGTAGCCATCTTAGCTCTTCTGGATCAAATTTATGGTCCTTATAGATTTCCCTGTTGATGTGAACCGTGAATCTTCATGCATGAAGGAAATAAGCAGCATAGCATTCATGAAAAAAGTATAACAGAGACAAGAAACTATCAGTAGTGGCATATTTTAGAAACCATGTACACATAGCACAGGCAAAACACTAAACCAAAAAATTATTATAAATCAAATTATCTTTGGAATTTTTTTGTAAACCCCAAATTTCTCATCCACCACCTTAGAAGTAAGGATATGGGTACGGGGATACGTGTTCGTCATTGGGGATACGATGATTCGCTAAATCTTAAAAAGATGAGGATTCAGGTGCCGGGGGTCAACACATATTTAGTTATTTATATTATATATATTTAAATATATGTATGTATATGTGTGTATGATGTAGGAGGATCCGAGTCCGATGACGCCGAACTATCAAATAACACGTTAATGGCATTACAATACCATGCGTTGGAGGATCAACGTAAATGTGGCAGTCATGGCGGTCATTAACATCTTCGGGAATCGGATGAGGGCTTCGGGATTCAGATGGTTGACCACCCCTTCGGGACCACCCCCTTTGGTTTTTGAAGTTCAGAAATACCGTCTTTTATGGTAGTAGCATTCATTTAAGAAATAAATCTTTTATATTATTACGTAATAGAAAGTTGTTACTTATTAGGATTTTATTTCCATATTTTTAGGAATTATGTTATTACTCGGAAAGAAAGTTTTGTTAGCTATAAAACTCGGCTTGTGGGTTGAGTTGGAGGATAACTTTAATTTTGATAAATATAAATTCAAGCATTAGGGAAGATTTCTCTGTGTTTTTGGTGAACATCTTGTTCCTTTGCTTGTGAATTTATTTGTTTACCTAGTTCGCAGGATAATCGTTTTTCTGCCCGGCTTCAGTTGGTATCAAAGCATCAACATCTTTCTGAGAATAAATTTCATCAGTTTCAATGGCTAGTAGTCGTGGTCGCCATGGGCAGGTTCCAGGCGAGGAAGTGCAGAGCTAACCCAGCGTCTAGCAACGCAAAATTTGGGTCGTCTTGGATAGGATCCGGTGGAGGAAGTCCCACACCTTGATCACGATGAAGAATCCTATGATTCTGAATAGAGTTTTGATAATCCTTACCACCATAGGAGATAGCTATGGGAACGACATGATTGTGATGACCATCGTAGTGATCTGGGATTTAAAGTGGAACTACAGGAATTTTCTGGTACGCTACAAGCAGAAGGATTCATTGAATGGATGAAGGAAGTAGAACGCATCTTTAAATATAAGGAGGTTCCAGATAGCGCTAAAGTGAAACTGATTGCAATCAAATTGAAAGGTAGAGCATCTACTTGGTGGGAACAGATGAGGCGTTCACGGGAAAACAAAAATCACAAAGTGGGAGAAGATGAAGAAAAAAATGCAGTCACTTTCTTCCTTTCGGTTACACCTAGTCTCTATTCAAGAGATTGCATCAATAACAAGGCACTAGATCTATTGATGATTACACCGAAGAGTTTTACCAGTTGATAGCACGAAATGATCTATCGGAAACAGAGGAACAAATGGTGGCAAGATATTTGGGAGGGTTAAAACAGCAGCTGCAAAATGCCCTCAGTCTCCATTCACTGTGGACTGTTTCTGAGGCATATTAGCGGGCGCGTGAGGCAGAGCAACAGCAAAACAGTAGGCCGATACTGAAGAGCAATCCACCCAGCAGAACGAACCAACCTCCACAACTTTGTACTACACCACAACCACCCCAGGGTAATTTCAATTCTAATATTAAGTGTTTCAGATGTGGGGAGCTGGGTCATAGAGCAACAAAGTGCCGAAAACCTGCTAACCAGAAGGGTAAGAACCTTTTGATCGAAAAAGGTGTGGCCGATGAAACAGAGGAGTTTGGAGAACCTATATATAACGAATACAAAGATGAAGATGTGTTATGTGGAGATTGTGACGCCCCCAAAATTAGGTATACGTCACCCATCTTGGGTCGCCACTTACATGGTACATAAATTCAAATACAACTTACTAACCTAAGCGTCAGGTACAATCTGACATAAACTGTGAGTTTGAATACAAATATTGTCTACTAGATATTATACAAACTCAAAAAGAGTCCTCATTACAACTATTATCACACTATTTCACAGAATAGTGAGGACTACTAATGCTATCCTCTGGACCATTACTCCGTTCCCCGACTCGTCCCAGCTATGTTCTCATTTCCTGAAGAGAACAGTGAAAGAAAGGGTGAGCTCAACTAGCCCAGTAAGAAATATTATGACTAAGATAATGCAGAATAAATTATCATTAGCCTTCAACAGTGTTAAACTGATAAAATACAATAGACAACCAGTTTAACTGCAGCGGAATATGCAATCCATTAAAAGAGTCAAGTAGAGAATAAAATCTACTATCTTTTATGTTTTAAAAGGCTTTCATCAATTTTTTTTTATATCGTTGAGACTCAGCTTAATAAATAAACCACCACATCTAATCATCCCTGTACCACGGTCAAGGATTTTCATCAAATTATCAATGGTCGCATGACTATACCGAATCACCCCCAGTGGTCATAATCATACCAAAACTATCCATCACATTGCATTCACAGCCACGAGGACTTTTGTCACATCATTTATATCAAGTCGTGATTATACCGAATGATCTGGTCATAATCATACTAAGTTCATCTATGCACGTAAGCGAAGATAACCACAATATAACATGAGGATGATGACAATGACATAATAATTCAATAAAACAAGTTCAAGAATTATTTAATCCATGAATTATTAACGTCCAAATTGTCAACATGAATGCATTTCAGAGAGTAAAATTCAAGAATGATCGGAAGAATATTTCCATGAAAAGATATCTTTGGATGAAACGCAAATATCGAGGATATTCTACTAATTTCATGGAGTATAGAAGTCAAAGTTTTAACCAATTTGGGTATAATAAAGAATGGAATAACAAAAGAAATCACCACGCATGCGGTATTGCGCGTGGACGAGTTATTCAACAGAATAATAATAACGGAACGAAGTCGGTGAAATTCACAAGCAGGATGTTCAACGAGAATAATAAAGATGGAACCGGATCGGTGTAAAACACACGAGATAGGATATTCCAACAGAATGATAAAAAAGCGGAACCGGTCGGTGTAAAACACATGACGCAGGATGTTCCAGCGAGAATAATAAAGCGGAACCAGTCCGGGTGTAAAACATGCATGACAGGATGTTCCAAATGAATAATAGAAGAATGTCACCAAGTATAGGGTAAACCGCAGTATACAAAGAGTTATTCCAATGAATAAATAAGAATGGAATAACATAAGGATTTCACCAAGTATAGGATACGCCAGATATACATAAGGTTATGTATAGGGTATATTACTTTTACAAAGTTATTCAATGAGAATAATAGTGAATGGAATAATGAAGTTCTCTTCAAGAAGAAAGAATAACACCCCTTACTAGTAAAAGGCTGAATACTGAAGTAGTGAAGTAGGAATAATACTCTTCTTCTTTCTATAATTTTTTCTCTCTATAGCTTCTCTCTATAATTTCTCTCTCTAGAGTTTGATGAATTCGTAAGAAAATAATGAAGGAATGAGCTTTATTTATAGGAAAATGGAATGCATAAGTAACTAATCCATGAGCGGTCCAGATCGATTTACTTTAATCTGACGGTCCATATTTAAAGAAAAATCTTTTAAATAAAATATAATATATTCTATTTATATAAAAACATTTTACTATGCAAACCTTATGCATATGCAAAACACTATGCAACACTTATGCATAATAAAATATAATATATTCTATTTATAGAATAACTTTAATAAAGTATTCTATTTTATATAAAAGATGTTTACATTTTATTACGTTAATAATACGAATAAAACAAAACGTCATTATCATTATAATAATTCATATTATTAATCGACAATAATGGAATCAAACCGAGTGACTTCTCACATAAGCATCGATAATCAACAGGTGTGCTACTTATGCAACCACACGTATTCATTGTACTTTTACTACCTGAGAGTAGTTCAACAAGAACCACAAGAAAACTTCCGCCGTTATTTCAATAAAATATTTTTGTCGTTTTCTCAATCAAATGATAATTACATTTAATAGGGTCCACCAATGATTGAGCCAGTTATGCGAATATTCCCGCTAAACCGAATATTCCTCACCAATCGAATATAATATAACCACTTGCATACTTTCCAAAATTTATAAATACTACCCACAACTATAATATTATCTCAAATTCACACCATAATATTAAAAATTATTTCGACAAAATTTAAATCTTTATTGATAAAATCTGGGTCTCACAATCTCCCCTCCTTATGGAATTTAAGCCCTCGAAATTAGGGTACGATACTGATATGATAAAGAGGTGAGGATACCTTGAATACCTTTATCGTTGAAAATATTAAGTTCATCTTTGCAATCCTACCAAAGATATTCATTAACAATTCATCTTTGCACTACATGTGCCAAAGATATATAAGCTGTAAAACCAATAATATTGAGACTTAGCTTAATAGTATCACGACCAATAATTATCCATGCACTTCTTGCCGAGGATATTCGTGTTTTCAATCTGATCGTGATTATCTTAGAATAATCCGTGGTCATAATCATACCAAGTCTATCAATGCACCTTCTGACCCAAAGATGACTTTTACCACATCCATGAATTAATATTTCATTCTTTGAGACTCATTTCAATAATTAATCCATATCATCGAATCATCCACGCACTACGTGCCGAGGATATTCATTAGTATCACGACCACGAATTATCCATGCACTACTACCAAAGATAATTGTGTATTCATTAGTATCACGACCACAATTATCCATGCACTACTACCAAAGATAATTGTGTATTCATTAGTATCACTACCACAAATTATCCATGCACTACTACCAAAGATAATTGTGTATTCATTAGTATCGCGACCACAAATTATCCATGCACTACTACCAAAGATAATTGTGTATTCATTAGTATCACGACCACAAATTATCCATGACTACTACCAAAGATAATTGTGTATTCATTAGATATCACGACCACAAATTATCCATACACTACTACCAAAGATAATTGTGTATTCATTAGTATCACGCGACCACAAATTATCCATACACTACTGCCAAAGATAATTGTGTATTCATTAGTATCACGACCACAAATTATACATGCACTACTACCAAAGATAATTGTGTTTTCAATTACGGTTATGATTATACCGAACATTCCTCGGTCATAATCATACCAAGTCCATCTATGCACTTCAGCCACGAGATGACTTTCAACATAATATAAACATGAGGATAATGATATAAAGAATCAATCAAATGAGATAAAGGATAAATATTAAACATTTATAATATAATTTATCCGGATTCAAGAATATCCCATGTTATCAATCACTTAATAATCTCATAATCTAATAACATTAATATTATAACAATATTTTAATCACTTCTTAAATTTATAAACAATTTATCTCAATTGTTTACGCTTTACCATATAATGCATTTAATCATTCAAAATGCCATACTCATAAAATATCATCACCAATTATCAAATCCTCATCAAAAAAATATGCATATACTCTATATAGGATTCTCTAGCCATAAAATCATATTTTCAACTTTGTTACTTCACATAACATATTTAACTCATATGTTCAGAACTAAACTATTTTCATGAAAAATACCAAATCAGTCCAAAAATATTTCTTTTCTGGGATTTAGCATAATATAGTCCCATAATGAAAATATATTTTTCTCGAATTTTAAAATTCATTTACTATTTTTAAAAATCAATTTCTAATTAATTCCTTAAGAAATTAGCTACCTCAAGTTTAACTCCAAAAATTCCCAAATCTTGGCAGGACCTTACACATGTTAACGTGAGCTTCTAGTTTAAATTTCATGGTCATCGGAGTTATAGAACTCACGGTTATAGCGTTTTTATTTCGGAAAAACCTAAATATTGAAATAGTCATAACTTGCTCATTTTAAGTCAGAATGAGCTCATTTTTGGACAGGAGGTACTTTATACCATATACTTTCATGTCCCAAAAGGCCAGAATTTTTCTCATAATTTAAGTGGCCGAAACAGTCCCTTAAAGTTTTTGGGCAGTAGCATTTTTGAAATTTACAGCTTTGGCCTCCTTTGCTAAAATCAGTCCACACAAAAATCTACAACACCTTTTCCAGTAATTCCACTTGGATTAGTTAGGTAACTCATAGATCTAACTCTAGGACTTGACCACATTCAAAAATTCAAAATATAATAGGAGATATGGTCAATTGAATTTCATGTTACGTTTTTCACCAAAATCTGATTTTCAACTCTTTGTGATTTCTAAGAAACTTTCATGTTTTCACATACTAACCAACATAACTCATCATAACACTTACTAATACTTCATATACCCATGATTTTCATTAGTCCAATGCTTTTATTATGACTTTCATCATAATCCTCGTAAACAAATCCTTTTAGTTGAAGAAATATTTGAGGGTTTAAGAAATGGGTTTTGCACTGGGGTCAATACAAAATTCGATTTCACGCTCTAGGGTAGGCTAGGAAGTCTTCAAGAATACGCCAGGAAATTTATTAATAATAGAAATATCATTCAAAACTGTGACTCTCATCCAAGACTTGGATAGTACGTCACATTGATACCAACTGTGACTTCTATCCCTTAACCTGGATAACATCTCACAATGATACCTATCAACTTGCCATCTTCAGTCACGACGTCGCCTACAGAAAGTCTGGCTTTGGTGCATTCCACACAAGGAAGTCAACAACGAAAGGATCGGGGCTCTTTACTTATGGACGATATAATGTTGATTAACTTTAGGGTTTGGTTACTTTGAATTCGTATAACAGGTTGGTTAGGAATATGAAAGCTAACAACCTTACAAAAAGAATAATTAGTAGTTAATCAATCGTTTTCAAAAATTACCTCAAAGGCAAGTATTTTCAAAGAGATAAGATCGACGAAGTAACGTGAAAGTGTTTATTTGAAACAACAAAATTAATAAGCAGTGGAGGTAACGAAGGTTTCTCCCAACGAAGTTTCGATAGATAAATCAAAGTCTAATTTCTCCGAGTCAAATTTAAGCGTTGAACGCCTTAAGCAGAGAGATAAAAGAATGGGTAGAAACCGGTATCTTATAAGGTATAGACTTCGCATGATTTATAATTAACTAACCCGTGCTAATTTAGATTCGGTTTACTCGCTTTTTGAGAAGTCGTGAAAATGCACTTCCTAAAACCAACGACTTTGTTTTGTCCATATCCACCTTTGGTGCATAGTCGACTAGACTTGACTTTGGTGCACAACAAAATTGGGCTAAATGACCTTCTCTTCTTGCAATTTCCACTTCTATTATCTTTGCCATGATTACCACCAAAATGGTTACCATTCTTGGCATGATAATTTCCCCCACGATGGTTATCATTATTCTGACAGCCGTTGCCACCAGTATGATTATTATCGTGTTGTTGGTCGTTACCTTTTGTTTGAGCTGAATCAACACTCTCATGTGCTTCATTGCTTATCTCAGCATTTTCAGATGTCATTCTCAAACACTGCCACAAAACAAGGGTTAATTAACATATCACATATTATCCCTATACTCTGACCGACCAATTAAATACCAAATAAATTTAGGTAGGTCATACTAGCGAAAGAATTCCCGTCTCTCCCTCCTAGTTCTTATCTCACATCTCACCGGGGATCATATCCTAAGCTCGATACTAACTGCGACTCTGGACACCAACTTGTGTCAAGACCTCACATTAGTACTGTATCACCTACCACCGAAAACGGCGTCCCCTACGGAGAGTCGGCGGTGCATTCCCCATCAACAGAAGTCACCAAATGAGAGGCTGGGGCTCTTCACACTTACGGCTCGATACCAACCGTGGACGCCCCTAAAATTAGGTATCGTCACCCATCTTGGGTCGCCACTTACGTATGGTACATAAATTCAAATACAACTTACTAACCTAAGCGCCGTATAATAATCGATATAAAGCGTGAGTTTGAATACAAATATTGTCTACTAGATATTATACAAACTCAAAAGGAGTCCTCATTACAACTATTATCACACTATTTCACGAGAATAGTGAGGACTACTAATGCTATCCTCGGACCATTACTCCGTTCTCGATCTCGTCGGCTATGTTCTCATTTCACAGAGAAAAACGGTGAAAGAAAAGGTGAGCTCAACTAGCCCGAGAAGAAATATTATGACTAAGATAATGCGAATAAATTATCATTAGTTTTTCAACAAATGTTAAAGCGATAAAATACAATAAACAAACCGGTTTAAGCATGCGGTGAATATGCAATCCATTAAAAGAGTCAAGTAGAGAATAAAATCTACTATCTTTTATGTTTTAAAAGGTTTTCATCAATTTTTTTTATATCATTCGAGACTCAATTTTAATAAATAAACCACCACATCTAATCATCCCCGCATACCACGGTCCAAGGATTTTCATCAAATTATCAATGGTCGCGACTATACCGAATCACCCCGGTCATAATCATACCAAAAACTATCCATCATTGCATTACAGTGCCATTTGAGGACTTTTGTCACATCATTTATATCAAGTCGTGATTATACCGAATGATCCTCGGTCATAATCATACTAAGTTCATCTATGCACGTAAAGCCAAAGATAACACAATATAACATGAGGATGATGACAATGACATAATAATTCAATAAAACAAGTTCAAGAATTATTTAATCCATGAATTATTAACGCCCAAATTGTCAACATGAACTGCTTTCGTAGAGTAAAATTCAAGAATGATCGGAAGAATATTTCCATGAAAGATCTTTGGATGAAACGCAAATATCAAGGATATTCTACTAATTTCATGGAGTATAGAAGTCAAAGTTTTAACCAATTTGGGTATAATAAAGAATGGAATAACAAAAGAAATCACCACGCATGCAGTACTTGCATGGACAAAGTTATTCAATGAGAATAATAATAACGGAACCGGTCGGTGAAATTCACACTGCCAAGCGGGATGTTCCAACAGAATAATAAAGATGGAACCGGATCCAGGTGTAAAACACACAGATAGGATATTCCAATGAGAATGATAAAAAGCGGAACCAGTGGGTGTAAAACACATGACATGAGGATGTTCCAACAGAATAATAAAAAGCGGAACCAGTCAAGGTGTAAAACACATGTGATGGATGTTCCAAATGAATAATAGAAGAATGTCACCAAGTATAGGTAAATCACAGATTATCTGAGTTATTCAGCCAGAATAAATAAGAATGGAATAACATAAGGATTTCACCAAGTATAGGATATACGCATATCTGAGGTTATGTATAGGGTATATCACTTTTTTTCTGAGTTATTCAAATGAATAATAGTGAATGGAATAATGAAGTTCTCTTCAAGAAGAAAGAATAACACCCTTACCGTAAAAAGAACTGAATACGAAGTAGTGAAGTAAGTGAAGTATAATCTTCTTCTTCTTTCTATAATTTTCTCTCTATAGCTTCTCTCTATAATTTCTCTCTCAGAGTTTCAATGAATTCGTAAGAAAATAATGAAGGAATGAGCTTTATTTATAGGAAAATGGAATGCATAGTAATTAATCCATGAACGGTCTGCATGATTTACTTTAATCGACGGTCCCATATTTAAAGAAAAATCTTTTAAATAAAATATAATATATTCTATTTATATAAAAACATTTTACTATGCAAACACTATGCAAAAAACACTATGCAACACTACGCATAATAAAATATAATATATTCTATTTATGAATAACTTTAATAAAGTATTCTATTTTATATAAAAGATGTTTACGTTTTATTACGTTAATAATACGAATAAAACAAAAGCGTCATTATCGCTATAATAATTCATATTATTAATAAATGATAATGGAATCAAACCGAGTGACTTCTCACATAAGCATCAATAATCAACATGGTGTGCTTCTTATGCAACCACACGTATTCTTGTACTTTTACTACTACAAAGTAGTTCAACAAGAACCACAGTAAAACTTCCGCCGTTATTTCAATAAAATATTTTTGTCGTTTTCTCAATCCGGCGATAATTAATTAATAGAGGTCCACCAATGATTGAGTAGTTGTCACGAATATTCCTGCTAAACCGAATATTCCCAGACCAATCGAATATAATATAACCACTTGCATACTTTCCAAAATTTATAAATACTACCCACAACTATAATATTATCTCAAATTCACACCATAATATTAAAAAATTATTTCGACAAAATTTAAATCTTTATTGATAAAATCTGGGGTCTCACAGAGATGGTCATGAGACCCTAGTCGTTCGCAAGAGTTTACTAACTCCTAAAGGAGAATCCGAAGAAGATTGGTTGACAACTAATATCTTCCATACAACTTGTACCGTAGCAGATAAGGACTGCAAGATGATCATTGACAGTGGAAGTTACGAGAATGTGGTGACAGAAGAAGTTGTTCGAAAATTAAATCTGAAGATAGATTGGCATCCCAAACCGTACAAATTATCATGGTTGAATAAAGGTAGTGAAATGACCATTAACAAAAAATGTTTAGTATCCTTTTCAATCGAAAAGAAATACTTCGATAACACTTGGTGCGATGTGGTGACAATAGATGCATGTCATGTGTTGTTGGGACGACCTTGGCAATATGATTGAAGTGTCTTTCATGATGGACGAAAGAATATATACTCCATTAGTATAAAAGGGAAGAAGGTTGTGTTGGCACCTCGAAGGGAAGAAATCAATTCGGCTCGAGCAGTCGAAAATCTGAATCTATTATCTATGTCTAGATTCCTAACAGAGGCCGACCGTGAAGGTGTGATGTATGCTCTACTCCCTTGCGGGAGCAATTCGACGGATAGGAATCCAAAAGTTCCAGCCGATGTACAAAAATTGCTATCGGAGTTTGCTGATTTGATGCCCGAAGAGCTACCTCCTGGATTACCCCCGATGAGGGACATTCAACACCAGATAGATCTTGTTCCAGGTTCGAGCTTATCGAATAGACCAACATACAAACTTAGTCCCAAGGACTACATAGGCAAGTAGTGGAATTAATGGAGAAGGGTTATATCTGTGAAAGTATGAGCTCATGTGCAGTACCAGCTTTGTTAGTACTGAAGAAAGACGGGACTTGGCGAATGTGTATTGACAGCAGAAAAATCAACAAGATTACGGTGAAGTACAGATTTCTGATACCTCGCATGGACAATATGTTGGATCAGTTTTCCGGAGCTAAGGTCTTTTCGAAGATTGACCTGAAGAGTGGATACCATCAAATAAGGGTAAAACCCAGAGATGAATGGAAGACGGCGTTCAAAACTCAACATGGTTTATACGAATGGATGGTTACTCTCTTCGGTCTCTCTAATGCTCCTAGTACATTTATGAGATTCATGTACCAGGTATTGCGACCTTTCATGGGGAAATGTGTAGTAGTCTACTTCGATGATATTCTGATCGGGATAAATGTTTTTTTGGTCACTGTACTTTAGTCCAACTTACAAATGAGTCACTAAACTTTTTTTTCTTACAGTCAACTCAATGAACTTTAGTTTCTTACAAACCGTTACAAAAATCGTCAAGTCCTTTGACTTTTAACGGAATTTGACACATGGGAGAGAGAAAGCTGACATGGAATTTTTATGCATGAGTTTCAACGCTTGTGTGGAAATGGACAAATTTTATGGAGAAAACGAAAGAAAATCATTTAAAATAAAATATAAAAAAAACTTAGTAAAAAAATATAAAATACAATAACATAAATGAAAAATATATATTTAATTATTTTTATAATTAATATCAAATGAGTTTTTATGTAATTATTAGAAAATATAATTAAAGAAATTATAGCCATAGAAATTATAAATATTATTATTATACGTATTATTATTATTATTATTATTATTATTATTATCATCGATGTTTTTATTATTATAAATGAAAAATTTATTTAATTATTTTTATAATTAATATCAAATGATTTTTTATGTAGCTATTTGAAAATATAATTAATGAAATTATAAACCATAAAAATTATAAATATTATTATTATCTCATTATTATTATTATTATTATTATTATTATTATTATTATCGATTGTTATTATTATTATTATCGATATTATTATTATTATCGGTATTATTATTATTATCGATATTATTATTATTATTATAAATGAAAAATATATTTAATTACTTTTATAATTAATATCAAATGAATTTTTATGTAATTATTAGAAAATATAATTAAGGAAATTATAAACCATAAAAATTATAAATATTATTATTATCTGTATTATTATTATTATTATCGAAATTATTTTCATAATTATTATTATTATCGAAATTATTATTATTATCGAAATTGTTATTATTATTAATATCGTAACTATTATTATTATTATCAGAATTATTATTATTATTATATTCCACGTTGGATTATTATTGCCACATCAGCGTTTTTTTACAACTCAGCATTATACTGGTCAAACCGTTAAAGTCAACAGGACTTAACGGTATTTGTAACGGTTTGTAAGAAAACTAAAATTCAATGAGTTGACTGTAAGAAAAAAAAAATTAGTGACTCATTTGTAAGTTGGCCTAAAGTACAGTGACAAAAAAAATATTTATCCCTATTCTGATCCACAGTCCGAACTGGGAGGCACACCATGAGCACCTACGGGCTGTCTTAGAAGCATTGAGGCAAGAACATCTTTTTATCAATCATAAGAAGAGTTCTTATTTCACAGCTTCGGTAACTTTCCTTGGTTTCTTTGTTTCTACCGAGGGTGTTCACACCGATCAACCCAAGATCGATGCAATCTTGGAATGGCCTACGTCGAAGACTATACATTCAGAAGTTTTCATGGGTTGGCATCTTTTTACAGTCATTTCGTCAAGAACTTTAGCACCTTAATTACACTTGTCATTGAGTGCTTAAGGAAAAGTTATTCCAATGGTCCAAGGATGCCGAGGACAACTTTCAGCTCATCAAGAACAAAATGACTGAAGCACCAGTATTAGCACTTCCTGACTTTGAGAAGGTCTTTGAGGTAAATTGCGACGCATCGGGAGTTGGAATCGGTGGTGTTCTCAAACAAGAAGGTCGGCCAATAGCTTTCTTCAGTGAGAAGTTATCAGGGTCAAAGAAGAACTACTTATGACTTGGAGTTCTACACCATCGTTCAGTCTCTAAAACACTGGCGACACTACCTTGTACAGCGGGAATTCATCCTCATTACTGATTATGAGGCACTGAAGTACATTAATGACCAACATAAGTTGAATCGAAGGCATGCTAAATGGGTGGTATACTTACAGGAATTCACATTCACTTTGCGTCATCAGGCAGGAAGTTTAAATCGCGTTGCCGACAAGTTAAGCCGAAGAGCGTCACTCCTTAGCACTATGCGTAACAAGGTTGTAGGGTTTGAAGTCTTTGCTGATATGTACAAAAAATGATCCCTCTTTCGGAAAGATAGTTCAGGAAATACATAAAGGTTGGCGGCATGACTTTGTGTTTCATAATGGGTATCTGTTTCGGAGATTACACCTATGCATTCCGGATTTCTCACTTCGGCAGAAGATAATAAGTGAACTCCACGGCTAGGGTCACTTCGGACGTGATAAAACATTAGCCTTGGTGTCGGCCGACTATTATTGGCCGAAGATATCGAGCGATGAGCGATATGGCTCACTACGTGCAGTGATGTTATGTATGTCAAAGGTTCAAGGGAATTCTCACTAATGCCAGACTGTATACTCCCTTACCTGTTCCTGAAGCTCCATGGGTAGATGTCAGTATGGATTTCGTATTGGGCCTACCTCGAACACAACGCGCTACGAATTCTATCTTAGTTGTGATCGGTTTTCAAAGATGGCTCATTTTGTCGCTTTTCAAAAAATAATGGACGCCCAACGGATCGCTCATCTTTACTTTCGAAAAATTGTACGTCTACATGGTGTCTCGAAGTCAGTCACTTCTGACCGAGATACTAAATTCATGAGTCATTTCTGGAAGAGTTTGTGGGAAAAAATGGGAACACAACTAAATTTCAGCAGCGCATAGCCGCATACCACCCTCAACCTGATGGTCAAACCGAAGTGGTGAACAAAAGTTTGGGAAATCTTCTACGGTGCCTGACTGGTTCTAAGCGGAAGCAATGGGATGTTGCTCTATCTCAAGCCAAGTTTACTTAAAATAGATCTAAGAACCGAACGACAGGGATGAGTCCTTTTGAGGTTGTCTACGGTCATAATCCATTTGGGGTGCTTGACTTAATTCCTATTCCGCGAGTCGGACGTCTGCATCCGAAGGCGAGTGAAATGGCCAAACATCTTCGGGATATTCATAAACAAGTTCGACGATCTATTCTCGACATCAATAACACCTATAAGGGTAGGGTTGACAGTCACCGGCGTCAGGTACTTTTTGACGTTGGTGATTTTGTTTGGGCAGTGTTGACTCGTGATCGCTTTCCTACTGGCGAATATAACAAGCTCAAGGATCGGAAGATTGGGCCCTATGAGATCTGCAGAAGATTAATGATAATGCCTATTGGTTGCGTCTCCCTAACCATTTACGGACTTCAGACGTCTTCAATGTGAAGCATTTAAGCCCTGGTTCGGATGATGATACCGTGAACTCGAGGAAGAGTTCTTTCCAACTTGGGGTGACTAATGCAGGAGGATTCGAGTCCGATGACGCCAAACTATCAGATAACACGTTAATGGCATTACAATACCATGCGTTGGAGGATCGGCGTACATGTGGCGGTCATGGCGGTCATTGACATCTTCAGGAATCGGATGATGACTTCGGGATTCAGATGGCAATCCACCCCCTTCAGTTTCTGAAGTTCAGAAATACCTTCTTTTATGGTAGTAGCTTTTATTTAAGAAGTAAATCTTTTATATTATTAGGTAATAGGAAGTTGTTACTTATTAAGATTTTATTTCCATATTTTTAGGAATTTTGTTATTACTTGAAAGAAAATTTTGTTAGCTATAAAACTCGGCTTGTGGGTTGAGTCGGAGGATAACTTTGATTTTGATAAATATAAATTAAAGCATTAGGGAAGATTTCCTGTGTTTTTGGTGAACATCTTGTTTCTTTGCCTGTGAATTTATTTGTTTACTTACCTAGTCCGCAGGATAATCGCTTTTCTGTCCGGCATCAGTGTACGGGTGTTTAATTGTGTATATATGATAAAAATATTCAACAAAATATATACTGCAAGAGAAAAACAACAAACATCGGACAAATAGCTTAAGCTTCATGATGCTACAAACACGAATACTTCAAAATCCCCAAAAAAGTCATCGCTTCCTAGTCCACCACATACTGAGGCATAAGTTCATAATCTCCTTCAGCAGACGTAGTTCTAATTCATAAAACTATCTGAACTAATACTTCAAAATCCTTACAGGTAAATTGAATGTACAACAATAGGTAATTTTGTCCAAAATAACAATATCGCCATAATTACTCTGTGATATGCATATCCTCCCAACATTATCAACTAAATCCCTTCAAACACAATTGGTATTCTAAAATTACAAATCAAGTCAGGCAACAAAACATTTTTAAAAGTAAAATTATGAAAGTAGTAGCAATTCTGGTTATATGATACTAACACCAAGATAAAATATCCTACTTGATCATAAAAAAATATCACTATCAATTTTATAAGCTACAAAAAGCTAAAATTATATTTTCTTACAAAATTATTCACCAAGGCAAATGCAATTAATAGCTAAAATATAAATTAAAAACAAAACATAATTCTTAATAATGAAAGTAACACTATCAGTTTCATAAGCTCTTATGAAAAAAAAAAAAAACCGAAAAAATAAATTAATTAAGTTTCAAATAAATGAAAAATGCATGCAAATATACTAATCACTATAAAGAATAAATCAAATTCAGTTTCTTCATAATAAAAAATAACAGTCAATTTCATTGACAACAAAAAGGCTAAAATTTCATAAGAAAATATCCATAAGAACAAACAATTACCAAAAAAAAACATACAAATTAAACTCATACATCTGTAAATATAAAGAAAAGTGAAGAAATTGCATCATACTTTGTATTCAGTGTTAGACCTCTGAGCTAGCTCCCTTCAGTGATGATCCGCATTCCAATAAAAAAAGTAAAAATCCAAAAAAAGATGAGCAAACCCTGAACTTTATTTATTTTAGGAGAGAGAAAATTTGGGAAATAAGAACTGAGAGATCACTTTGGAATTTGGATAGAGGGGTTTAACCAGTAGTGAGTTAAATATATCTTGCTGATAAGTGGTGGGTACATTGAGTTGTTATAAGTTGTTATACTTAGAGCATCTCCAACCATAATAGCAAAAAAAACTTAAAATTGAAATTTGTTGATAGACCTGACAATTTGAAGAGCATTATTTGGTACTTTTATATTTTGTGTCCTATCAATCTATTTAATTCAATGAGTTGTATATCAAACTCATCAACCAAAATAAATATTTTTAGTTTTTTTATAAATATTTTGAAGAGATATAATGAAGTTGCAGGTTTGATGACTAAGATTGAAGAAACTATTAAAGATAAATTTTCTGACGTGACTCATGTATTTGAGTATCCTAAAATGGTTGAAGATGCTCTTATAGGGAAATATTATTTTTATTTTTTTATATTTTCACATGATTCTTGTTAATGAAAATGGGACCCATTGAATGCTCACATGAATAGTGAGAATGTGAAAATATCAGTTCCCTAATTATATTGTTATCTTTTTTCTGGTGTTTGGCCAAAAAGGAAATTGAAAAGATGACATTACTACGAGAGATAAGAGAGAATATTTTCACATATAATGTTTTGGTAAAGAAATTGATATTGTTCGAGTAAAAATAATATTTTTAAAATAAAAATATTTAATGATACAATTGTAATTATTTTAACTACGATATTTATTGTTCTGACAAAATAATTTCTACTATGATAATATCAACAGTTTTTCTTAAGTATGTTAATATTGTCATAACAAAATGATATTAGCATAGTAAATAAAATAAAATTCTTGTAAATTTTCAAATGATTTTTTGGTATAAAACTTCATAATTAAAAGAAATTTTATATATGTTTATGCGGCTCATATTAACTCTATTTTCTATTTTGCAAATTTATTGTTTTTATATCTTTTTCTCTAATAAAATACCTAAAATTAAGTTTTTTTCAAGTGAAATCTCTATATACCTCCTTTTTAAACTCAAACTACATAGACAAATTAAATATATATATATATATATATATTATTAATAAAATTAATATTTAAATATAATAAACTTTTAATTTTAATCATCAAACTAAGACTTTTTATTTGAGCAAAATAATTACTCTATAGCTCCCATAATATATGACGTTTTGGATAATTTTATTTTTGTTAAATTATTTGATATTTTATATAATCTAAGAAAATTAATCATAATTTTTTAAAATTAACCTCATGGAAAATATTATGTAGATGAGAGAATATGAGAGATAAATATATTGTAAAGGATATTATAGACAATTAATATTATATTTAATGTTATACTCCCTCCGTCCCTTAATATAAGTGATTTTAGTAAAATATTTTTGTCATTTGAGAAATTTAAATAATTATTAATTACTTATTAATCTAATTTTTATGTCCCCATCGAGTTTTTAATCTATTTATTAATGGATGGCTAATAGAAGTGTGAGCTTCGGCAAGGAGTGGCTGGGAGTTCTAAAGGGTATGTTTTGTTTGCTTGTCATCCGGGATAAATAAACTACCAGTAAGAGCGCGTGGATATGACGACCCAATGAATGCCATATTTCATGCCGGATGCTTGATGCTCGGTGTGTGGATATGGTGCGAGTGATGCTACGAGCGATTAGCGAGAGTGTGGATTTCTTTTGCGCTAGCCGCCAAGACTTTGGGATTTGGCGTTATTCAAACCAGACAGTTGTGCCTTCTGTAAGTATTTGAGCATAAGTTACTTATAACTGGACATATAAGTCGTAAATGGACAGTTATGACGCGTACGTACGTGTGTAATTAACATAAAAATATAATACTCCCTCCGTCCCATAATAAAAATCATGGGTATATTAAGAATATGAATAAAATAACAAAATTACCTATATTAATGTCATTAAATATGGAGAGAGAATTAGAATAAGAAAAATATGAGATATTTAATGCTACGGGTATAATAAAAAAATATGTGTAAAAGTTTGATTATTAAAGAAAAATGGACATTTAACATGGGACTACCCAAAATAATAATAAAGACTTTTATCATGGGACGAAGGGAGTATAATTTTTTATTAAATTTAAGTAATATAATTAAAATATATAACAAAATAAAATTAGAAGGGATGAAAGTGCAATATTGCTAATTTTTTTGATAATGTGGAGTATCCAACCTGTTATTTGTATTTTTAATCTTATTGGGGTCAAAATACAAATAGATAAAATTATAAATGATTCATGTCCAATTATCATGTTCGCATAGAATATTTTTTAATGTAAAAGAGCTCTTTAGTATATTGTCACAAAAATATGTTAATTTTAATCACGAATGTATATAATAATATAATTTATAAATTAATATAAATATATTAAGAGTTACTTAATTGATGTATTTACTCATAAAAAAAAAAGTCGACATTTTGCAAACTAAATCATTTAAAAAATGGTCTTCAACTAAAATCAAGGAAGATTAATAAAATGGTCTTATAATTTTATTCTCATAATTATACAAAAATTATTTTTATAAAAACTTCTTGTTAAATTAATAATTAGATTTTGAAAAAATAAAGATAGATTGTATATTTTATTCATTCTACAAAAAAAAAGTATCATTTACAAAATTTGTAAATATTAAGAATATATTTATTTCATTTATACCTTAAAAAAAAAAGGTTTAGTAATATGATAATACAATTATGATGACAAACTTAAATGCATTGCATTATTTTATATTATTATCTTTAAAAATAAAATAATTAGTGTAGAACAAAAAAATGACAAACGAGATTGGAGTATTTAGTTAGTATATCACATCCTTTAAAAATAAATCTGTATAATATTGAGTAATGTATGTACTCCTTTCCTCCCATATATACATTTTAGAATTATGTACAAGAATTTAAAAAAAAAATTGTATAATATTAACTTAAATTATCATAATTACCATACTTATCTCATATTATCTATCTCATATGTAATATTTTCTCATGAAAAGTAATTTTAAAAAGATTGTAGTTAATTCTCCTAAATTATATAAAATGACGAATAATTTAAAAATATTAAAATAATTTAAAATATTACTCACTCCGTCCCATGATAAAAGTCTTTATTATTATTTTGAGTAGTCTCATGTTAAATGTCTATTTTCTTTAATAACCAAATTTTTACACATATTTTCCTATTATACCCGTAGCATTAAATATCTCATATTTTTCTTATTTTAATTTTATATCTATATTTAATGACATTATTATGAATAATTTTGTCATTTCATTTATCTTCTTAATATATGTAAAAAGTTAATTAAGACTTTTATTCTGAGACGGAAGGAGTATAAGACGGACATAATATGTCTACCCATACATTTTCTACTTACAAATTACGGTAAAAGAATAATGCTTTAACAAAATGGACGTTATTAAAGTGCGCATTGACTAGCACAATTTACTAAAAGAATAATGCGTTATCCGTTTCCTTGTTTTAGTTATTGAGACACTTGACAATAAATGAAAATGAAATAAGTGTATGTTTAGTTAATGGGTGTTTATAACTTTGGGGGCATTTAGAGCGTTTTAAAGTTCAAACGTGTTTTAAAAATTTATTCGTTTAGTAAATTGTAACGATTTATTTTAAATGCAATTTATTTAATTCAAACGAAACATTTAAGCCTGAAAAAAATGCACCAAAACGCTATCGTCATAAATACTATAAATAATGGTAGCCGAACAAACCTTAACAAACCGTAATTTTTTGTGTAATTTGTACACACAGTATTATTCAGTACCCGTACTCTTGACCGATTATCTAATGGTAGGAAGGGTCGACACTCGACAGTGAAGAAAAGATAAGAAAAGAACTTTTCAATTTGGATCGGAATGGAATATGGGTTGAAAAATAGTTAACCGGTTCAAAACTATATTTGTTTTAAAAAATATGGGTCCAAACTATGTTTTCAGGCTAATACGTGACTTTCTCTCTCCAACTCTGACAGTCGAATACATGACTTTCTCTCTCCAACTCTCTCACAACTGAAAGAATTCTGGTTTCTTTCTCTAAGGTCTGCTTCTAATTTCTGTTAATTCTCATTCTACTAATTAATTGTCAATATGATCATATATATACGCTATGTTTCTAACAGAATGGGGTATTGATTGTTTGAGTTTGTGTTGTTTTTATGTTTTGTATAGAATGGTTGATACAAGGAAGAAGGATGGAAAGAGGAAAAGAATCACAGAGGGTGATTCTATTAAGGATTTGAAGAAATTTGTTTGGGTTTGTGCAGTTGGATTCTGATTTTGATGTTCCTGTAGTTAAGACAGAAGCTCAAGTTCATAGCCAGAAGATATTTCCAACCCAAGAAACTTTAAAGCTGTGCTAATTTAAATTTTGTTATTGTTACTATCATATAACTATTTAGTTACTTCTGCATTATGTTTTGGTTACTGTTAGCTTGTGATTCGGATACCATTTTTGTTACCTTGATTTGGTATTTTGGTTACTTTTATATGTTGTTATTGTTACCATGTATTTGCTTAGTATACATGGTTGACTAAACTGGTTTTGGTGTACATGTTATTTATATATTGGTTACCATTGAAAAATATTTTGGTTACTATCATATAAATATTTGGTTACTTCTTTAGTATGTTTTTGGTTATTGTTAGTTTTTAATTTGGATTCTATTTTAATTTGTTTCCTTGAGTTAGGATTTTGGTTACTGTTTTTTGTTGTTCTGGTTACCATGTATTTGCTTAGTATATATGTGTTAACTAATCTGTGTTTGGTCTATATGTTGTTTATGTATTGGTTACCATTAATATATATTTTGGTTACTAACATATAAATGTTTGGTTACTTTATTAGTATATTTTTTGTTGTTGTTAGCTTATGATTTGGATACCATTTTTTCCCCTCAATTGGGATTTTGGTTACTTTTATGTGTTATTTTGGTTCCAATGTATTTGCTTAGTATACATTGGTTGACTAAACTATGGTTTGGTTACTATCATATAACTGTTTGGTTACTTCTTTAGTATATTTTTTTGGTACACATGTTTTTGCTTTGGTGACCTTTAAATTATGTTTTGGTTAATATTATATATAACTGTTTGTTTACTACATAAAATGGTTTGTACTACATGTTTATATTTTGGTCACTATTAGATTATATAATATAACTTTTTGGTTACTGCTTTATTATGGTATGGTTAATGTTATATTATGATATGATAACTATTATTGTGCAGTCAATGTGGGATGTTTGTGACGCCCCCAAAATTAGGTATACATCACCCATCTTGGGTCGCCACTTATATGGCATGTAATTTAAATACAACTTATTAACATAAGCGTAGGTATGCAATCGACATAAAGCGTGAGTTTAAATACAAATATAAATCTACTAGATATTATACAAACTCAAACAAAAAGTCCTCATTACAATTATTATCACACTATTTCACGAATAGTGAGGACTACTAATCTTATCTTGAGGACCATCACTCGTTTCCCAGGCTTCGTCGGCCTATATTCTCATTTCACGAAGAGAAACGGTGAAAGAAAGGGTGAGCTCAACTAGCCAAGAAGAAATATTATGACTAAGATAATGCAAAATAAATTATCAATAGTCTTCAACAATGTTAAAGCGATAAAATCAATAAACAAACCGGTTTAAGCTGCGGTGGAATATGCAATCCATTAAAAAAAGTCGAGTAGAAAATAAAATCTACTATCTTTTATGATTTTAAAGGTTTTCATCATTGTTATGGTGAGACTCAAACTTTAATAAATAATCCACATCATCGAATCACCCCCGCACTACTGACGAGGATATTCTTTAGTATCACGATCACAATTATTCTGCACTACTGGCCGAGAATAGTTGTGTATTCATTAATGGTCATGATCATGCCAACAATCGTCCATCAATGCACTCTACCATTTGATTTTTTTTTTACCACATCATTTGTAACATTACGGTCATGATTACACCGAATAATCCCTGGTCATAATCATACCAAGTCCATCCATGCTCTACAGGCCACAGATGACTTTAAAAAAATATAAAAATGAGGATGATGACAATGATATAAGAATTCAATAAAACAAGTTCAAGAATTATTTTATCCAGGAATTTTTAACGTCCAAACTGTCAACATGATACTGCTTTGTAGAGTAAAATTCAAGAATGATCGGAAGAATATTTCCATGAAAGATCTTTGGATGAAACGCAAATATCGAGGATATTCTACTAATTTCATGGAGTATAGAAGTCAAAGTTTTAACTTATTTGGGTATAATAAAGAATGGAATAACAAAAGAAATCACCGTGCATGCGGTACTGCAGCAGGCGAGGTTATTCAGCGAGAATAATAATAACGGAACGGTCGGTGAAATTCACACAAGCGGGATGTTCAACCAGAATAATAAAGATGGAACGGATCCGGTGTAAAACACACAGATAGGATATTCAGCGGAGAATGATAAAAAGGCGGAACCGGTCGGTGTAAAACACATGCAAGGATGTTCCAACGAGAATAATAATAAAAAGCGGAACCGGTCCGGTGTAAAACCTGTGATGAGGATGTTCCAAATGAATAATAATAAAAAGGCGGAACCGGTCGGGTGTAAACACACAGAGCGAGGATGTTCTAACGAGAATAATAGAAGAATGTCACCAAGTATAGGGTGATCACAGCGTATCTGAGTTATTCCAATGAATAATAAGCAATGGAATAACATAAGGATTTCACCAAGTATAGGGTATACCACAGCGTATCTGAGTTATATATAAGGTATGCCACTTTTACAAGAGTTATTCAGCAGAATAATAGTGAATGGAATAATGAAGTTCTCTTCAAGAAGAAAGAATAACACCCACTACAAGTAAAAAATGAATATAGAAGTAGTGAAGTAGCGAGAATACTCTTCTTCTTTCTATAACTTTCTCTCTATAACTTCTCTCTATAATTTCTCTCTAGAGTTTCAATGAATTCGTAGGAAAATAATGAAGGAATGAGCTTCTATTTATAGGAAAATAGAATGCATAGTAACTAATCCATGAAGCGGTCAGATTGATTTACTTTAATCGGCGGTCCATATTTAAAGCAAAATCTTTTAAATAAAATATAATATATTCTATTTATATAAAAACATTTTACTATGCAAACACCTTACGCAAAACACTACTATGCAACACTATGCATAATAAAATATAATATATTTTATTTATAAAATAACTTTAATAAAGTATTACATTTTATATAAAAAGATGTTTACATTTTATTACGTTAATAATACTGAATAAAACAAAAGCGTCATTATCATTATAATAATTCATATTATTAATCGTGATAATGGAATCAAACTAAGTGACTTCTCACATAAGCATCGATAATCAATACAGGTGTGCTTCTTATGCAACCACACGTATTCTTTGTACTTTTACTACCGAGAGTAGTTCAACGAGTATCAAGCGGTAAAACTTCCGTAGTTATTTCAATAAAATATTTTTGTCTTTTCTCAATCAAACAATAATTACATTTGTGGGGTCCACCAATGATGAGTAGTTATGCGAATATTCCCTGCTAAACCGAATATTCCCCGACCAATCGAATATAATATAACCACTTGTATACTTTGCAAAATTTATAAATATTACCCACAACTATAACATTATATCAAATTATTCCATAATATTCAAAAATAATATTTATAGAAAATTCATCTTTATTTATAAAAACTGGGGTCTTACAACCTCCCCTTCTTATGAAATTTCGCCCTCGAAATTAGGGTACGTACCTGGTATGTCGAAGAGGTAAGGATACCTTGATTTCATTTTGATTCTAACTCCCAAGTCATTTCCTCAACATCGTGGTTCCTCCACAAAACTTTGACTTGAGGTATAACCTTGGGGCGTAGAATATGTTCCTTCTTATCAAAATTTGAGCAGGAACCTCTTCATACGTCAAATCTTCCGCTATTTAAATCCGGTTCTAACTTCAATAATATGGTTCGGGTCTTTCACATATTTACGTAACATGGATATGTGAAAAGCGTTATGAACACGAGACATATTTGGCGGTAGAAAGCGAGTCTATAGGCCGCGATTCCTACTCGATCGAGGATTAAAAATGGGCCCGATGAATCGAGGATTAAGTTTCCTCTCTTTCCAAATCTTGTAACTCCTTTCCATGGAGCGACTTTTAACAAACACATGATCTCTATATTGAATTCCACGTCCTTTCGATGAAGATCAAGATAACTCTTTTGTCGATTTTGTGAGGTTTTTATCGTTGTCGGATCGTTTGAATCTTTTCCGTAGTCATACGTACCAACTCTCGGTCCCAACAACGTTGTTTCACCCACCTCATCCCAAAGATCTTTGAGAAGCGACACTTTCTTCCATCAACGCTTGAATGGAGCCATGCCAATACTTGCTTGATAAGCTGTTGTTGTAGGAAAACTCCACCGATGGTAAAACTTGTCCCAACTCCTTGAAATCAAGAACACGAGTCTTAATAGATCTTGAGAGTTTGAATAGTCCTCTCCATTGTCCGTAAAATGCGAGGATGATATCGCCGAAGCTAAATCGTGAAGTCCGTGCCCATAGCTTTTTGCAAACTAAC
Organism: Panax quinquefolius; assembly: GCA_020205615.1. Taxonomy (NCBI): domain Eukaryota; kingdom Viridiplantae; phylum Streptophyta; class Magnoliopsida; order Apiales; family Araliaceae; genus Panax; species Panax quinquefolius. The sequence continues at coordinate 7,176,747 of CM035174.1, read as the reverse complement.
CCAAAATCGTGAAGTGAATCTTGGGTCTCGATCGAAACTATGGATACCAAGCATACCATGCGATCTTACAATCTCGTTTATGTACACATCTGAGCAAGGCGTTCAAGTGTATAAGTTTCTCGTATCGGTAAGAAATGAAAGCGAGACTTGGTCAATCTATCAACAATGACCCAAATCGCATCAATGCCTTGAGAAACCTTAGGAAGGCCGTGCTTGAAATCCATGGTAATGTGCTCCCACTTCCATTACGGAATTTCAAGTGGTTCTGATGGACCTTTTGGTACTTGATGCTCCGCTTTAACTCGTTGACAAGTTAGACACCTTGAAATAAGCGGTATTTATCTCCTCTTCGTATTGCTCCACCAAAATGTATGGCGAATATCATGATACATTTGGTACTCCCGAGATGGATTGCAAATGGTGTGTTGTGCGCCTCCATCATGATATTATACTTTAAATCGGTCGTTAGAAACACAAAGTCCGGAGTTGACTCAAGTATTCCTTCTTCATCGATTCTTGCTTTAAGATAGCACCCTCTTGCACTTCTTTTTTCATACGCATCGCCTCAGTGCAGTAGCTTGAGCGACTTTAACTTTATCGATTAAAGTCGGTTCTACTCGTATATTTGCTATCATCACGCGTCCACAGAGTCTTTAACTCTATCTCCATCCTTTGCAAGTCACACAAAATGGGCCTTTTGTGTTGACAATAACGCTTTTCGTGCTTGCATATGATCTTCTACTCGATGCATCGCCTACCACGTTCGCTTTTCGAGGATGGTATTGGATGGTATGATCATAATCTTTCAGCAGATTCAAGCCAGCGTCGTTGTCGCATGTTGAGTTCCTTTTGAGTGAAGAAATATTTGAGGCTTTTATGATCCGTAAAGATCTCCACTTTCTCCCCATACAAGTAATGCCTCCAAATTTTAAGTCTGAAGATAAATGTTTGCTAACTCCGGATCATGAGTAGGATAATTCCTCTCATATTCTTTGAGTTGTCATGAGGCATAAAGCTATAACTTTTCCATGTTGCATAAGAACACATCCCAACCCTTTGCTCGAAGCATCCTTTGTAGATGACAAATCCTCCGAGGCAAATGGTATTGTCCGAGCAGTCTTTGAAATAAGTCTCTTCTTGAGTTCTTGAAAACTCTTCTCACATTCTTCGCTCCAACCGAACTTTGTATCTTTTCGAGTCAATTTGAGTCGATGGAGTAGCGATTCTAGAAAATCCTTCCACGAATCTCCGATAATAACCAAATTAAAGCAGAAAGCTACGTCTTGATCATCGATTTAGGTTGTTCCGACTTTGAATAGCTTGATCTTTCTTGGGTCAACGGATATTCCATGACTTGATACCACGTGCCCAAGGAATGCTACTTCTTTGAGCCGAACTCGCATTTCTTCAACTTGGCATAAAGCTTATATTCACGAAGCTTTTGGAGTGTCGGCCTCAAGTGTTGCTCATGATCTTCACGGCTTTTGGAATAAATAAGGATGTCATCAATAAAAAGGCGACCACAAAGTGATCTAAATATTCCTTGAATACTCGGTTCATCATATCCATGAAGGCGAGAGAGAGCATTAGTCAATCAAAGGACATGACTAGGAATTCATAATGCCGTCATGGGAGTTACGAAAGCCGTCTTTGGAATGTCGGTGGTTCTAATATTCAATTGGTGATATCCGGAACGAAGATCGATCTTTGAAAAGAATTTGGCTCCTTGCATGTTGGTCAAAACAGGTCATCAATACGTGGCAATGGATACCTATTTTGATGGTGACATGATTTGACTCCGATAATCAATACAAAGTCGCATACTCCCATCTTTCTTCTTCACGAATAGAGCAGGAGCACCCAAGGAGAAGTACTGGGGACGAATAAAGCCGATGTCTAACAATTCCTGCGGTTGGGTCTTTAACTCCGAAGTTCAATAGGAGCCATTCGATATGGGGTTTTGGAAATAGGTTTTGTACCGGAGTTCAAGGTCGATACAAAATTCAATTTCACGCTACGGGGTAGTAGCCGGGGAAGTTCTTGGGAGAATCGTCGGAAATTTATTAACAATAGAAATATCGCTCAAAACCGGCGTATTTTTGTTTAAATCGTGACATGAGCTAAGAAAGCTTGACATCCATTTTTCAATAAGCGAATAGCTTTATGGCTTGAGATGGCCAGTGATTGATTTTAATGGTTTGGTCGTTTGAATTAGCATAATAGGTTGATTAGGAATATGAAAGCTAACAACCTTACGAAAACAATCAATTTTTGCATGATAAGTAGTTAACCAATCAATCCCTAGAATCACGTCAAATGCAAGTATTTTTAATGAAATAAGATCGACGGAGTAATGTGAGGGTACCGATTTGAACCAAACAAGACTTATAAGCAGTGGATGTAATGAAGGTTTCTCCCAGCGGAGTTTCCACAGATAAGTCAAAGTCTAATTTCTCGAGTCAAATTTAATCGATGGCGCAAGTAGGAGAAATAAAAGAATGGGTAAACCGGTATCAAATAAAGTGTAGACTTCATTAGAGTTTATGATAAGCTTACCGTGATGACCTCATTCGGGTTCCTTGCTCTCTGGGAGGTCACAACAAACGCTCTCCCTTACCACTCTTGGTTTTGACTTTTACGGGGAATGGCCTTTGGTGCCTCCATCCTAGTTGAATTTGTCTTTGGTAAGCGACAAAATCGAGCTAAGTGACCTTCTCTTCCACAATTATAACATGCTTTGACGGCATAGCACGTTCGGATGATGTGTCCCTCTTTCTCGCATTTGAAGCATATGATAGGTGGTCTTTCTCCTTCCTTAACAAGCGGGTCTTTGGTCTTTGACGTCTTTCCATCATTGTTGAATCTCCGTTTCTTGAAATGTCCATTCTTATTGTTTTTTGTACGATTACCCCAGAAAGTGGTTACCATATCGCTTTGTTGATTCCCTCCACGCTTGTTGTCACCGCTTCGATGACTACTCTACATTTGGTATTATAACTTTCTTTACCGCTCTCTTTTAGTTGCGTTGACTCGTTATCGCGCTCCACTAATCGAGCCCTATTTACAACATCGAATACAAACACGGTTTATGAGAAATAAGATGTTGGCGTATCTCCGACTTCAAACCTCTTAAAAACATTCGCGCCATTCTCTCTTCATTATCCACAAGTGGGGATATGAAACCGTGATAACTCCGCAAATTTTGCCTCGTATTGCGACACGGTCATATTGTTTTGTTCCAACTTGATAACTCCACCTCCTCCTTCGTATGGCGAATACTTTCGGGAAAGTATTTGTCGTTGAGCGACTCTGGAACTTCTCCCAAGATATCTTGATGATGAGAGTTGAGTACGTTTCTGGATTCCCACCGATGAATCGCCTCTCGCGCAACATAAAGGCGTGCAAAGGAACCTTTTGCTCCTCGGAGCATCCCAAGACATCAAATATCTTGGTAATCTGCTTTATCCATGCTTCGCTTGAAGTGGTTTTGGCTCTCCTTAAACTCCGGTGGTCCCGGCTCCTTGAATTGTTTAGCGGTGACCGCCTTGAGAGTTTTCCGTGTTTCCACCTACGTTTTGGGCGAGAGTCGCTCTACTTTCTTTGTTGCATAAATGCATAAAAGCCTCGAACATTTGATCATTCATCATTTGGTCGGTGTTGTTGTTTGCATGAGGATTATCGCCTTCGATGCATATTATCACGATTATTGATATGTGGTGAATCAGCGATCGCTTTGTGCTCCATTCTTATTCTCAACATTCTCGGATGTCATTTTCGAGATCATCGCCACAAAACAAAAGATTAATTGACATTTAACAATTATCTTTATATTCGACCGACCAATAAAATAGCACAAAAACTTAGGTAGGTCATACTAGCGAAAAGGTATTCCCGTCTCTCCCTCCTAGTACTTTTCTCACATCTTAGCGGGGATCATATCCCTTAGCTTTGATACCAATGTGGCGCCCCAAAATTAGGTATACATCACCCATCTTGGGTCGCCACTTACATGGTATGCAATTTAAATACAACTTATTAACATAATTGTGGGTATGCAATCGACATAAGCTGTGAGTTTAAATACAAATATAAATCTACTAGATATTATACAAACTCAAACAAAAAGTCCTCATTACAATTATTATCACACTATTTCACGAGAATAGTGAGGACTACTAATCTTATCTTGAGGACCATCACTCGTTTCCCAGGCTCGTCCCGGCTATATTCTCATTTCTGAAGAAACGGTGAAAGAAAGGGTGAGCTCAACTAGCCCAAGAAGAAATATTATGACTAAGATAATGCAAAATAAATTATCAATAGTCTTCAACAATGTTAAACCGATAAAATACAATAGACAAACCGGTTTAAGCTGCGGTGAATATCACAATCCATTAAAAGAGTCAAGTAGAAAATAAAATCTACTATCTTTTATGATTTTAAAAGGTTTTTCATCATCATTATGGTGAGACTCGACTTTAATAAATAATCCACATCATCGAATCACCCCGCACTCTGGCGAGGATATTCTTTAGTATCACGATCACAATTATTCTCGCACTCTACGGGCGAGAATAGTTGTGTATTCATTAATGGTCATGATCATGCCAACAAGCATGTCCATCAATGCACTCTGACCATCGAGGATTTTTTTTTTACCACATCATTTGTAACATTACGGTCATGATTACAATCGAATAAATCACGGTCATAATCATACCAAGTCCATCCATGCTCTACAGAATACAGATGACTTTAAAAAAAAATATAAAATGAGGATGATGACAATGATATAAGAATTCAATAAAACAAGTTCAAGAATTATTTTATCCGAGAATTTTAACGTCAAACTGTCAACGTGATCTTCGCTTTGTAGAGTAAAATTCAAGAATGATCGGAAGAATATTTCCATGAAAAGATCTTTGGATGAAACGCAAATATCGAGGATATTCTACTAATTTCATGGAGTATAGAAGTCAAAGTTTTAACCATTTGGGTATAATAAAGAATGGAATAACAAAAGAAATCACCGTGCATGCGGTGCCGCGATAGAGCGGAGTTATTCAACGAGAATAATAATAACGGAACCGGTCGGTGAAATTCACACTGCAAGCGGGATGTTCAACAGAATAATAAAGATGGAACGGATCCGGTGTAAAACACATGATAGGATATTCAACGAGAATGATAAAAAGCGGAACCGGTCCGGTGTAAAACACATGACGCAGGATGTTCCAACGAATAATAATAAAAAGCGGAACCGGTCGGTGTAAAACACACAGCATGAGGATGTTCAATGACATAATAATAAAAAGGCGGAACCGGTCGGTGTAAAACACCTGAGACATGGATGTTCTAACGAGAATAATAGAAGAATGTCACCAAGTATAGGGTAGATCGGCGTATCTGAGTTATTCCAATGAGAATAATAAGCGATGGAATAACATAAGGATTTCACCAAGTATAGGGTATCTGCGCGTATACGAGTTATGTATAAGGTATGCCACTTTTACGAGTTATTCCAACAGAATAATAGTGAATGGAATAATGAAGTTCTCTTGAAGAAGAAAGAATAACACCTCTACCGTAAAAAAGAACTGAATATAGAAGTAGTGAAGTAGCAGAATACTCTTCTTCTTTCTATAACTTTCTCTCTAAACCTCTCTATAATTTTCTCTCAGAGTTTCAATGAATTAAGTAGGAAAATAATGAAGGAATGAGCTTCTATTTATAGGAAAATGGAATGCATAGTAATTAATCCATGAGCGGTCCAGATTGATTTACTTTAATCGACGGTCCATATTTAAAGCAAAATCTTTTAAATAAAATATAATATATTCTATTTATATAAAAACATTTTACTATGCAAACACTATGCAAAACACTATCTAACACTTATGCATAATAAAATATAATATATTTTATTTATAAAATAACTTTAATAAAGTATTACATTTTATATATAAAGATGTTTACATTTTATTACGTTAATAATACTGAATAAAACAAAAGCGTCATTATCATTATAATAATTCATATTATTAATCGACAATAATGGAATCAAATTAAGTGACTTCTCACATAAGCATCGATAATCAATACTGGTGTGCTTTCTTATGCGACCACACGTATTCTTTGTACTTTTACTACTGAAAGTAGTTCAACGGTATCAACCCGGTAAAAACTTCCGCCGTTATTTCAATAAAATATTTTTGTCTTTTTCTCAATCAAATGATAATTACATTTGTGGGGTCCACCAATGATTGAGTAGTTATCACGAATATTCCTGCTAAGCAAGAATATTCCCAGACCAATCGAATATAATATAACCACTTGTATACTTTGCAAAATTTATAAATATTACCCACAACTATAACATTATATCAAATTATTCCATAATATTCAAAAAATAATATTTATAGAAAATTCATCTTTATTTATAAAAGCGGGGTCTTACAATGTTAGTTATTTGTTATAGTCTGTTTTGGCTACTGTGTAATTGTTATATTATATTTTGGTTAGTATGCTTTTATTTGTTAGTCACTACGTAACTGTTTATGTTATAAATATTGTTTATATTTGGTTACTAATGACTGTGTAAATCTGATTTTGTTTATTTGCAGTTATGGGATCTTTACTATGAGGAATGCAACAGAAAATTCACTGGAATTAAAAGTTATATATTGGTGTGACATGAAAGTCCCCAGCATTATTACCAAGAAATTGAACCCAAGTCAGTTGGAGAAGTTTAAGGCATCATTAGTTTGTGGATGTATTATTTTTGTAAATAATAAACCCAAGTCGTAATAAATCATGTATTTGCTTAGTATACATTGATGTATTATTTTTGTAAATTCCTTCAAATCTATTCTACAAGGGTTATGCTCTTCTAGAAAATTCATTGAAAAAGTTATGGTTAAATGTACATGTGAGAGTATACATGGGTTGCCTAAACGTGGTTGGATATATATGAGGTTGTTTACATTTTGGTTATCATTAAAACATGTTACGTTACTTTTATATAACTATTTGGTTACTTCTTTATTATGTTTTGGTTACTGTTACCTTATGGTTTGGCTACTATTATTGTGTCCTCAATGTGGGATTTCAGATACTTTTATTTTTTATTCTGGTTAATATGTAATTGTTTAATATACATGGATTGTCTAAACTAGGTTTCATTACATGATATTTCTGTTTTGGTTACCATTAAAACCTATTCTGGTTACTATCATGTAACCAAACCTGCATATAAGGGTAACCATTTTAGTTTTTGTTAGTAACCAAATAATTAAAAACTTATATCAGAACAATTATCAAGTGCTTAATGTACATGTGAGGGTTTCCATTTATCTAGCTAATGGATACTTTTAAATTACGTAGTTATAAAAGTTATTTGAAAATGGTCCATGCCAGTTGGTAACTAAATATGAATATGGAGGTAACCATTTTATTTTAGATGGGTAACCAAATTTACATAAAATGTTTTGAACGATTACCAATTGTTCAATGTATATGTTTACTTTATATTGATAACTCATGATAGAATCAAAAATTAAAATATTAATCAACATCAATTTTGGTTATTGACACCATCAAAAAATGTTACCAACCATGTGGTTAATGGTTACTAACGAAGAAACAATTATATATTCTCGTAAACAATTAAATTTGTTGTATTAGTTCTTTTGTAAGTCTCCATTGTCTAACAACCTGAATAAATATTGTAAAAAGTAACCAAATCAATATTAGGCAAGAACCAAATTACATAATCTTAGTAAAACGAATATAAATCACATTTTTACATGCAATTTTGAAGGCCTAAATGATGGAATTTGACCAAAAAAAATCATAGTTCACAAAGACAAATTGGTGATTTTTGATCATTGCCCCGTTTCCAATGAAATTAGGCTTCGAAAACGCCAAAATCTGACACTTCAAACTTGACAAAAATTTCCTTATTGTCACTGCAACCAAATAAATATTATACTGTAACCAATTAAATAGTATACAACAACCAACATATATAATCAGATTAACAGTTGTATTAAGGTAACCAATGTAGTCAATAAGTAACCACCAATATAAAAGAAACAATTATAAAACTCAATAACATTATAGAGTAACCAAATAAACACCTTACAGTATCTAAATACATATTATACAGTAACCAAGATATATGTAATTAGTAGCCAAGATTATAACAAATATTTTTACATTCATTTTACAACCAAAACAATCAGTAATGAATTTGTTACAAATTAAAGACTAACAGATGTATGAAGGTAACCAATGTAGTTAATCAGTAACCATCAATATAAAAAAAATCAGTATAAAACACAGTAATATTATGTAGTAACCATGGTAATATTACACAGTAAACAAGTCAGCATTATATACTGACCAAATCCAAATTAGACAGTAACCAACATATATTTACTTAGTATCCATAACATAAAACATATTTGACATGCATTTTACAACAAAAACAAACAATATAAAAAATATCAATATAAAAAATATCAATATGTACTTAAAGATTCAACAGTTGCAGGAAGGTAACCAATGTATTTAATAAGTAACCATCAATATAAAAAAATCAGTATAATATACATTTAAAGTATACAGCAACCAAATAAACATTATACAGTAACCAAATCAATAATAAACAGTAACCAATTTCTATGTACTTAGTAACCAAAATATAAAACATATTTTTACATGCATTTTGCAATCAAAACAGTCAGTATACTAACTTTGTGACCAATTAAAGAGCGAAAAACTTAAGAAAGGTAACCAATATACGAGTATATAGTAACCACGGGGTAACCAAATAAACATTTAAAGTATACAACAACCAAATAAACATTATACAGTAACCAAATCAATAATAAACAGTAACCAATTTATATGTACTTAGTAACCAGGATATAAAACCTATTTTTACATGCATTTTAAAATCAAAACAGTCAGTATACTGACTTTGTTACCAATTAAAGAGCGAAAACTTAAGAAAGGTAACCAATATACGAGTATATAGTACCCACGGAGTAACTATATGCATATAAACTTTAAACTCAAAGTTGTTACAGAGGTTGATTATTGATCTTAAAGTTGATGTTGATCTTGTTGAAGTTGTTGTTGATCTTGAAGTTGCTGTTGATCTTCTCCTCTATTATCCGATCTCAGAGTTGCATATCGCCTTCTCCGATCGATCTGTCATTGCTATGTTTTTTTTGATCTCCAAGTTGTCTTTTTTTTTTTTCATTAGCGTGAATTTAGGATCGGCCAGTTAAAAATATGAAAGTCGGTAACTGACGTGTAGGGAGTTAATGACGCGTAATTTTAGCAAGGTAATATTGTATTGCGTTATTTTTGTAATTATTTTGTGGATGTTTTATTTTTATAATTACTTTCTAATTGTTGTATATTAGTGTAAAGGACCCTAAATAAAAATGGTTAACCAACCTATTTGGTTCCAGTTAATATGGTTTGACCTAACATTTAACTAACTATATTGCCAGATCTAATAAAACAGACCTGCTCTTTATGCACAATTTTTTGTGTAGTTTGTACACACAATATTATTCTAAATAGAGACATTCCAATTATAGAGTATTCCCTCCATTTCAAAATACAAGAATAATATTAATTTTATAAAATTAATTTGAAATATTTTTAAGTTTAAAATTAATATAATGTCATTTAATTTTAAAAAACACATAAAAATTGTAAACTATTTAAAAAGTATTACTCCCTCCGTCTCAGGATAAAAGTCCTTATTACTATTTTGGGTAGTCCCATGTTAAATGTCCACTTTCTTTTAATAACCAAACTTTTACACATTTTTTTCTATTATGACCGTAGCATTAAATATCTCATACTTTTCTTATTCTAATTCTCTCTTCATATTTAATGACATTATTATGAACAATTTTGTCATTTTATTCTTCTTCTTAATATGCGTAAAAAGTCCACCTGAACTTTTATCCTGGGACGGAAGGAGTATTAATTATAACTTTTAAATAAATAACATCAATTTAAAATACCTCAAATTAATTCTATAAAAAACAAATTTGACCAATATATTTCGAACCAGATACAATATAATGCATTTTGTAACACCCCACCATCAACCATCCACTAATTAATGGATCAGTTTGCTTTTGTAACATCACAATTTTATTGTAGGGTCTACGATAGGTGATTATTTGAGTTGTGATGGATGCAATTATTTGATAGCCATTAGGTTGTCTTTTTCTAGAAGAAAATTAATCTAAGAAATTGATATTTTCACGTATAACTCATATATTAACGAATTTTTATTGATTAATATGTGGATCATACGTGTGGAAATATCAAATATTATTGTGAAAATATCAGTTTTCAAAATCTAATATCGACAAAATAGATATGGAGCATAATTGAATTGAGATATTTAATTCTTGATCTTATTACTTAGTTTTTCCTTTTGTTTTTAATCACTAATGTATAAAGATTAAAATACGATGAATGAAGCTAAAAATCAACTAATTTCACAAAACAAAAGGGCTTATTTTATTTTGTCAGATTGAGGGAATAATACACATTTAACAGGTTAATAATTGCATCATTAGGAAATAGGAATGATAATAGTTCAAGAACAATCAAGCATTGCCATTCTAGTGTTCTTTGAAGTTTACAGGAGATAATTGGACCTAAAAAGCCTCCTACAATCTCTCAATTGACACCCATGTTACAAGGACTCGAATAAGGTATCCGGTTGGACATAACATTTTAAAAAGTTCAATACGGGTACACCTCAATTTTGTCAATTTTTTATACTAAAATGAAATATTTAGATCAACTCCAGCAGCACAATCCTAGACTATATTTAGTCTAAGATTTATCTTCCAGCTCCAACAGGTAGACTAAATATAATCTGTGACTATATTTGAAGCACCAACAAGATTAAAATTTTAATTACATTTAAATAGGAGAGTGGAAGGAGATTGGAGCTTTTTTGAATTCATAGATTATTTTAATCTTTTTATATTATAATCCACGGAATAGTCCATCTGCTGGAAAGATGGAAGACTAAAGAACATTTACTTATGTCATATGGACTAAATATAGTCTATCAAATAGTCTAGCTGCCGGAGATGCTCTTGTACCCATACCCCTTGACCGATTGTCTAGTGTCAAAACACGGGTACTTTAGGTGAAGAGTCCATGTAACATAGATATATTTACAGGTGGCAACTTTTTCGAAAGAAATGCTTCTCTATGTTAGACTAATGAAACCAGTTATATGTTATCTTCCAGACATTAAATTAACTAGACCTTGATTTTCATAGAATAAACTAGCATCCCACTCCTCAGTTGTGGATGAAAGTGTCATTAGTGCAACCACAGTTGACCTCATGCTTGGCCTCAGTTGAGGATTTTCATGTGTACAAGCTCTGGCAAGCTGGGCTATCTGCAAAACAAGAGGCACAATTAAGCCACCAGTAATTGAAACCAAGATTACTCGTCCATTTCGAACTTGAATTAACTGAAAGATCTATTTTCACCTTAAGGACCGAGTCGATGGGGTAGTCATCACCAAGCCTAGTGTCAACCAGTTTTCGGAGATCTTTGCTAGGATTAGGCTGGTTTAGAACCTCCTCAAACTGTATAATGTAAATATTAGAACAAACTAAGCAAAACAGAGAAATTAACGAAGGAAATTACAGACAGTATACAAGAATTACATGGAAAACCAAATCAGGAAAAATCACGGGCGAGAGCCAAAAGACATTACTATAATAAAGTGTGAAGAATATAAGCTATGAATCTCTCTGAAAGCAGCTAAAACTGAGAAAGAAAATAATATCGAAACCCTAGCAACAACACATATAGGAACCCGGCTAAAAACATAATGTACCCAAATAACATAACAAGTTCATATTGCAGGGGATGGTGGGCTATGGGCCTTTGGCTTATCGGCCTCGGCCCTCTACTACCACCAGTAAACCTAATATTTATTTTCCTTCGGGATGTTTGACAAAATAATTCGAGTTTTGGGTCAAAAGTCGGACCCCAAACAAGAATTCGAGATACACATACCAATAAATCAAGCTATGAATCGGCAAAAAGCAACAAGCGAGAGGCAGAAGATATTTCTATATCAAAGTGTGAAGAATATATGCTATGAATCTCTCTGAAAGCGGCTAAAACTGAGAAAAAAAGAATTTCAAAACCCTAGTTACAATAACATATATATAAAGGGCTAAAAACATAATAGAATCAAATAACATAACATGTCCATAGTGTGGGGGTAAATGTGCTACGGACTTTCAGCCTATCCGGCCTCAGTCCTCTGCTACCACCATTAAACCTTATACTACCTCCGTTCCTAAAAGAATGTCGTTTAAGATTTTTGCACATGGATTAAAAAAGTATCATTTACCAACCCCTTTATGGGAAGTTGAAAACTATTAATAAATAATTTATTCTTCTCGAAAGTTGTAAACGACAAACATTTTGGAATAATTTATTTCTTTTAAAACGACAATCTTTTAGGAACGGAGGGAGTTAATTTGTGACGGATCAAAGGTCGGATCCTGAACAAGAATGCGAGACACATAACAATAAATCAAGAATAATATACACTCCTATTAGTAGTTCTAGTATATAACACTATAATTAAGGTAGTTCGCCTATTCTTGTTTTTGTTTGTAAGACTTCTTGAGAATTCAAGGGAAAGTAAGGTATGTAGCCTCAAAGTTGATATTAATTTCATTCTATAAAAAATATAAAATACAGATCTTTTTGACAGTTTTCATTTATTGGCAAAAACAGAAAAAGGAGTGCAGCATTTAATTAATTGATGAATTGAGGAAGGGAATGAAAAATAACCAAAGCAACGAGTCCCCTTGATTCAGTAACAACTTCATTTGTCTTGACAATGGCTTCTTTAGCAGATATTAGTTCATAAAGGACAACTCCGAAAGCATATACATCTATCTTAGGGGAAACATCTCCATATTGAGCATACCTGCACCAAATGCAACTTTTATTAATCTTGTTCAGAGAAATATGTAATAGAGACTATGCAGACGTGCAAAAGCTTGACTAAAGACTTTATAACAGATTAACATAAGGAAAATAATTTATACGTCGACTAATTTTTTGTCTGATGTGAATTGCGCCTAACGTGGAAATATAAGCGATAAAATGGAACACTAATATATGGGTCCCTTCTTTACACCTTATCCCTTGTGTCCACATGTTGTCAATATTTAATATCGACATGAATCTATCTTCATATATAGCAACACTCTTGAAATGAGAAAGTGAAAGAAAGATCTTACTCGGGAGACATGTATCCAAAAGTACCCACAAGCCGCGTTTGCAAGGAACCAGTCCCAACTTCTGTAAGTTTTGTCAGCCCAAAATCAGAAACCTGCAGAATTAGATCTTTTTTAGCTTGACATATTTAATAAATGCAGAAACTTTGATAATCTATCACTCTCATATAGGTGTTTTTACAGACCTTTGCACGGAAATTTTCGTCTAATAAAATGTTAGGGGACTTGATATCGCGATGGATATAGACAGGAACAGTATGCTCATGAATGTATTCAAGTCCTCTAGCAGAATCAAGGGCAATTTGCACCCTACTAGACCATGACAATGGCCCCCTCCCTGAAAAAATTAATTAATTATATAGGTAATAAAACCATATGACTTGAACAAAAGATAAATTTTTTTATTTCTGTTGATGAACTTTTGTTCTCACCCGATGAACCACGCAGATGTTCAGATAAGTTGCCATTCTCGATGAATTCATAGACTAAAAACAAAGAACTCTCAACAGAGTATCCAATTAAACGCACCTGCATTCATTTTTAAGATATAAACGTTATATCTGCATATATTCATTAACACTTATTCTAGGATCATCTTAAAATAAATATACAACTCCAGAATTATTATAGAATTACAAGAATATGCATATAAGGATATTTTTTTACTTTGCAGTAAAACCGAAATATTAAAGTCAAGAGTTTGAATCCATTTCATTAATCTCTTAAAAAATTTGCGAAGTAAAGGAATGTGTTATAGTCTGTTGTAGGAATAATTGATATAATCAACAAATGAACTAGAACGGGCAGGGCTAACAAAATTTTTGAGTGAAAAAATAAATGAGAATAATGTAGCAAAAGATAGCAGGTATAATAAGCACTGCAGAGTTGGCAAATTATACCAAGTTCAAGTGATGAACATGTGTTAAAACCTTCAGTTCAGCAAGAAACTCTTTTGAAGCTTGCATATCCATCTTCTTAATTGCAGCTTTCTGCATATTTTAAATAAAGAGAGAAACTTGAAATGAAAACGCATAACACTTGAGTTAAACAGCACATAAATGATCCCAGAGTACATATCGTATAGTTGTGTTGATCAAATTAAATTTGTGGGTAAACTTATAAAAAGTTGCATGAACTGTATTTAAAACACACAAGGAAAGTTGGAAGGGGAGTTAAATAGTGACTAGATGCACCTTTTCTGTTTAACTCCTAGAAACACTAGCACCAGTTAACTTAGAAATGAAGAACAGCATGGAAAATACATATCCACAACTCAAATAACATAATAATGAAAGGCTTTAAGCAACACAGTCGATTATTTTAAAGTTATATTCTCCATTACATTAATGCTATTTGATTTGCTCAACTACATTTACTATATAAACTCATACGGATTATGAGTCTAACTACAAGTGCGAAACATATCAATACACGAGATTGGATAGAATTATAAGATGGACTCTCCAAAAAAGTTACCATTAATATTTATTCACGTAATTGACAATCAAAAATTTTACACAAACATTCACAATATATATCATTTTCCATGGATTATTGACCTCCGCTCACCACTCATTAGAGATCAAATTACGTTCTGTTACAAGGAACTTTTTTACTTCTTTTCTTTTTTCCCCTTTTCTTTTTTAATTTGAGACAACCATATCTAAGAATGAATTTCATAGGTACAAACCTCTCCTCTTAACACTCCATAGTAAACAGCTCCAAAGCCTCCTTGACCAATCTTATTAGCCAGACTGAAGTCATTCGTGGCCAGCGCAAGCTCTTCATACGAGAACTCCACTGATTTGTCCACGGTGATGCCTGTAAACGTTGAGGAAGAACCAGTAATATGACGTCCAGAATCTAACATCTTCTCCGAGTTAAATCCAGAACCTATCAAGGCACAAAAGTTTGCCAATTATGCAGATATTACAAAAAGATATTTTTTCCAGTTAGATTTTCCTTTCAGAATAAGGCTAAGATCAAAACAACTAAATACTTAATAATCCAGTTAGGTGTTTTTCCTTCTTCCAATTTAGTGTGACATAAATATTAAAAAATCTTATTTCTTCTTTCTAAGGGAACACCAACATAGAATATTATATACGTAACACTTGTAACGATCAAACTCTCAAGGAGTACCATGCATATGCTCTATGGCATGATCATCAAAACTTGGCTGTAGAAGTAATCCTTGTTCCACATTCTTCTTTCTGTAGAACCCGAAGTAGAAACAAGCAGCCAAGAATAGAGCCCCAACAACTCCTGCAACAGAAACGCCAGCAATGACTCCACCCGAGATTCCTGCTTAAAATTCCGGTACACAGTAAGATTAAGACAAACATCATGAACCTTTGGACATCCCACTATTTGTCCTCAAAAGAAAATATACAGCATACAGTCAATAGGCAAAGAATAACCAACCACTCGAGCTGCAAAAAAGAAAGTAGGACAATTAGGTATAACTGCAGACTAAAAGCTAAAAAGATTTCTAAGAAATTAAGGTTACATCAAGTTGAAATAATTTACCTTGCCTTCAATGGAGGGTAATTCCCAGTTTGATCTGCATTAAAGATATATAAGTATATTAGCAAAACCTAGCAAGTAGCAAGGAAAATGATCCGAACCTCTGCTTAAATAACAGGAAAAGGGTTTTGAGCCATACCCCATAGCTACCTATAAAATTTTATATTGTGATATTGACAAAACAAAAATAAAATTGATTCAATAATTTTTTCCATTATTGTCTCTCTATGATACAATTTACTTCGTTATTAAGTATATGATTGAGTCACCTTTTCCAGGAATAAAAACCAGACCACTCCCACTGCTGAAATCCGAATTGGGATTGTAATCACTCAACAACTTTTCAGGAAGCCCCGAAACACTAGCAATCAAAGATAAATTTTCACCAAAACGAAGAGGATAAGTGATGAACAACCCATAATCCTTCGAAACACGACTATTCCCACAAGAACAGTTCACTGTGACATTTAATCGAACACCCGTGTCGGGTAGATTGTTAGGATCATAACTATTGAATTTTGTCAACATATCTATGGTGGTAAGATTTGCATAGGAAGTCTCAGAAATCTTCTTGTAGCTGTTTCCGGATTTGATTTTATAATTAAACTGATGACCGAGAAATTGTCCATCATCAACACAGCTACATTTGAATGGGACATTGAGTCTACCACCTTGAGGAATGATATTTGGATTGGAAATTTGGGAATTGTAAAAAAGAATTTTGGTGATATTTGTGTTAAGAACTTTGGATATGAAAGTGAGATTTGTTCCTCCCCATAAGTAATATGAAGCTAACGCATCGCATACGCCATGGCATTCAGATTCAACTCTAGTATTAAAGAACAATAACAAGACAACAACAAAAACCCCTAATAAGTCAAATTTTCTCATTCTCTTCAAAATCACTGAAAAGTTGCAATAAACCCTGAAATTTTTAGAAGATAAAGAAAACCCAGAAAAACCCAGATCGTAATTGATTTGTGGAATCATTCTCCCCAAAATTCACTAAAAAGTTGAAGTAAAAAACTCTAAAAATGTATGAGTTTTTTAGAGGAAAAAGAAAACCCAAAAAAATCCAGATGGAGATTGATTTGTGGAATCATTCTCCCCAGAATTCACTAAAAAGTTGAAATGAAAAACTCTAAAAATGTAAGAATTTTATAGAGGAAAAAGGAAAATCCAGAAAAGCCCAGATGAAGATTGATTTGTGGAATCATTCTCTCCCCAAAATTCGCAAAAAAGTTGCAATAAAAAGTCTAAAAATGTATGAATTTTTTAGTGAAAAAAAAAACCCAGATGGGGATTGATTTGTGGAATGAAGAAAAATTGTGCTTGTTGGGGTTTACCAGTTGACTCGTGACGGTGTTAGTCTTCGCCATTGTTGTTCAACAGTTGAAGTAAGGTAGCTTGGAAATCTCATTTTTTAAATGGAATTCACGTTGAAGTCATCAACGGTAAAACCTGCTTTTTTATATTTTTACCGCCATGCATTCAAAATAAAATAAAATAAATAAATAATGAGTCGAATTATAATTAATTAATATTTTATTATAGTCTAGCAGTTATAACTATACTTGACAAACGGACCGGGTCATTGATGGGTCAAGTTAAAACGGGCCAAGTTTTGGTAGGTTAAAAAAATGAAATTCAAAGTTTGTATTTTGACGGGCAGACCAAACTGTCCCCCGGACTAATTTATGATCAAAATTTGACAATTTATGGGTCTAGACCAAATGGGTCAGGCCATCGTCGGACCGAATTTTGATGGGATGAAAAAATAAAATTCAAAACCTGCGTTTTGACAAGCAGGCTTGGACCGATGTTACCAAGTCTACTTATAATTAATTACTATCATACAAATTATTATTTTTTTATTTTCAATATGTTATCATCAAAATACTCTTAAAATTAAAACTATAGTTGAATAAGTCTAATTCATGGCACATAAACTTAAATATTGTCAACCAAGAATATGATTATTTTTAGAAATGAGTTTACTTTTAGGATGGGTAAATTGTATCAATTATAAGCAAGTTCTTTTTTTTCTTCCCCCCCTCCCCCCCCTCCCCTTACATAATTGCTGCCAAGTCAAGGCACAATTTATAAAGTCATGCAATTTAAGTCTACAAGGAAGTCTTTTTTACTAGTCTTAAAGCACCATAGCCAATTAAAAATATACTTTAAAAGTATGAAAGATTATACTACTTTAAAATTATTTCCTAAAACACCATAGCTAAAGGGGTTAAAAAGCACATCTTTTACATGTATAAAGTGTCTCTTTTATATATTATACTCCTTCCTTCGTTACGAAATATAAGATTATTATTAATTATTTTAAAATTATTTGAAATATTTTAAATTTAAAATTGATATGATTCATTTAAGTTTTCAAAATAATAAATCTTATAACTCTTAATATTTTAGGTAGTTTTCGATATTTATATATAATTAATGATTGTTTGTCTTTTAACAAAATGACTTTGTTATTTACATAAGGACTTATATATTTACCTTGTTATTTATAATACTTAAAGTGGTAATTGCATATGGCAAAACCCATGCTTGCTAGCTTAAAATGTGGGACATGAGAAGAACTTTACATGTATGTTATTTTCTCTCTTAAATAATTATGGTTTTATAATATGTTAGTAGCACCAAACTTTATTCAACTAAGATTCTTAAATAATTATGGTTTTATAATATGTTATTAGCATGAAACTTCATTCAACTAAGATGGTTTCTGAACAAATATACTAATTTTTATCAAAATATATTGTGCCATTGGTTTTCTAAATCCATCCACTCAATCTCAATTCATATATAATACTAGTGCGTTTCAAATTATAAAATTAATTTTTTTTTAAAATTAATTTTAAACTTATAATTGACATAAATTCATTTAATTTATGCCAATACAATTCATAATACCATAAACTTCCTAAAAAGTACTATTAATTATAAGATTTATTGTTTTTAGAACTTATATTAATCATTTCAAATTTCAAATTTGAAAATGTCTCAAGTTATTTTTCGAAAGTCAATATTGTTCTTCTAATTCGAAACGGGGTCACTACAACAAAAAAACTTATTTTCGACGGAATATTTCGTCGATAGTAAGGATATTCCGCCGCGGTTAACCTTATTTTCGACGGAACATTCGGTCGGAAATTCGGTCGTATATAAGTAGGTCGAAATTAAGTCCGTCGATCTTTCGATCGGGGATACTTACAATCGACGGAATTATCCTCAACCGAATATTCGGTCGGGGTTAATATATTGCCGACTGAAAATAGTCTGTCGAGGATATTCGGTCAATGATAAGCATGACACGTGGTAGCTTGTCAAAAATGGTACAGCCCTTAAACTCGACGGAAATCCATCGAGATTACCACTGTTCCGTCGAAAATACATTAGAATGAATCTCATTCCATAATCTCCAAATGAAATAAAAATTAAGAAATGTAATGAATTTTTATTTCATCATAATGATTTATCATCCGATATGGACTCGAGTCGTGCTTGAAATTTTCATTTATAATGATTAAATTAATTTTAAAATTATCATAATTAATTTTTACTTGTGCGTATTTATGATTAATTTTTCTATTTAATAACATGTTAATTTTTTCTTTCTTCCGTCTTAATATTAGCCCAAATTTAATCTCAAGTTGAATTTAATTAATATCTTTTGATTTTTATTTTCAACTTGATTTCGGTATATATTATAATTCTATTAATTTTCTCCAATATCTTAACAAACCAAAATAAAAAATATTAATAGACAATTTGGTAAGAAATTTATCCCTATGTGACATTTATATAATTATATTACTCATATTCAT
This sequence comes from Panax quinquefolius, assembly GCA_020205615.1. Lineage (NCBI taxonomy): Eukaryota > Viridiplantae > Streptophyta > Magnoliopsida > Apiales > Araliaceae > Panax > Panax quinquefolius. The sequence goes on along the minus strand of CM035174.1, from coordinate 7,157,048 downwards.
TTTATTAGCATGATATATCACTATAATACAAACAAATCACATATAGAATTGCACGTGGGATAATCAAATGAACAAATTATATACTATTTGCTCAAAATTTTATCATTCCCCCCAAAGTTGTGACAATTTTAATATACTTGTACATATTAATTAAGAACCTCACTAATAACTACTACTTCTAAATACAATATGATGCATTGCCAACTACTATTGGTTTATTTGTTGTTTTATGCATCCATAACAATCGTCCCACTTTCATTACGATTAAATCATAAAACACTTCATATTTAACTATATTTATTTCAATGACAATTTATTTAATCACAAATGCGATATTTGAGTTTAAAACGTAATGCATAAAAAAATGGTACGACACGTCTAAGGGTTCAAATACATTAAAGGCTGCGTACCCGCTCAAAACGAGAGTGGTTGGTATGAAATTAATTTTGGTCAATTGATCAATACTGATTAATAATACCGTGGTCGGGATGTGATTTCTCTCTATTTATCAAGATCAGACGCATTGATCGACCAACTTATCATGAAGTTAACTTCATGATTATCGGATTCACTCAAATCACTCAAAACATATCAAACATACATTATTTTAAGATAAGCTAGACATACATAATTAATTCTCTTGTGGTATCAATTTTTAACCCTTAAATTTTAGTTTTCATCTAAATCAGTGTAATTCAAAATGATCAATTGGTCGTAAAAATTTTAAACTAACCTCTGGCCGGCAGAAACACCAACCCCGACCGAGAACCAAAATCCGACCCGTGATTGAACCTCTCCAACAACTTGCCTGGAATACCCGACTCCGCCACCAACGCGGCCAAATCCTCACCCTCCCGAAGCGGGTATGTAACAAACAGCCCATAATCCCTCGACACGTGTCCATCGCCACACGAACAATTCACCGTCACGTTAATAGGAATCCCATCCGGTATTCGGGTCGGGTCATAAATATTGACCCGTTGCAACCAATACTCGGTAGTGAGATTAGCGAAAACTATATTAGCAAGCTTCTCATAAGTATCACCAAACTCTGTTTTGTACAAAAAAGTATGGCCTAAAAAATCCCCATTTATGCAATCACACGAAATCGGAACATTAATCCGCATTCCGCTGCGAATGGCATCGGGATTTGAGAGGTTTTGATTGTATTGTAGAATTTCGGGGATTTTGACGTCGAATAATTTGGTTATATAAGTGAGATTTGATCCTTCTAACACAAAGTATGATGCCATGGCTATGGGACAACCTTTTCTGCATTTGGACTCTGTTTTGGGGCATAAAAGGAGGAGAAGAAAATAAAGGTTTAGAAGGAGTACAAATCTCTTTTTCTTCAATAATGTGTTCATTGGAGGGAGGGGAGAGAGGAGAGGATGCGAAAGTAATAAATATGGTTTAAGTCTTTAAGATGCCATTGACAAGTTTTTAGTAGAAAACAAAAGTTTTTGATGGGTTGGTTTTTGTTTGCTATCATCAAACTATATATATATATATCAAGTTGAATTTAATTACTATCTTTTAATTTTTATTTTTCAACTTGATTTCAGTATATATTATAATTCTATTAATTTTCTCCAATATCTTAACAAACAATTCGTTACCGGGATCCAAACCAAAATAAAAAATATTAATAGACAATTTGGTTAGAAATTTATCCCTATGTAACATTTATATAATTATATTACTGATATTCATTTTATTAGCATGATATATCACTATTATACAAACAAAGCACATATAGAATTGCACGTGGGATAATCAAATGAACAAATTATATACTATTTGCTCAAAATTTTATCATTTTCCCCAAAGTTGTGACAATTTGAATATACTTGTACATATTAATTAAGAACCTCACTATAACTACTACTTCTCCATAGTCAATACAATATGATGCATTACCAACTACTTTTGGTTTATTTGTTGTTTTATGCATCCATAACAATCGTCCCACTTTCATTACGATTAAATCATAAAATTTAGTTTTATTTTAGAACCTAACTTTTGGTAGAGTTTATTGCATAGAGTAAATCTATACATCCATCTCATTTACATCCTCCTTACCGAAACACAATTCTTTCTGTCGTTTTATTTTTTATTTTTTTTAAAAATTATTTGTCCCCTTCTCCTACAAATCCAGACCCAAAAAACCTAACCCGCCAGTCACTTTCCCTCCTTTTTCTTTCCCTGCTCTCCTTCTTCTTCTTCCCCTGTTGATTTCCTTCCTCTTTCTTCATCACAAGTAATACCATATAGTCTCTTTTTTTCTCTCTATACATACAATTTACAAACCCAAAATTTGCTAAAACCCAAAATCCCACACATGCAGTTCGAATAGTAGAATAGGAATGGGTTGAAGAACTACTATATATTTGGTGGCAGGCTGTGAATAGAACAATCAAAGCAAGGAAATTGGACTCTATCGCCTCTGTCAAAAATCATGTATAGGTTTATATCTCACCCTATTTACCTACATCAATAATATTCAACGTCTATGTATAATTAATCTATAATGTTTTAGAAAAGATTAATTTTTTAGTGATATCGTTAAGGTATGTTCTCTGTTTTGAGGCATGAAATTAGGTAAACCATTTTCTTCTGTCTATTTTCTTCGGTTGGTGTTTGATATGGTACACTGTTTCTCTAAAAATTTGTATATGACTTGCAAATTTGTGCCAAGTTATTGAATGATGGAAAATGGGGTATAACCACTTTGGAGTTTGCACATAATCATAGTTTAAGTCCAAGTAAGTCTCGCTTTGTAAGACCCCAACTTATTATTAATGAAATTTAATTTTCTCTATTTATTATTTTGAAATAATAAGGGTTGATGTGATTAATGTGGATAGTTAGGGGTAAAATACGCAAATACTTCAAAATAAGCAAGTGGTTATAAAATATTCATTGTTGTCGGGGAATATTCGTTTGGTCGTGGAATATTAAATCTTTGTCGGGGAATATTAAATGCAGCCAGCCTTGACCATGTGTGGGGCCCATGCTTGAAAAAGCGATTGGATGAAGAAAAGCGACAAAAATAAGTGGTTTAAAAATAACGGCGTAGTTATTACTGATTATCTTGTTAAAATACCCAGTGGTTAAAACACAAGAAATACACCGCGTATTGCATCTAATTGTTGATTCTTACGTGAAGAAGGCACTACTCAATAATGGTTACGATAATTATTATTCGATTATTTTATTGAGTTAATAATTCTTTGCGTTGATATTTTATATTCTTTGTTGTTTTGATAATTGTCATTTACGGTATTTTTCATTATCGAAGCAATAATTCATATTATCTGAATAATATTATTAGATAACATTATTGGCAATGTCTAGAAAGTTACATCTCAGGAGAGGTTTGGTCACCTAATTGCGGCGCCAGAGAAGAAGAAATTCTTATTGGAAAGCCCTCTTTCACAGGGCGCACGGTTGTCGATATTGTGATTCTGTAATATTATTTGTGAATAATTAATTATTGATTCATATGATGAGGAAAATATTGATTTTATGTGGATATAGATGGAGAAAATTTTAATGTGACAATTGTTAAAAATTGAAATTTTATCTTTTCGATAAAATAATTCATTTAAATATATTATTATATTTTAATAATATAATAATGGTGATATTTTTACAACGAATGTGGGATATATGAGTATCTGAGGAGGAAGAGTATTTTTGTTGCAATAAATGTTTAAAACATGTTAAACATATCGGTGGACCCCATTTATTATTTGAAATTTGATTATAGCACGTAAAATCGTTCCGTTTGTGGATTTTGGTCAATTTACATTTGGAATTTGGAAAAACTTTCTTACGCAAAGTTGTAGAGAATTGAATTTCCTATAAAAACACGCGACATTCGAATTTTCTACGATAAAAGGGCTATTTATTGTGAATTATTGAAGTTAGAAGCTCAAAATAATTGATTTTTGGAAGTTTTAATTATTATTTTAAAGAAAAACATTTTTTGCATTTAAGTGGGCTAACATATGATATTAATTGCTGAAATCAGATCTTCAAAGATGGGCTAAGGAAATTTATAATATATATTAATATTTTATTAAATTTTACGCTTTGGTGTTCTAAGCATTTTCCTATAAATAGGGTCTTGGGTTAGAATTGAAAATCACATTGAAGCTGAAGTTTTTCTCTCTATATTATCGGCGTATTCTTGTGAGTATTTTGAGTATACTTTAAGTATTGTTAGGCGGTGCAAGTTTCCTCAAAGACTATATCCTAGTATTCCAAATTTAGAAGTAAGAAATCTTCGAGGTAAGGGATGTTAATTTCTTCTCAAATGATATTATTTCTTCAATATCATTATCTTTGAAAAATTGGTTGGAACTTTTTATCAAATTTGGAACTTTTTTTCATGTCGGGGTTACTTATTCATGAGTTTCTTATTCACGAGTTCTTATTCATGAGTTCTTATTCATAAGTTCTTATTCACGAGTACTATTCATGAAGCGTGAAGATGTTTTTTTGTGGAATTTCTATCTTTTGGTGTCGGAGTTACTATTCACGATATCGGACTTTATTCATTCGTATCGACACTATTCACGATGTCTCAAGACTATTCAATAGAAAAATAAAATTTCTTCTTTTTGTCCAAAATATCTATTACGGATACTAGCTTTGATTGTATCCATGTTTTGATCATTCTTGAATTTTACACCACTATGATCATTTTTGAGGTATTTTTGAACATGGATAAAACAAAATCTGAATCCTTAATCCTTAATCCTTGTCATTTTGTTTCCTTTGGATTCGTTTCTTTAAAAATATTTTTCATCATCCTCGGTCTTAAATGATGATATTATTGAATATCTTTTTGGCTGTAGTGCAAAGATGAATGATTTCGAAGAATATCTTTGGTAGTAGTGCAAAGATGAGCAGTGTTTAGATGAACATGACCCGGTGATGCATATCTTTGGCTTCAGTAGTGCAAAGATGAATATTTGATTCGGATGTATATTGATTGATGTTACTGGGGATAAAAGATGAGCGATGAACTTTTAAATTCATACATAGAAGATAGTAGTTTGCATTCTCTACTTAACTCTTCTAATGAATTATTATTTCCGCTGCGAATATTGATTTAAAATTTGTTGTCTATTGTATTCTATTAGATTTTTCCCTGTTGAAGACTAACGATAAATTTGTTGTATATTATCTTAGTCATAATATTCTTTACTGGGCTAGTTGAGCTCACCCTTTTCCTTTTGTTCCATTTTTTTCTTCTCGGGAGGCGAGAATATAAGCGAAGTGCAGTCGGGGTATGGAATGAAGGTTTTAGAAAGAATTGTTTAGTAGTCCTCACCATTTTTGTAAAATAATGTATTAATAAATGTGATGAGGATTTATTTGAGTATAGATATTATACAGAAGATAATATTTGTATTCAAACTCACAGATTTACGGTTGTAATAATAAAGTTGTAGTTGTTTTACATACCATGTATTGACAACTTTCGAGAATGGGTGATGTATACCTATTTTGGGGCGTCACGGTTGGTATCGAGCTTAGGGATATGATCTCAAGCGGAGATCGGGGAATAGAACTAGGAGGGAGAGGCGAGTAAATCCTTCACTAGTGTGTCCTACTAAGCTTATTTTTTAGTTGGTCGTCAATTATATAAGGATGTTATGTGATATATTGATTTCCTTAATTAACCCTTGTTTTATGATAGTATTTGAGAATGTCGATTGAGAATATTAACAATGGAAATGAGACCAGTGGAGACGCTTTGTACTCACCAACGAGGAGAAGCGTGTAACAGTGGGCAATGTTCCTCTGTGAACAACACCACCGAAAGCGAGATGATGAGCGAGGGGTGTTTAGAAGTTTTTTTGCGATTCATGCAAAATCGCACGAGGAGACTCGTGTTCAAAATCTGAGGAGAAATGATAGCAATTCACGGGTTGTCATAGCTGCAAGCGATTCAAAGAGTTGGGACCACGAATTTAAGGGAAGCCAGATCCGATCATGGCGGAAACATGGGTCAAGCAAATTACCAAGATATTCGATGTCTTGGGATGCACGGAGAACAGAAGGTTCCATTCGCCACCTTTATGTTAAAGTGGCGAGGCGGACTCTATTGGTGGGAGTCGTGAAGCGTATCCATCCACCGCACTTTCAAGGCATGTCTTGGGAGGCGTTTGAAACTATTTAATGACAAATACTTTCACGAAAGTGTTCGTCGTATGAAGGAAGTGGAGTTTATTAGATTGGAGCGAGAACAACATGGCGGTGTCTCGATGCGAGGCAAAGTTTGCGAGTTATCGAGTTTGCACCTCATTTGGTGGAGAATAAGGAGCGATACGCGGATGTTTCTTAGAGGTTTGAAACCCTTAAGATACGTCAAGTATCTCATTTCTCATAAATTTTCTCTATTCGGATGTTGTAAGCAGGGCTCAATTATTAGAAGCGAGATAACGAGTCTGATCGGTGAGGACCACAACCGAGGATCGTACGAGAGATAGCGATCAGCAGAATAATGATAACCGGTGAGAAAGAAAAGCAGACGGAAAAATGGTAACCACTCTGGTGGTAATCATGGCCATGAAAATAGAAGAAGCGAGTCGGGAGGAGATTTTAAAAAGAGGAGATTTAACAATGACCATGTGAAGGCAGCGGTCTTGGTGACAAGCCTGGTTCTAAGGGAGGAGAATGACCACCGGTCATATGCTATAAATCTGGGAAAGAGGGACATATCGGTCCAAGCTGTCACATGATTCAAGGTATGCTATAATTGTGGAAAGGAAGGACATATCGCTTTCGAGATTATGCAGTAGCGAAACCTAGTTCAATGGGGACGGTGACTCAAAAAACATCGTCGAGAAAAGTCAAAGTCAACGATTAGGGAAGAGCGTTTGTTGTATTTGGTCATAATCGAGGAACCCAAACGAGGTGATCACGGGTAAGCTATTTATAAATTCTTGCGAAGTTTATACCTTACTTGATACCGGTGCTACCCATTCATTTATCTCTCTGCATGTGCTCAACGTTTAAACTTGACTTGAGGAGAAATTAGACTTTGACCTATCTGTGTGAAACTCAGTTGGGGAGAAACTTTCATCACATCCCATTGTTTATAAATCTTGTTTGATTCAAGTTGGCACCATTACCTTACCTGTTGACCTTATCTCTTTAAAGATACTTGCTTTTGATGTGATTTTAGGGATTGATTGGTTAACTACTCATCATGCCAAAATTGATTGTTTTCGTAAGGTTGTTAGTTTTCATATTCCTAACCAACTTTGTTATGCAATTCAAGCAACTAAACTATTAAAATCAATCACCGTCATATCTAATCATAAAGCTATTCGTTTATTGAAAAAGCGGATGTCAAGCTTTCTTAGCCCATGTTATGGATTTGAATAAAGACACGTCAAATTTGAATAATATTCTGTTGTTATTGACTTTCTGACGTATTTCAGAAGAACTTCCCGGTCTACCCCGAGCGTGAAGTTGAATTCTTTATTAATCTTGAACACGGTACAAAGCCCATTTCTAAAACCCCATATCGAATGGCTCTATTGAACTTGAGAGTTAAAGGTCCAACTACTGAGAATTGTTGGACATCGGTTTCATTCGCCCCTAGTACATCTCCTTGGGGTGCTCTGTTTTATTTGTAAAGAAGAAAGAGCGGGAGTATGCGACTTTGTATTGACTATCGGGAATTGAACCATGTCACCATCAAGAATAGGTATCCTCTACCTCGTATGGATGACTTGTTTGACCCGATTGCAGAGGCACAATTCTTTTCAAAAATCGATCTTCGATTACGGATATCATCGGTGAAGATTAGGCGAGGATATTCAAAGGCGCCTTTAGAACTTCGATGCGGGCATTATGAATTCTTAGTCATGTCTTTCGGATGACTAATGCTCCTCTTGACTTTCATGGATATGATGAACCGAGTATTCAAGGAATATTTGGATCGATTCGTTGTTGTCTTTATTGATGACATCCTTATATATTCCAAAAGTCGTGAAGATCATGAGCACCATTTGAAGCTTGTACTCAAAGGCTTCGTGAAAACCAACTATATGCCAAATTGAAGAAATGCGAGTTCGGCTTGAGGAAGTAGCATTTCTTGGGCACGCAGTGTCAAAACATGGAGTATCCGTGGATCCGTGAAGATTGAAGCAATACAAAGTGGGAGCAATAGAAGTCGGGTGGGAAATCACGTAGCTTTTTGGGCTTATTTGGTTATTATCGGAGATTCGTGGAAGGTTTTCTCGAATTGCTACTCCATTAACTTCGGCTAACTTCGGAAGGATACAAATTCGTTTGGAGCGAAGAATGCGAGAAGAGTTTCAAGAGCTTAAGATGAGACTTATTTGATTTTGTTCTAACAATACCATCTGGTTCGGATGGATTTGTTATCTCTGACGATGCTTTAGGCAAAGGGTTAGGATGTGTTCTCATGCAGCGTGGGAAAGTCATAGCCCATGCCTCATGACAACTTAAAGAGTATGAGAGGAATTATCCTACTCATGATCTAGAGTTAGCGGTGATCGTTTTCGCGCTTAAAGATATGGAGGCACTATCTATATGGGGAGAAAGTGGAGATATATTCGGACCATAAAAGCCTTAAATATTTTTTTCACTCAAAAAGAACTCAACATGCGGCGGCGACGTTGGCTCGAGCTATTGAAGACTACGACCACACTATTCAATACCATCCCGGAAAAGCGAGCGTGGTGGTACGGCGCGTTGAGTAGAAGATCATATGCAGGAGCGAGTGCGATGATGTCAAGTATATCGCATAGAGCCGACTTTAATAGAAAAAGTTAAGGTTGCTCACCGAGCGAGGCCGGAGGTGATCGCGTATGAAGAAGAAATCTGAAGAAGGAGCTATTAGGAAGCGAGAATTGATGAAGAAGGAATACTTGAGTCCACTCTAGACTTTGTGTTCTAACGACTACGATTTGAAGTACAAGATTATGATGGAGGCACCTGATACACCATTTGCAATCCATCTGGAAGTACTAAAATGTATCGTGATCTTGACATACATTTTGGTGGAACAATATGAAGAGAGAGATTGCAAAGTTTATCTCAACGTGTTTAACTTGTCGGCGTGTAAAGGTGGAGCATCTAGTACCTAAGGGTCCGTTGCAACCACTTGAGATTCGAAATGGAAGTGGGAACACATTACCATGGATTTAGATTACGGGTCTTCCTACGGTTTCTCTCGGGCATCAATGCTATTTGGGTTATTGTTGATAGATTAACCAAGTCCGCTCATTTTTCTTGCGATCACGGAGACTTATTCACTTGAGCGTCTTCTTAGTATATGCGTGAATGAGATTGTGAGGTTGCATGGCATGCTGTATCCATAGTTTGGATCGTGACCCAAGATTCACTTCAAGATTTTGGGTTAGCTTGCAAAAAGCTATAGGCGCAGATTTCTGATTGATTCGGCATACCATCCTCAAAGCAGACGGACAATCGAAAGGACTATTCAAACTCTTGAAGATTTATTAAGACTCGTGTCCTAGACTTCAAGGCGGTTAGGATAAGTATTTACCATTGGTAGAATTCTCCTACAACAACAATGATTATCGAGCAAGTATAGGTGTGGCTCCATTTGAAGCATTATATGGACGAAAGTGTAAGCTCAAAGGTATGTTGGGGACGAGGTGGGTGAAGCAACATTGTTGGGACCGAGTTAATACGTATGACTACGGAAAAGATCCAAATGATTCGACAAGCGTATACAAAGCGGCACAAGATCGACAAAAGAGTTATGCGGATCTTCATCGAAAGGGCGTGGAATTTAGTGTAGGGGATCATGTATTGTTGCGAGTTGCTCCATGGAAGGAGTTACAAGATTTGGGAAGAGAGAAAGCTCAATCCACGATTTATTGGTCCATTTCAAATTCTTGACCCGAGTAGGAAATGTAGCCTATAGACTCGCGTTACCTCAAAGTATGTCTCGTGTTCATAATGTGTTTCACATATCTCGTACTCCGTAAATATGTGAAAGACCGAACCACGTTATAGAGTTAGAATCGGACGAGATAGCGAAGACTTAACGTATGAGGAGGTACTGTCAAGATTTTGGATAGGAAGGAGCATGTCCCTACATGAAAGGTCATACCACAAGTTAAAGTTTTGTGGAGGAATCATCTTTATAGAGGAAATGACACAGGGAATTGGAAAGCGGAAATGAAAGCGAGGTATCCTCACCTTTGAAACACACACCAGTACGTGACGTCAATTTGAGGGACGAAATTTCATAAGGAGGGAGGTTGTAAGACCCCAACTTATTATTAATGAAATTTAATTTTCTCTATTTATTATTTTTAAATAGTAAGGGTTGATGTGATTAATGTGGATAGTTAGGGTAAAAAATCATAAATACTTCAAAATAAGCAAGTGGTTATAAAATATTCATTGTTGTCGGGGAATATTCTTTTGGTCGTGGAATATTAAATCTTGTCAGGGGAAAATTAAATGACTGACAGTAGTGACCGTGTGTGGGCCCATAATGGAAAGCGATTGGATGAAGAAAAGCGACAAAAATAAGTGGTTTAAAAATAAGCGGCGTAGTTATTCACAGATTATCTTGTTAAAATACCCGGTGGTTAAAAAACACGATGTAGCACGGTATTGCACCAATTGTTGATTCTTACGTGAAGGCACTACTCAATAATGGTTCTGATAATTCTTTATTCGATTATTTTATTGAGTTAATAATTCTTTGCGTTGATAATTTATATCATTTGTTGTTTGATAATTGTCATTACTACGGTATTTTTTATTATCGAAGCAATAATTCATATTATCTGAATAATATTATTAGATAACATTATTGGCAATGTCTAGAAAGTTTTGTCTAAGGAGAGGTTTGGTCACCTAATTTGCGGCATGATGAAGAAATTCTTATTGAAAAGCCCCTCTTTCAGGAGCGCATGCAGTTGTCAATATTGTGATTTCGTAATATTATTTGTGAATAATTAATTATTGATTCATATGATGAGGAAAATATTGATTTTATGTGGATATAGATGGAGAAAATTTTAATGTGACAATTGTTGAAAATTGAAATTTTATCTTTTCGATAAAATAATTCATTTAAATATATAATTATATTTTAATAATATAATAATGGTGATATTTTTACAGCGAATGTGGGACATATGAGTATACGAGGAGGAAGAGTATTTTTGTTGCAATAAATGTTTAAAACATGTTAAACATGTCGGTGGACCCCATTTATTGGTGAAATTTGATTATAGCTGTAAAATCGTCCGTTTGTGGATTTGATCAATTTACATTTGGAATTGGAAAAACTTTCTTCGCAAAGTTGTAGAGAATTGAATTTCCTATAAAAACACGCGACATTCGAATTTTCTGATAAAAGGGCTATTTATTGTGAATTATTGAAGTTCCGAAGCTCCGAAATAATTGATTTTTGGAAGTTTTAATTATTATTTTAAAGAAAAACATTTTTTTTTGCATTTAAGTGGGCTAACATATGATATTAATTGCTGAAATCAGATCTTCAAAGATGGGCTAAGGAAATTTATAATATATATTAATATTTTATTAAATTTTACGCTTTTGGTGTTCTAAGCATTTTCTATAAATAGGTCTTAGGTTAGAATTGAAAATCACACGAAGCTGAAGTTTTTTCTCTCTATATTATCGAGCGTATTCTTGTGAGTATTTTGAGTATACTTTAAGTATTGTTAGGCGGTGCAAGTTCCTTCAAAGACTATATCCGGTATTCCATTTAAGTACAAATCTTTCGAGGTAAGGGATGTTAATTTCTTCTCAAATGATATTATTTCTTCAATATCATTATCTTTGAAAAATTGGTTGGAACTTTTATCAAATTTGGAACTTTTTCATATCGGGGTTCTTATTCATGAGTTACTTATTCACGAGTTACTATTCATGAGTTACTATTCACAAGATTCTTATTCACGAGTACTATTCATAGAAGCGTGAAGATGTTTTTTGTGGAATTTCTATCTTTTGGTGTGAGTTCTTATTCACGTATCTGCACTATTCACGATATCGACATTATTCATAGAAAAATAAAATTTCTTCTTTTTGTCCAAAATATCTATTACGGATACTAGCTTTGATTGTATCCATGTTTTGATCATTCTTGAATTTTACACCACTATGATCATTTTTGAGGTATTTTGAACATGGATAAAACAAAGTACGAATCCTTAATCCTTAATCCTTGTCATTTTGTTTCTTTGGATTCGTTTCTTTAAAATATTTTTCATCATCCTCGATCTTAAATGATGATATTATTGAATATCTTTGGCACAGTAGTGTAAAAGATGAATGATTTTCGAAGAATATCTTTGGTAGTAGTGCAAAAGATGAGCAGTGTTTAGATGAACATGACCAGTGATGCATATCTTTTTGGCTGTAGTGCAAAGATGAATATTTGATTCGGATGTATATTGATTGATATTTACGGGGATAAAAGATGAGCGATGAACTTTTAAATTCATACATAGAAGATAGTAGTTTGCATTCTCTACTTAACTCTTCTAATGAATTATTATTTCAGCTGCGAATATTGATTTAAAATTTGTTGTCTATTGTATTCTATTAGATTTTTCCTGTTGAAGACTAACGATAAATTTGTTGTATATTATCTTAGTCATAATATTCTTTCTTTGGGCTAGTTGAGCTCACCCTTTTCCTTTTTGTTCCATTTTTCTTCTCGGGGAGGCGAGAATATAGCGAAATGCAGTCTGGGTATGGAATGAAGGTTTTAGAAAGAATTGTTTAGTAGTCCTCACCATTTTGTAAAATAATGTATTAATAAATGTGATGAGGATTTATTTGAGTATAGATATTGTCTAGAAGATAATATTTGTATTCAAACTCACAGTTTTACGGTTGTAATAATAAAGTTGTAGTTGTTTCTGTACCATGTATTGACAACTCAGAATGGGTGATGTATACCTATTTTGGGGGCGTCACACGCTTCCACCGATGTAATCGGCATGTGACTCTTTATATAAAGAGGAGACTTGAGCATACCAATGAATAAAAGTTATAATTCACTTAGAATTGAGTATGGGGGAAAATGGAATGCCTTGTTTAAAGAAAGACTGTGAAAATTATATGGGAAAATTAAAAAATCTAAGGCTCGCTGAGGGTGATAGTAGTGCACTTCAAAGTTATTTTGCTAAAGTTCAAGCAGTGGATTATGACTTTTTCTATGTGATAGACACAGATGAGAAAAATCGGATCAGAAATTTATTTTGGGCGGATTTGAGGTCTAGAGTTGCATATGAGGAGTTTGGTGATGTCATCATATTTGACACCACCTATTTGACCAAAGAATATAAAGAAGGTATGATTACAAGGGACATACCCCAGGTAACTAAAAAAAAGATGATACAATAAATTATATGCCCTTTATCTGTTGGTGCTGCTTCAACATCATCTTCCCTCAACAAGCATTCTTAGCCGATTATCTTCTTCGCCATCATCTTCCCTCATTGCTCTGACCCAATCTTCCATACCAGAGGGCGCAAGGAAAGGATGCTGAGATGGAGGTTTACCTGTTAGCAGCTCTAATAAGAGAATGCCACGAGCGCATACCGGAGTTGGAGTTAGCTCGTATTTGGACTTGCGTATCTCTGGGGATTTATAGGCTCTGAATTCAAATCATCATTCCAAGTAGAGTCTGCAAAGATAGCAAGACAATAGTCTATGAGACAGGTTTTAAAATCTGCACCAAAGAGGATATTGGAGGATTTTAGGTTGCCATGGATGAGCCTTGATGCTTGGTGGATGTAGGCAAGGCCCAGAGCCACATCTTCTGCTATTTTTAAGCATGAAGTCCAATGTAGTGGTTTCGTCCTTGCTGATCTTGAACCTACCAGCGCTTGTATTAGTTGCCACTTAGGAGCAAAAGTGCTAACATTATATAGTAGCAATATATATATACTATAATCAAAACATTAAATCTATTATGCTTGTGCCTGTGAGAAAGGGTCGTAACATTTGTTTTGGTCGGGTTCCAATTTATTTACTCATTTGAGACCCAGATTAGCTCGACAAAAATTTACAATAGAAGAAGTAAATATTCAATACATAGGTGATAAATCCATAGTTATAACCATGTCCATAATAATAACTCTGATAGAAAAGTTGCCGAAGCAAAGAATAGATTTTGAATCAACTCTAAATAAGAGCTTTAATTTTGGTGCACACAACACATCAACCTTACAATTTGTTATTTCCACAGCAAAAGTGTCGCTGTAAATGTATAGAGACGGTGAAAACTGTCGCTATATGATCTATAGCGACACTTTTGTTGTGAAAATAACATTTTATGTTGTGGATTTAACAATTCCCTAGAAGATATCACAAAGAAAAGCACAAACTTTAAGTAACTATCACCCAGCAATCAAAATACAAAATTCTCAATTGCTCTGTTTAGATTTATTAAATACACAAATATCATAAATGCCTAATATTAGTAATTCATAAACAAACCAGCCAACTTTCTGTCAAAATACATCAAACTATTCACTATAGATACTTAGAATCAAGCTAAAACCATTGTAACTAGAAGAAGAATCGTGATTCATCAATCAAATAGTATATATGAAGCTTAGACTAATTAAACCTGGAAAAAAAGCAGAAAAAGTACCGTAGTTAACTAATAAATGAAAATTTTGGCTAACTTAGCAGATCTATGAAGCTACTTTAGATCTCTACTCCACCATGGGCAACTGTAGAGAGAAACAATCTTAATTTTGTCCGTGGGGTGATTTAGTACTTGATGCATTTTTTGAGCTGGTGTAAGAGAGTAACAATCTTAATTTTGAAGAGAGTGAAATTTGTGAGGGTATTATTTGGGAGGAAGGAAGAGGAAGGGAATCAGCAGGAAAAGAAGAAGAAGAAGGAATGAAAGTGATCGCGGGTTACGTTTTTTGGGTCTGGGTTTGTAGGGGAAGGGGAAAAATAATTTTAAAAAAATAAAAAATAAAATGACGGAAAAGATTGCGTTTTGGTAGGGAGGATGTAAATAAGATGTATGTATAGATTTACTCAATATTTAACTATATTTATTTTAATGACAATTTATTTAATCACAAATGCGATATTTGAATTTAAAACGTAATGCATAAAAAATGTTACGACGCGTCTAGGGGTTCAAATACATTAAAGGCCGGTAGGGCCTTGAGTTAGAGGCGGGCACACTTCACTTTGAAATTTCAGGGGGTACCTGAAGGGCCTATACAAAATGCCCGCCCATTTGCGTCGAGGGTTTCACTACTAATCCAACTTTGAATTCGGATAATTGGGTATCGAATTCCATGACAGTCAAGTATGTACCATTAACAACAATGCTGTCACCGAGGTTTACATATTCAAGAACAGTTTTTGTCAAGATTTTCATGTAAAATTCGTCTTCTTTTGGGGAAACCCCTATTTGTTTGTTTTCACCTATTTCTTCGACGATTTCTGTGAAAAAAGAACGGATTCCATTATGATGAATTTTCTCGAATTGGGGTTTGGGTTTGTGGGTTTTGAAGAGAAGATATATAAATAGGGGGAGGTTTGAGGCGGAGATTGAATTTGAACTGGATTTAGCAGAAGTAGTGTTGAGGAGGTTGGAGTTTGAAGGTTTATAAAAAGAGGGTTTCAGGGTTTTAGAGAGTGTGGTGAGAGAAATAGATATGGACATTTTCTTTGGTTTGGCTTGTGACAATGTTTCAGATACGAAAATATTTTCGTTGCTAAAAATTAGAAAGTCGTTGTCTAACTTTTTATTAAATCTACATAATCTATTAACATGCAATAATTATAGGCACAAGGCAACTAATTTGTTTAAGACAAATTTGATCTTCTCCATGCTTTTAGCAACACTAACGCTTTGACCTAGTGGTATTAATTTGTCACTAATTTGTAATTGTTTATAGATTCGTTTTTATATACTTTTATAAAATTAGGGCTTTTTACTCCTTGAAGCAACATTCCAACAATGGAGAGAACTCCATCAAATAAAGTTTTTCAAATTCAAGTATGTGTTCTATTCTAATTTTACTTTCTTTAAATTTATGTAATTTATTTTATAATGTTACTTGTTTGTGGTTTAATTGAGAAAAAAAAACATAATAAATTAAAAAAAAAATGAAAAAAGGAGTAAAAAGAGATCCAAATAAACTTATAATTTGCATATTATAATGATTAATGTTGATATTGGTTTGATTTTTATATTTATTGTTTATATTTGGCTATACATTAGTTATTAATAATATAAAACGGTTGCTATTTTTCTAGTTTTTGAGCAAAATCCAAACCCAATGAAACATATAGAACGCTACATTAGTAACTTACATTGAACGTGATATTTATGTAATGGTTAAAAATGAGGCTATCATGCAACAATTTCAAGCAATGAAATCTCAAAAAATGTTATTGTATATAATATTTGAGAATTATTTTGTTTTTTGATTTACTTTATTAAAATTTTATTCTTAAGGATATCTTTTCCCCCAAATTTGATCCCATTGGACTCCGGGACTGGATTCGCCCCTGTTAAAGGTTGTGTACCCGCTCAAAACGGGAGTGGTTGGTATGAAATTAATTTTGGTCAATTGACCAATACAATGTCGACACGTAGGCCGAATATTGATTTTTATCTCTACGTGTCAGTATTGTATTGGTCAATTGACTAACTTACCATGAAGTTAACTTCCTTCATGGTAACCGGATTCACTCAAAACATATTAAATGTACGCTGTTTTAAGATAAGCTAGACATACATAATTAATCCTTTTGTGGTATCAAATTTTAACCCTTAAATTTTAATTTTTATCTAAATCAGTGTAATTCAAAATTATCAATTGGTCAAAAAGAAATTAAACTAACCTCTGGCCGGCAGAAACACCAACCCCGACCCAGAACCAAAATCTAACTCCCCCGACCTAGAACCAAAATCTAACTCGGGATTGAACCTCTCCAACAACTAGCCAGGAATACCCGACTCGGCCACCACCGCAGCCAAATCCTCACCCTCCCGAAGCGGGTACGTAATAAACAGCCCATAATCCCTCGACATGTGCCCATCGCCACATAAAAAATTCACCGTCACGTTGATAGGAATCCCATCAGGTATTCGGGTCGGGTCATAAATATTGACCCATTGCAACCAATACTCAGTAGTGAGATTAGCGAAAACTATACTAGCAAGCTTCTCATAAGTAAAACCAAACTCTGTTTTGTACAAAAAAGTATGGCCTAAAAAATCCCCATTAATGCAATCACACGAAATTAGAACATTAATCCGCATTCCGCTGCGAATGGCATCGAGATTTTAGACGTTTTGATTGTATTATAGAATTTTGGGGATTTTGACGTTGAATAATTTGGTTATATAAGTGAGATTTGATCCTTCTAACACAAAGTATGATGCCATGGCTATGAGACAACCTTTTCTGTATTTGGACTCTGTTTTGGGGCATAAAAGGAGGAGAAGGAAATAAAAGTTTAGAAGGAGTACAAATCTCTTTTTCTTCAATAATGTGTTCATTGGAGGGAGGGGAGAGAGGAGAAGATGCAGAAGTAATAAATATGGTTTAAGTCTTTAAGATGCCATTGACAAGTTTTTAGTAGAAAAGAAACATTTTTGATGGGTTGATTTTTGTTTGCTATCATTAAACTATATATATATATATAGGGAATGATCTATAACATGTATTTGTTATGAACTAAAAATTAGCAAATAACATCTCTAGCGTCCATTACAATTACTAATGTCGTGGATTAAAAAAAATTCACATAGTCCGCTAGAATATCTAGCTGATTGGATTTAAAAAAAAAGAACGAATAGGCCAGATCATAACAGCCTAACCACAACAATTTCTTTAAACCCCGCTGAATAAAAAAATAATATTGTTTCACTGTTTCTTTCAATTCACAACAGTCCATAACTTTCTCAAATAGAAACTGTAATCGATGGAACCTTCGACGTGCCAAGAAACTCTACATCGTGCACAGTGGATGAGGTCAAATACACTGCTCTGATATTGCAGGTATGCCCCTTTCAAGTGCAAATTGAACTTGAGCTTCATGTTCATCTTTTGATACAAAAGACATAGTAAGAACATCTCTCTTGAAAAGAACCCCCCCCCCCCCAAGCTAGCAACCCCGCATCCACATCCTTTTACATTTATAGTCCTTGTACATCATTTATAGTCCTTGTACATCATTTCTTTTTAAGAACTTTACAAAGCTGTTTTTGCTTATGTAGGATCAACCTAACATATTTGATCAATTCATTCTAAGTCCTTGTACATATGTTCCTATTATCTATCAAAGGACTTTAAAGCTTTTCTTGATACAAGCATACTTGCATATTCATTCATATATATCATAATCAAATCATATATAAATAGGAATAACATTCACATGCTTATATCTGACAATTATGACCAGGAATTATGTAATGGTATAATCATGACCTTTAATGTTACAGATAAAGGTTTGTGATGAAAGTCCTCTTTGGCCCGTAGTGCATAGATGGACAGGTGTTTGGCATGATCATGACCACTGGTGATGTTAACGATTATCTTTGGCTCGTAGTACATAGATAATTCGTTGATTAGAAATAATTATTGATTGGTGTTACAAGGATAAAATATTGATGATGGACTTTTAAATCATAGAAGATAGTAGACATTATGTTCTACTTGACTCTTCTAATGGATTGTTATTTTTGCTGCAGTTGTTGATCTAAAATGTGTTGTCTATTGTATTCTATCGAATTTTTCCTTGTTGAGGACTAAGAATAATTTATTCTACATTATCTTAGTCATAATATTCTTTACTTGGCTAGTTGAGCTCACCCTTTTCCTTTTAGTTTCATTGTTCTTCTTAAGAGGCGAGAATGTAGCTGAGACTAGTTGGGAAGTGGAGTAATGGTCCAAGATGGTTATTATAGTAGTCCTCACTATTTTGTAAAATAGTGTGATAATAATTGTAATGAGGACTTATTTTGAGTTTGGATATTGTCTACTAGACAATATTTGTATTGAAACTCACAGTTTATGTTTTGTCGTATTTTACACGACAATTAATAGTTGTATAAATGAAGTTGTATTTGAATTCTGTACCATTTATTTGGCGATTCAGAATGGGTTGTGTAGACCTATTTTGGGGGCGTCACAGTTGATGGTAATTGAATAATCATAAGAGTTGAAGAGGTTGAGGTCGTGGTGTGATATATAACTTCATAATTTTTCTTTTTAGCAGGTTTTGGCAAACACATTGTGTGACGCCCCCAAAATAGGTATACATCACCCATCTTGAGTCGCCAAATACATGGTACATAAATCAAATACAAAGTTCTTTAATACAACTGTCAAGTAAAAATACGATAAAAATAGCTGAGTTTTTAAACAAATATTTTCTTTTAGACAATATACACACTCAATGAAGTCCTCATTACAATTATTATCACACTATTTCACATAATAGTGAGGACTACTAAAGCCACTTATCCTGGACCATCACTCCATTCCCCGACTCATCCCAGCTATATTCTCATTTCCTGAAGAGAACAATGAAAGCAAAGGGTGAGCTCAACTAGCCCAGTAAGAAATATTATGAATAAGATAATGCAGAATAAATTATCCTTAGCCTTCAATAGTATAACAACTGATAGAATACAATAGACAACAAGTTTTAGATCAACAATCGCTGACAGAATAAACAATCCATTAGAAGAGTCAGTAGAGCATAAAATCTACTATCTTCTATGATTTAAAAGTTTTTCATCAACTTTATCATTTGAGACTCGATTTTAATAAATAAAATCGAATCATCCCTGCACCACGACCAAGGATATTCATGTAATCATCAATGGTCATGATTATACCGAATAATCCCTGGTCATAATCATACCAACAACTGTCCATCAATGAACTAAAGGCCAATGAGGACTTGTACCACATCATTCGTTACATTACAGTCTTGATTATACCGAATAATCCCTGGTCATAATCATACCAAGTCCATCTATGCACGTAAGCTAAAGATGACTTTCATCACAATATAAGCATGAGGATGTTGACCATAACATAACAATTCAATAAAACATGTGCAAGGATAAATTTTAAAGATTTATAATTTAATTTATCCAGAATTCAATAACGTTCAAATTGTCAACATGATATTAGTTTGTGGTGTAAAATTCAAGAATAATATTCATGTACCAAAAATAATTTGGACAGAAAAGAAATGTATTTTTCGGGTAAATAGTACCCCGTGAATAGTACCCTATGAATAATACTCTGGGAATAGTACCTTGTGAATAGTACCCCGACATGAAAAGTACCCCAAATACCCGAGTGAATAATATTCGGGTGAATAATATTTGGATGAATAGTAATTGGGTGAATAGTAACCCGTGAATAGTAACTCGTGAATAGTACTTCGGCATGAAAAGTGCCCCGAATACCCGAGTGAAAAATATTTGAGTGAATAGTAACTGGGTGAATAGTAACTCATTAATTGTATTCCGTCATGAAAAGATCAATAATTATCAACAAAGCTCAGAATAATATTTCAATGAAAAGATACTGGATGAAGCGCAAATATCAATGATATTCTACTAATTTCATGGAGTATATTGGAAGCCAAAACTTCAACAAAATGAGTATAGAATTCAAAATCTGAAACGAAATAATATTCCTTATGTGACGCCCCCAAAATAGGATACATCACCCATTCTGAGTCGCCAACTACATAGTACATAAACAAATACAACTTCAGTAATACAAAATACGATAACACATGTACTGTGAGTTTGAATACAAATATTGTCTACTAGAGAGTATAAAAACTCAAAAGGAGTCCTTATTACAATTATTGATACACTATTTTACAAAATAGTGAGGACTACTAAAACAACTATCTTGAATCATCACTCCATACCCCGTTTAGTTCTTGCTAAATTCTCTCCTCCTGAGATGAACAATGGAACAAAAAGAAAAGGGTGAGCTCAACTAGCCCAGTAAAGAATATTATGACTAAGATAATATACAACAAATTATCGTTAGTCTTCAACAGGGAATAATCGATAAAATATAATGAGCAACAAGTTTTAGATCAACAATCTGCGTTGAAGCAGAAATCCATTAGAAGAGTCAAGTAGAGAAAGAATTCTACTATCTTCTAAGATTTAAAAGTCCATCATCAATATTTTATCCTGTAACATCAATCAATATACATCTTGAATCAAATATTCATCTTTGCACTCTGGGCCAAAGATATTCATTTATATCACCGATTGGTCATGTTCATCTCAACACCTGTTCATCTTTGCACTACGGGCCAAAGATATTCATTAGGTAATCATTCATCTTTGCACTACAGGCCAAAGATATATCAGCAAGTATCACCATTAAGGACCGAGGATGATGAAAAACATTTTAGAGAACGAATCCAGTAAGATAAAAGAACAAATATTAGGGATTCGTATTACAGTTTATCCAAGTTCAATAATACTCCATAATAACCAATTTTGAAGTAGAATTAAAAAATAAAGATCAAAACATGGATACAATCAAAGATAGTAACCATAATAGACAACTTGGACAAAAAGAAGAAAATTTCATTTTTCTAATTGAATAGTGTAGTATCGTGAATAAAGTCCGATACGTGAATAGTAACCCCGACACAAAAAGTTCTAAATTTGATAAAAAGTTCAGACCAATATTTTGGCATAATGATATTGAAGAAATAATATCATTTACGATGAAAATAACATCCCTTACCTCAAAATAAACGTACTTCTGATTGAATTTCGGATATAGTGCCGACAGAAACTTGCACTAAATAGCAATTCTCAAAGTATCAAAATACTCACAAAAATACGCTCAATAATCTAGAGAGAGAAAGAGAGAAAACATGTGGTGATTCTTCCATCTTAAAGGAGGTAAGCCTTGGGGTTCTTGGAAGATGTCACTATAAGTTAATACCAGCTGTTCTACCACTTTTGGAACTGGAATATTTGATTTCAAAACCCCTTCCACTGCTGCTAATTGAACCAAAAAGTAAGTCTCTTCATTGGGTTTCCACTTAAACATTTCTGTTGTTTGTACTGTGTAGTATTGTCCTGTATCCCCATGATCTTCTAAGACTACCCTTTTTCCCTTCCAATGTATTATGACCTCTCTTTTTCCATAGTCAAGACTGATGGGACTGACAGTTTGCATCCATTGGACCCCTAATACTGCATCATATCCTCCTAAAGGAATAATATACATAGGGCTTTGAAACTCCCCTTGGGCCAATTTCCACTTAAACTGGTCAATCCTTCTATCACATCTTATGTATTCACCATTAGAAATTGTGACCTTAATTGGAGTGCAGGGCTCGGTAGATAATTGAAGTTCCTTAACCAAAGCTTGTGATACAAAATTATGTGTGAACCCACTGTCCAATAACATGATGATGTTCATGTTCTAGTTTAGCCCTGCAGTTTGATAGTGTGAACCCCATGAGTCCCTGTAATATCATGAAATGATACCTTACAATCATCCTCAATCTGTAGTATCTCTCCTTCTTCTCCTTGTATAATAATTGCTAACTCAGGGTCTGGTTCTTCTAGAAGTACTTTTTCTTCTTCATCAGTTATCGTGAGGTAGATGTGCTTTTGTTTACATTTATGTCCTTGTGTGTATACTTCATCACAATTTAAACATAATCCCTTGTTCCTCCTTTCTGCCCTTTATCTTTATTTTATGAATAAAGATGATTTTTTCTCGAAATATATTTTTGAATATTATGGTGTGGATTTAATATAATGTTATAATTGTGGGTAATATTTATAAATTTTGCAAAGTAAGTAAGTTGTTATAAAATATTCGATTGTTCGGGGAATATTCGTTTTAACAGAGAATATTCGTACGACGACACAATCATTGGTGAACCCCATAACGAAATTATTGTCGGAGTTAGAAAACGACAGAAATATCTTTTTATGAAAATAACGGTAAAAGTTTTACCGTTAACTGTTGAAATACCCAGTGATAAAAGTACAGTAATACGCGTGGTTGCATAGTAGCAGACGGTATTGATTATTAATGCTTACGTGAGAAGTCACTCAGTTTATTTCAATTATTACCACAGTAATTGTTGCATAGTATCTCACGTTATTGATTCAATTATTGTCATAATATTTATATTATTAAATCAATAATTGAGATGACGAGTTATTCATAGTATTATTTGTATTATTGACAATGTCTAGAAAGTTCTGTCGAGAAAAGGGGTTTGGTCATCTAATTGCGCACCTGTAGGTAGAAATCCTTATCGAAAAGCCCCCTCTTTTCTGAGAATGATCTGGTTGTTAATATTGCAAGTTATATTATTGATGAATAATTGTTATTAAAAATATTTTTTGTGAAGCCAAGTGAATTGAGATAAATAGAGGGGATTTTTATGAAGTATTTGTTGTAAGTTTGACGTATTATTTGGACCCCCATTTACTCATTTTTCAAAATAATCAGTAAAAAGTTATAAAGTATATATATATATATATATAAATGTGGGTGGAATGTGTGTGAATTGTGAATGTCGTGGGTGGAGGTATATATATATATATATATATATATATATATATATATATATCTGATCTCGGATCTTAAGCTCACTCTTATCCGACTCACACGAGCTCACCCCCTTTTAGCAACGGACGGCTGACGGTTCGTTCATCTAATACAACCGTCTTTATAATTTTAGTAATGCTATATGTTGTTCGTCCCTCAAAAGTATATAGACGACGGTTGTATTGACCGAATCATTAATTGGGTCCGTCGCTAAAGGGGGGTCGACTTCAAGTGAGTTGAATAAAAGTGAGCTTAAGATCCGAACTCTCTCTCTCTCTCTCTCTCTATATATATATATATATATATATATTATAATAAGTTTTTTTATGAAAAATAGAATATATTATATTTTATTATGCATAGTGTTTGTATAGTAAAATCAGAGAAAACAATCAGACGAATTTGATTTCGCCCGTGATTCTTTTCCATGTGCGTCCGTGATTTTTTTCAAATAGTATCCTTTCCATTCTCCTATAAATAAGATGCTTAGTTTAGAATTGAAAATCACACCAGAATCAGAGAATTCTTATTCTATAATATTGAGCGTATTTCTTTTGAGTTTAAGGAAATTTTGAACGTAGAAAATAGTGTAAGTTTTCTTCAAGAATATCCCCGCTATACCAGTCAGAAGTACTCTCTTTTTAAGATAAGAGATATTATTTTTGTTCAATATTCGTAAGAAATAATATTTTCTTCCATACTCTGTAGTATGTAAGTAATATTATTTCGTTTCAGATTTCGAATTTTATATTTTGTTAAAGTATTGCTTCTATACTCCTTGAAATTAGTAGAATATCCTTAAAATTTGCGCTTTATCTAGTATCGTTTCACAATGATATTTTTCTGAACATTCTTGTTAAAGTTTAATTTTTTTCATGTCGGAGTACTATTCACGGGGTACTATTCACTTGGGTACTATTCACCCGGGTACTATTCATGACAAAAATTAATTTCTTTTCTGTCCAAATCGTTTTTGATACAATATTATTCTTGAATTTTACTCCACAAAGCAGTATCATGTTGACAATTTGGACATTATTGAATTTTGGATAAATTGAATTATAAATCTTTAAAAATTAACCTTGCTTTCATTTAATTGAATTCTTATATCATTGTCATCATCCTCATGCTTATATTGTGATGAAAGTCATCTTTGGCCCGTAGTGCATAGATGGACTATTGATTGGTATGATTATGACAAGAGATTATTCGGTATAATCATGACCTGTAATATTACAAATGATGTGGTAAAAGTCTTCATTGGCTCGTAGTGCATTGATGGACAGTTGTTGGCATGATCATGACCATTGGCTATAACACGAATATCTTTGGCCCGTAGTGCATGGATAATTCGTGGATGTGATACTAATGAATATCATTGGCATGTAGTGCATGGGTAATTTAGTGATGTAGATTATTTATTGAGTTGAGTCTCAGCGATAAATTTGATGATAAACTTTTTAAATCATAGAAGATAGTAGATATCATGTTCTACTTGACTCTTCTAATGGATTGCTTGTTCTGATGCAGTTAAACTTGTTGTCTATTGTATTCTATCAGTTTAACACTATTAAAGGCTAACGATAATTTATTCTGCATTATCTTAGTCATAATATTCTTTACTGGGCTAGTTGAGCTCACTCTTTGCTTTCATTGTTCTGTTAAGAAAATGAGAATATAGCTGGGACGAGTCGGGGAATGGAGTGATGGTCCAGGATGGTGGCTATAGTAGTCCTCACCATTCTATGAAATAGTGTGATAATAAATATAATGAAGACTCCATTTGAGTTTGGATATTGTCTATGAGACAATATTCATGTAAAAACTCTCAGCTACGTTTTTTTCGTATTGTATAAATGAAGTTTATATTTAAATTATGTACCATGTATTTGGTGACTCAGATAGGTGATGTATACCTTTTTTTGGGGATTCACAATTGGTATCAAAGCTTAGGGATTTGATCCATGGCTGAGATGTTAGACTAGAACTAGGAGGGGAGAGACGGGTAATTCCTTCGCTAGTATGACCTATTTAAGTTTATTTATTATTTAATTGGTCAGCCAGAATATAGGGATAATATGTGGCATGCCAATTAAACCTTGTTTTGTGGTCGTGTTTGAAAATGGCATCTGAAAATGTTGAGATAAGCAATGAATGGCTCCTATTGAACTTCAGGTGTTAAAAACCCAACTGCAAGAATTGTTTGACATCAGTTTCATTCGTCCTAGTACGTCTCCTTGGGGTGCTCCTATTCTATTCGTAAAGAAGAAATATGGAAGTATGCGACTTTGTATTGATTATCGGGAGTTGAATCATGTCACCATCAAAAATAGGTACCCTTTGCCTCGCATTGATGGCCTGTTTGAACAGTTGCAAGGCGCCAAATTCTTTTTAAAGATCGATCTTCGTTCCGAATATCATTAGTTAAAGATTAAAACTGATGACATTCTATAGACTGCTTTCAGAACTCGGTACGGGCATTACGAATTCCTAGTCATGTCTTTTGGATTGACTAATGCTCCTGTTGCCTTCATGGATATGATGAACCGAGTATTCAAGGAAAGGGGTTTGGTCACCTAATTGCACGCCAATAGGGAGAAATCCTTATCGGAAAGCCCCCTCTTTCTTGGGAATGATCTGGTTGTTAATATTGCAAGTTATATTATTGATGAATAATTGTTATTAAAAATATGGTTTGTGCATCCAAGTGAATTGAGATAAATAGATGAAATTTTTATGAAGTATTTGTTGTAAGTTTGGCGTATTATTTGGACCCCCGCTTACTCATTTTTCAAAATAATCGGTAGAAAGTTATAAAGTATATATATATATATATATATATATATATATATATATATATATTAATAAGTTTTTTTTATGAAAAATAGAATATATTATATTTTATTATGCATAGTGTCTACATAGTGTTTGCATAGTAAAATCAGGAAAAAAAATCAGACGAAATCGATTTCGCCCGTGATTCTTTTCCCTGTGCGTCCGTGATTTTATTCAAATAATATCATTTCCATTATTATATAAATAGGATGCTTAGTTTAGAATTGAAAATCACACCAGAATTAGAGAATTATTCTTCTATAATATTGATCGTATTTCTTTTGAGTTTAAGGAAGCTTTGAGCGTAAAAAATAGTGTAAGTTTTCTTCAAGAATATCCCCGCTATACCAATCAGAAGTACTCTCTTTTTAAGGTAAGAGATATTATTTTTGTTCAATATTCGTAAGAAATAATATTTTGTTCCATACTCTGTAGTATGTAAGTAATAATATTTCGTTCAGATTCTGAATTCTACACTCATTTTGTTAAAGTATTGCTTCTATACTCCTTGAAATTAGTAGAATATCCTTGAAATTTGCGCTTCATCTAGTATCATTTCACAAGAATATTTTTCTGAATATTCTTGTTAAAGTTTAATTTTTTTTCATGCCGGGCTACTATTCACGGGGTACTATTCATGAAGTACTATTCATAGGGTACTATTCACTCGGGTACTTTTTACTCGGGGTACTATTCATGACAAAAATTAATTTCTTTTCTGTCCAAATCATTTTTGATACAATATTATTCTTGAATTTTACTCCAGAAAGCAGCATCATGTTGACAATTTGGACATTATTGAATTCTGGAGAAATTAAATTATAAATCTTTAAAATTTATCCTTGCTTTCATTTAATTGAATTCTTATATCATTTTCATAATCCTCATGCTTATATTGTGATGAAAGTCATTTTTGACCCGTAGTGCATAGGTGGACTGTTGATTGGTATGATTATGACCAGGAATTATGTATCGGTATAATCATGACCTGTAATATTACAAATGATGTGGTAAAAGTCTTCATTGGCCCGTAGTGCATTGATGGACAGTTGTTGGCATGATCATTACCATTGGCTATAACACGAATATCTTTGGCCCGTAGTGCATGGATAATTCGTGGATGTGATACTAATGAATATCATTGGCATGTAGTGCATGGGTAATTTAGTGATGTAGATTATTTATTGAGTTGAGTCTCAGCGATAAATTTGATGATAAACTTTTTAAATCATAGAAGATAGTAGATATCATGTTCTACTTGACTCTTCTAATGAATTGCTTGTTCTGATGCAGTTAAACTTGTTGTCTATTGTATTCTATCAGTTTAACATTTTTGAAGGCTAATGATAATTTATTCTGCATTATCTTAGTCATAATATTCTTTACTGGGCTAGTTTAGCTCACTCTTTGTTTTCATTGTTCTCTTCAGAGAATGAGAATATAGCTGGGACTAGTCGGGGAATGGAGTGATGGTCCAGTATGGTGGCTATAATAGTCTTCACTATTCTATAAAATAGTGTGATAATAAATATAATGAGAACTCCATTTGAGTTTGGATATTGTCTATGAGACAATATTCATGTAAAAACTCTCAGCTACCCTTTTGTCGTATTGTATAAATGAAGTTTATATTTAAATTATGTACCATGTATTTGGCGACTCAAAATAGGTGATGTATACCTATTTTGGGGGCGTCACAGATATGTTAGATAAAACATTCTCTACTTTTCATGCCTCGAATGTGCTCCTGCAGCAGCAATATAGAGAACGAGGTTTTAAGAAATACTCTAAACTGATTTTATGTCTCCTTGTGGCTGAACAAAATAATGAGCTTTTAATGAAAAATCATGAATCACGACCGATTTCGGTTCAAATTTCATTTCAAGTGAATGTTACAAGATATAATAATATTATGGTGGTCGTGGTCGTGGTCGTAATTACGTGATGCATTACGGGGGCGATACGGTTTAATTACCGCAACCATGATACCTAACCTTCAAAGAATGAAGAGAAACAAGAAAAGGGGAAGAATATAAATAACAGAGATACCAAGAAGGAATAAAATATTTGTTATCAGTATGAAATGAAAGGACATTGGTCTCGTACATGTCGTACATCCAAACATCTTGTTGATTTATATCAGTCCTTATTGAAAGAAAAAGAGAAGAACATAGAAATAAAATTTTCTCATCCACATCAAGATAACGATGATATTAATTTTGATCCTTTGGATATGACACATCTTGACTTTGCAGATTTCTTTGAGCAAAATAATGAGCAAGTTAATATTTTTTGTAACGAAAATAATTAGTTCAGAATTATATTAGTCCTTTTAAGTGTGTTTATTTTATGCTAATGTATTTTCTTTATTCCTTTCATGTTAACTTATTTAATGTATTTTGTTTTCTTTATTTTGTGGAGAATTGTATTATTAAATATATATAATATTATGTCTTATTATGAACTTATTATATATTTATTCCTTTTTATGAAGAAAATATGGGTTTGCGTCATGTTATAAATGAGCCTAATATCAATGGTGGAGATATATGCTTAGCAGACAGTGCAACGACACATACCATTCTCAAACATAAGAAATATTTCTCAAATCTAAGAATGATGAAAGCAAAAGTGAATACAATATCAAGTTCAGCAGACTTGATTGAAGGCTCTGGATGAGTCAATATAATGCTTCCTAGTGAAACAAAATTTATTATTGATAATGTCTTGTTTTCCACTAAATCAAGGAGGAATATGCTAAGTTTTAAAGATATACGACTCAACAGTTACCATATTGAGACAACCAATGAAAATGGTATAGAATATCTTTACATCATATCAAATGTCTCTACTGAAAAACAAATATTGGAAAAATTACCTATTTTATTTTCAGGTTTGTACTATAAAAGTATTAGTACAATTGAAGTCAATGCAATAATGAATCAGAAGTTCAATGAACCAAATAATTTTATTATTTGGCATGACCGGTTGGGTCATCCTGGATCAATAATGATGCAAAGAATTATTGAGAATTCACATGGTCATCCATTAAAGAACCAGAAGATTCTTCAATTTAAGGAATTCTCATGTGCTACTTGTTCTCAAGGCAAATTGGTTATTAGACCATTTCCAGCTAAAGTTGGGATTGAATCTCCAAGGTTTCTAGAACGTATTCAAGGAGATATTTGTGGTCCTATTCACCCACTAAGTGGACCATTTAGATATTTTATGGTTTTAATAGATGTTTCTACAAGATGGTCACATGTGTGCTTATTATCTACTCGCAACCTGGCGTTTGCGAGATTACTTGCTCAAATTATTATATTACTAGCACAATTTCTGGATCATACAATCAAGACTATTCGTCTTGATAATGTTGGTGAATTCACATCCTAAACATTTAATGATTATTGCTTGTCACTTGGGATAAATAATGAACATCCTGTTGCCCATGTTCATACTCAAAAAGGTCTTGTTGAATCATTTATTAAATGCCTCCAGTTAATTGCAAGACCATTGCTCATGAGAAAAAAACTTCTTGTCTATGTTTGGGGGAATGCTATTTTACATGCAGTAGCACTTATTCACATTAGGCCAACATCATATCACAAATTCTCCCCGTTACAATTGGTTTTTGGTCATGAGCCAAATATTTCCCATTTAAGAATTTTTTGTTGTGCGGTATATGTTCAAATTTATCCCCCACAACGTACAAAGATGGGTCTTCAAAGGAGGCTGGGAATATATATTGGGTTTGAGTCCCCATAAATAATTAAATATCTTGAACCTTTAACAGGTGATTTATTTACGGCATGATTTGTCGACTATCATTTTGATGAGACTTTGTTCCCAACATTAGGGGGAGAAATTAAACAACTGGATAAAGATATAACTTGGAATGCATTCTCATTATTGAATTTTGATCCTCGAACAAAACAATATGAACAAGAAGTTCAAAAGATACTTAGTTTGCAAGATATAGCAAATCAGCTACCGAATGCATTCACTGACTCAAAAGGAGTAACCAAATCTCATAAACCAGTTGTAAATGCTCTAGCTCGGATTGAAGTCCATATAGAACAATCCAAAAAAATTGTAGCAAATGAGTCTAAGGCACGCCAGAAGCGTGATAGACCAATCGGTTCGAAAGACAAAAATCCTTGAAAAAGAAAAGAAGTAAATAAACAAGTTGGAATTATTGAGGAGGAAAATATTCATGAGGATATAGACATAGCTAATCATAAAAACCCCAGAAGAGGTTCAAGAACCTGAAAACAATAAAAATAATGAGATCTCGATAAGTTATGTCTCTACAAAGAAAAGATGGAATCGAAGTGAGATAGTTATTGACAATAGTTTTTCATATAATATATCACTTGATGTCATTAATGAAAACGAGGATTTTGAGCCTAATTCTGTCGAAGAATATAGACGCAGAAATGATTGGCCAAAATGGAAAGAAGAATTACATGCAGAATTAAATTCACTTACAAAACGTGAAGTTTTTGGACATGTAGTCCAAACACCCGAAGAAGTAAAGCCTGTTGGATACAAATGGGTTTTTGTACAAAAAAGAAATGAGAAAAATGAAATCGTAAGATATAAGGCACGACTTGTGGCACAAGGGTTTTCACAAAGACCTGGCATTGATTACAATGAAAATATTCTCCTATGGTAGATGCAATTACATTGCGGTATCTTCTTAGCCTATCAACTTATGAAAAATTAGATATGTGTCTAATGGATGTTGTTACAACCTATTTATATGGAACAATTGATAATGATGTTTATATGAAAATCCCTGAAGGATTTAAAATGCCTGAAGCATATAATTCAAATCCCCAGAAAGTTTACTCAATCAAGTTGCAAAGGTCCCTATATAGGTTAAAGCAATTAGGACGCATGTGGTATAATCGTCTTAGTGAATATTTATTGAAATAATGGTATAATAATAACCCTATATGCCCATGTGTTTTTATAAAGACGTCGGAATCCGGTTTTGCTATCATTGTTGTGTATGTTGATGATTTAAATATTATTGGAACTCAAGGAAAGATACGAAAGACAATGAATTATTTAAAGAAAGAATTTGAGATGAATGATTTAGGAAAAATAAAATTTTGTCTCGGTCTACAGATCGAGCATTTAGCAGATGAAATTCTCATTCATTAGTCAACTTACACAGAGAAGGCCCTTAAAAGATTTTATATGGATAAAGCTCATCCATTGAGTACCACAATGGTTGTTAGATCACTTGATGTGAAAAAGGACCCTTTTAGACCTTGTGAGGATAATGAAGAATTACTTGGTCTTGAAGTATCATACCTCAGTGCAATTGGTGCATTAATGTATCTTGCTAATAATACACGACCTGATATAGCATTCTCTATGAATTTGTTAGCAAGATATAGTTCTTCTCCTACCCGAAGACATTGGAATGGGGTCAAACATATTTTTCTATGGGCTTATTTTATTCAAATAACGATAATCATAAATTAGTTGAATATGCTGATGCAGGGTATTTATCTTATCCACATAAAGGTCGATCTCAAACAGGTTATCTCTTTATGTGTGGTGATATTGCTATATCATGGAGATCTACAAAGCAAACATTAGTTTCCACTTCATCTAATCATGTTAAAATACTTGCAATCCATAAAGCAAGTCGAGAATGTGTATGGTTTAGATCAATGACTCAACATATTCGTGAAACATGCGATTTATCCTCTAGCAAAGAAACTCCAACCATTCTGTATGAAGACAATGTTGCATGTATAGCTCAATTAAAAGGAGGATACATCAAAGGAGATAGAACAAAACACATCTTACCAAAATTCTTTTTCACACATGACCTTGAAAAGTGTGGTAACGTTGATGTTCAACAAATTCGCTCAAAAGATAATCTTGCAGATTTGTTCACCAAAGCATTACCAACTTCAATGTTTGAAGGATTTCGTCGGAATATTGGAATGTGACATCTAAAGGACTTAAGAATACATTCATGAGGGAGATCGCTAATACACGTTGCACTCTTTTTTACTTAACCAAGGTTTTTTTCTTTGGGTTTTTCCTAGTAAAGTTTTTAATGAGGCAGCTTTTAATGCGTATGGCTATAAAATAGACATCCAAGGGAGAGTGTTATAAAATTATAATAGATGTCTAGATTCATATTAAGGATGAGTAGATTCATTCTTATTATCTTTGATTGTAATGTTTTTGAAACTCCCATGTCTAGATTATAAATAGAATATATTATATTTTATTTAAAAGATTTTACTTTAAATATGGACCGTCAGATTAAAGTAAATCAATCTAGACCGTTCATGAGTTAGTTATTATGTAGTCCATTTTCTATAAATAAGCTCATTCCTTCATTATTTTCTTATGAATTCATGAAACTCTAGAGAGATAAACTATAGAGAGAAAGAAGAAAGTATTCTGCTACTTCACTACTTATATATTCAGTACTCTTCTTCTTAAGGTAGGGAATATTATTTGTTATACTCGTAAGGGGTGTTATTATTTTGTATTCATGAAGAGAACTTATGTTATTCCGTTCTTTATTATTACATTGAATAACTCAGATATGCTGTGCTACCCTATACTTGGTGACATTCTTCTATTATTTCGTCTTTATTATTATTCTGTTGGAATATCTTGTGTGCATGCGCTTTTACGTCGGACTGATTCCGTCTTTATTATTACATTGGAATATCTGTCACATGCGCTTTTACATGGGACTTGGTTAAAATCTTTATTATTATTATGTTGGAATATCACATGCATGCGTTTTACGGCGGACATGATTCCGCCATATTATTATTCTCATTGAATAACTTTCATCATATGCAAGAAAGCACCGTATACATGGTGATTTCGTTGTTATTCCATTCTCTATTATTACATTGGAACATCCCGTTGCATTTAATTTCTTTCGACCTAGTTCCGTTATTTAGTATTCTATTGGAATAACTCTATGCCAAGCAATCGCATGTACATGGTGATTTCTTTTGTTATTCCATTCTTTATTATACTCGGTTGGTTAAAGTTTTGACTTCTATACTCCATGAAATTAGTGGAATATCCTTGATATTGCGCTTCATCCAAAGATCTTTTCATGGAAATATTCTTACGAGCATTCTTGAATTTTACTCTACAAAGCAAAGATCATGTTGATAATTTGGACATTATTAGTTCTTGGATAAATTAATTCTTGAACTTATTTTATGAATTCTTATATCATTGTCATCATCCTCATGTTTATATTTTTTGAAAGTCATCCGTGGCACGTAGTGCATAGATGGACTTGTTATGATTATGACTGAGGATTATCTTGTAATCATGACCGTAATGTTACAAATGATGTTGTAAAAGTCCTCATTAGCCCGTAGTGCATTGATGGATGAGTTGTTGGTATGATCATGACCATTAATGAATACACAAATATTCTTGGCCCGTAGTGCATGGATAATTGTGGTCGTGATACTAAAGAATATCCTTGGTCAGTAGTGCAGGGTGATTCGATGATGTGAATTATTTATTGTCGAGTCTCGTTGATAAAAGTCATGAAAACCTTTTAAATCATAGAAGATAATAGATTTTATTCTCTACTGACTCTTCTAATGGATTGCTTATTCACTGCAGCTTAAACTTGATGTTTGTTATATTTTATCGTTTAACACTATCAAGGCTAATGATAATTTATTCGCATTATCTTAGTCATAATATTTCTTCGGGCTAGTTGAGCTCACCCTTTCTTTCACCGTTCTCTTGTGAAATGAGAACGTATTTGGGATTTAGCCTGGGGAACAGAGTGATGGTCCCAATGATAGTATTAGCTAGTAGTCCTCACTATTACGTTAAATAGTGTGACAATAAATGTAATGAGGACTTATTCGAGAGTGGATATTATCTAAAAATATGATTTGTATTAAAACTCACAGCTCTCTTGTTGTATATTAAAGATTGTATTTGTATTCTGTACCATGTATTTGGCGACTCAGAATAGGTGATGTATACCTATTTTGGGGGCGTCACAATTGGTATCAAAGCTTAGGGATATGATCCCTGACTAAGATGTGAGATTAGAACTAGGAGGGGAGAGACGGGAAATTCCTTCGCTAGTATGACCTACCTAAGTTTATTTGGTATTTAATTGGTCGGTCAAAGTATAGGGATAATATGTTATATGTTAATTAACCTTTGTTTTGTGGCAGTATCTGAAAATGACATCCGAGAATGTTGAGAATAGCAATGGAGCACAAGAGACCGTTGCGTCTCCACATATCAATAATCAGGAGAATGTGCATCAGGAAGGCGACAATCCTCATGCAAACAACAACATTGACCAAATGATGAATGATGGATTATTCAGAGGCTTTATGCAATTCATGCAACATCAAAGCAGAGCGGCTCCGCCCAAAATGTAGGTGGAAACACTTTGGAAACTCTCGGACGGTCACCGCTAAACAGTTCAAGGAGCTGGGACCATCAGAGTTTATTGGAGAGCCAAAACCACTTAAGGCGGAAGCATGAATAAAGTAGATCACCAAGATATTTGATGTCTTAGGATGCTCCGAGGAACAAAAGGTTCCCTTTGCCACCTTCATGTTACGTGAAGAGGCGACATGGTGGGAATCGTAAAATGTACTGACTAACGTGACTCAAGATGTCTTGGGAGAAGTTCCAAGAGCTATTCAACGACAAGTACTTTCCCGAGAGTATTCGTCACATGAAAGAAGTGGAGTTTATCAAATTTGAACAAAACAATATGACCGTGTTGCAATACGAGGCTAAATTTGCGGAGTTATCCCAGTTTGCATCCCATTTGGTCGATAATGAGGAGAGAATGACACGAATATTTTTAAGAGGTTTGAAACCAGAGATACGTCAATATCTTATTTCTCATAAACTGTGTTTGTACTCAGATGTTGTAAATAGGGCTCAGTTATTGGAGCGCGGTAACGAGTCAATGCAACCTAGAGAAAGCAGACGGCAGCATGAAAATACCAGTGGTATCAGTCATCGAAACGGTGACAACAAACGTGGAGGGAATCAACATGCCAAAAATGGTAACCACTTCGGTGGTAATCATGGCCAAGACAATAAAAATGGACATTTCAAGAAAAGGAGATTCAACAATGATGAAAAGACGTCAAGACCAAAGAACCGTGGTTAAGGAAGGAGAACGACCACCTATCATATGCTTCAAATGCGAGGGGGGAGGACATATCACCCAAACGCGTGATGCCATCTAAAGCGTGTTATAATTGTGGAAGAGAAAGTCACCTAGCCCGATTTTGTCATTCACCGAAGACAAGTTCAGCTAGGATGGAGGCACCAAAGGCCGTCCCAGAAAAGTCAAAGCCGGTGGTGCAAGGGAGAGCATTTGTCGTGACCTCCCAGAAAGCAAGGAACCCGAACGAGGTCATCACGGGTAAGCTTATCATAAACTCTAGCGAAGTTTATACCTTATTTGATACCGGTTCTACCCATTCTTTTATTTCTCCTACTTGCACTCAACGATTAAATTTGACTCCGGAGAAATTAGACTTTGACTTATCTATGGAAACTCCGTTGGGAGAAACCTTCATTACATCCACTGTTTATAAGTCATGTTTGGTTCAAATCGGTACCCTTACATTACCTGTCGATCTTATTTCATTGAAAATACTTACATTTTATGTGATTCTAGGGATTGATTGGTTAATTACTCATCATGCAAAAATTGATTGTTTTCGTAAGGTTGTTAGCTTTCATATTCCTAACCATCCTATTATGCGAATTCAAGCAATCAAACCATTAAAATCAATCACTGTCATTTCAAGCCATAAAGCTATTCGTTTATTAAAAAACGGATGTCAAGCTTTCTTAGCTCATGTCACGGATCTAAACAAAAATACGTCAGTTTTGAATGATATTTCTATTGTTAATGAATTTCTGACGTATTCTCAAGAACTTCCCCGGCCTCCCCCAGAGTGTGAAATTGAATTTTGTATCGACCTTGAACCCGGTACAAAACCCATTTCCAAAGCCCCAAATCGAATGGCTCCTATTGAACTTCAGGAGTTAAAGACACAACTACATGAATTGTTAGTCATCGGTTTCATTCGTCCTAGTACTTCTCCTTGGGGTGCTTCTGTTCTATTCATGAAAAAGAAAGATGGGAGTATACGACTTTGTATTGATTATCGGGAGTTGGATCATGTCACCATCAAAAATTGGTACCCATTGCCACGTATTGATGACCTGTTTGACCAGTTGCAAGGAGCCAAATTCTTTTCAAAGATTGATCTTCGTTCCAGATATCCCCAATTGAAGATTAGAACCGATGACATTCCAAAGACGGCTTTCAGAACTCGGTACGGGCATTATGAATTTCTAGTCATGTCCTTTGGATTGATTACTGCTCCTGTTGCCTTCATGGATATGATGAACCGAGTATTCAAGGAATATTTGGATCACTTTGTGGTCGTCTTTATTGATGACATCCTTATTTATTCCAAAAGCCGTGAAGATCATGAGCAACACTTGAGGCTGATACTCCAAAAGCTTCGTGAATATAAGCTTTATGTCAAGTTGAAGAAATGCGAGTTCGCTTCGAGGAAGTAGCATTCCTTGGGCACGTGGTATCAAGTCATGGAATATCGTTGACCCAAAGAAAGATTGAAGCTATTCAAAGTCGGGAGCAACCTAAATCGATGATCGGCACGTAGCTTTCTCGGCTTAGCTGGTTATTATCGGAGATTCGTAGAAGGGTTTTCTCGAATCGCTACTCCACTAACTCATCTGACTCGGAAAGATACAAAGTTCGGTTTGAGCGAAGAATGTGAGAAGAGTTTTCAAGAACTCAAGAGGAGACTCATTTCAAAGACTGCTCGACAATACCATCCGGCTCGGAGGATTTGTCATCTCAAATGATGATGCTTGAAGTAAAGGGTTGGGATGTGTTCTCATGCAACATGGAAAAGTCATAGCCTATGCCTCGCGACAACTCAAAGAATATGAGAGGAATTATCCTACTCATGATCTAGAGTTGGCAGTTGTTGTCTTTGCACTTAAAATTTGGAGGCATTACTTATATGGGGAGAAAGTGGAGATCTTTACGGATTATAAAAGCCTCAAATATTTCTTCACTTAAAAGGAACTCAACATGCGACAACGATGTTGGCTTGAACTATTGAAAGATTATGATCATACCATCCAATACCATCCTGGAAAAGCAAACATGGTAGCTGACGCATTGAGTAGAAGATCATATACAATCTGAAAAGCGATATTGTCAACATAAAGGCCCATTTTGTGTGACTTGCAAAGGATGGAGATAGAGTTAAAGACTCAGGGATGCATGTGACGATGGCGTAATATCTGAGTAGAACCGACTTTAATCGATAAAGTTAAAGCCGCCAAGCTACTGCACTGGGACACGATGTGATATGTATGAGGAAGAAAGTACAAGAAGGTGCTATCCGAAGCAAGAATCGATAAAGAAGGAATACTTCGAGTCAACTCCAGACTTTGTGTTCCTAACGACCCTGATTTAAAGTATAAAATCATGATGGAGGCGCACAAAACACCATTTGCAATCCATCCTGGGAGTACCAAAATGTATCATGATATTCGTCATACATTTTGGTGGAGCAATATGAAGAGAGAGATAGCGTTGTTTATCTCAAGGTGTCTAACTTGTCAACGAGTTAAAGCGGAGCATCAAGTACCAAAAGGTCCATTGCAACCACTTGAAATTCCAGAATGGAAGTGAGAGCACATTACCATGGATTTTGTTACCGGTCTTCCTAAGGTTTCTCAAGGTATAGATGCAATTTGGGTCATTATTGATAGATTGACTAAGTCTGCTCATTTCTTACCGATACGAGAAACTTATACACTTGAACGTCTTGCTCGTATGTACATAAACGAGATTGTAAGATCAAGATGGTATGCCAAGATCCATAGTTTTCGATCGAGACCCAAGATTCACTTCACGATTTTGGGTTAGTTTGCGAAAAGCTATGGGCACAGATTTTCGATTTAGCTTCAAGATATCATCCTCCAGACGGGCGGGACAATGGAGAGGACTATTCAAACTCTTCAAGATCTATTAAGACTCGTGTCCTTGATTTCAAGGGAAGTTGGGACAAGTTCTTACCATTGGTGGAGTTTTCCTACAACAACAGCTTATCGCAAGTATGGCATGGCTCCATTCAAGCGTTGTATGGAAGAAAGTGTCGTTTCTAGTATGATGGGATGAGGTGGGAGAAGCAACGTTGTTGGGACCTGAGTTGGTACGTATGACTACGTAAAAGATTCAAACGATCCCAAGAACGTATAAAAATCTCACAAGATCGATTAAAAGAGTTATCCGATCTTCATCGTGAAAGGATGTGGAATTCGATATAGGAGATCATGTGTTGTTACGTTTTGCTCCATGGAAAGGAGTTACTTAGATTTGGAAAGAGAGGAAAGCTCAATCCTCGATTCATCTACCCATTTTAATCCTCGATCGAGTAGGAGCGTGGCCTATAGACTCGCTTTTACCGCCAAGTATGTCTCGTGTTCATAACGTTTTTCACATATCCATGCTACGTAAATATGTGGAAGACCCGAACCACATTATTGAGTTAGAACCGGAAGAAATAGTGAAAGATTTGACGTATGAAGAGGTTCCTGTTCAAATCTTGGATAAGAAGGAACATATTCTACTCACCAAGGTTATACCTCAAGTCAAAGTTTTGTGGAGAAACCACGATGTTGAGGAAATGACTTGGGAGTTAGAATTTGAAATGAAATCAAGGTATCCTTACCTCTTTAATATACCAGTATCGCATTCTAATTTCGAGGGCTTAAATTTCATAAGAAGGGAGATTGTAAAACCCCAACTTTTTGAATAAAGATGAATTTTCTATAAATATTATTTTTGAATATTATGGAGTGAAATTGATATAATGTTATAGTTGTGGGTAATATTTATAAATTTTGCAAAGTACGCAAGTTGTTATATAGTATTCGATTGGTCGGGGAATATTCGTTTTAACAGGGAATATTCGTACAACGACACAATCATTGGTGGACCCCACAACGGAATTATTGTAGGATTGAGAAAACGACAAAAATACTTTATGAAAATAATGGCGGAAGTTTTACCGTTAACTATTGAAACACCCGGTGTTAAAAGTACAGTAATACGCATGGTTGCATAGTAGCACACGATATTAATTATTGATGCTTACGTGATAAGTCACTCAGTTTTGTTGGTATTATTAATTTAATAATACAAAAAATCTTTTTATATAAAATAGAATACTTTTATAAAGTTATTCTATAAAAAGAATATATTATATTCTATTATGCATAGTGTTGCATAGTGTTTGCATAGTAAAATCTTTTATAAAGTTATTCATTTTATTAGATTATAAATAGAATATATTATATTTTATTTAAAAGATTTTACTTTAAATATGGACCGTCGATTAAAAAATCAATCAACTGGACCGTATATGAGTTTAGTTACTATCTGACCCATTTTTTTATAAATAGAAGCTCATTCCTTCATTATTTTCTTACTTAATTCATTAAACTCTCTAGAGATAAACTATAGAGAAAGAAGAAAGTATTCTCGCTACTTCACTACTTATATATCGAGTACTCTTCTTCTTAAGGTAGGAATATTATTTGTTGTACTCATAAGGGTGTTATTCTTTTGTATTCATGAAGAGAACTTATGTTATTCCATTCTTTATTATTCTCATTTGAATAACTCTGATACGCTGCTGCTACCTTATACTTGGTGACATTCTTCTATTATTCCATCTTTATTATTCTCATTTGGAATATCTATCTATCTACGCGCTTTTACTGGGATTCGATTCGTCTTTATTATTCATTGGAATATCTTGTCGCATGCGCTTTTACGCCGGACTCGGGTTCCGCCTTTTTATTATTATTCGTTGTAATATCCGTCGCGTGTGTTTTCGTGGGACCGATTCCTTCTTTATTAGTATTCTCATTTGAATAACTCGTCATGCGCAAGCACCGCATACATGGTGATTTTCGTTGTTATTCCATTCTCTATTATTCGTTGGAACATCCCGCTTGGTGTAATTTCACCTAACCTAGTTCCGTTATTTAGTATTCGTTGGAATAACTCATCTGTCATGCGCAATACCGCATGTATGGTGATTTCTTTTGTTATTCCATTCTTTATTATACTCGGTTGGTTAAAGTTTTGACTTCTATACTCCATGAAATTAGTGGAATATCCTTGATATTTCAAGGCTTCATCCAAAGATCTTTTCATGAAAATATTCTTCCGAGCATTCTTGAATTTACTCTACAAAGCAAAAGATCATGTTGATAATTTGGACATTATTAGTTCTGGATAAATTAATTCTTGAACTTGTTTTATTGAATTCTTATATCATTGTTATCATCCTCATGTTTATATTTTTTTGAAAGTCATCTGTATTCTGTAGTGCATAGATGGACTTGGTATGATTATGACCGAGGATTATTGATTGTAATCGCTTGACCGTAATGTTACAAATGATGTGGTAAAAGTCCTCATTGGCCCGTAGTGCATTGATGGACAGATTGTTGGTATGATCATGACCATTAATGAATACACAAATATTCTTGGCTCATAAGTGCATGGATAATTGTGGTCGTGATACTAAAGAATATCCTCAGCCGTAGTGCTGTGAGGGTGATTCGATGATGTGAATTATTTATTAAGTCGAGTCTCGCCGATAAAAGTCATGAAAAACCTTTTAAATCATAGAAGATAGTAGATTTTATTCTCTACTTGACTCTTCTAATGGATTGCTTGTTCACCGCAGTTAAACTTGATGTTTGTTATATTTTATCGTTTAACATCGTTGAAGGCTAATGATAATTTATTCTCGCATTATCTTAGTCATAATATTTCTTCTTGGGCTAGTTGAGCTCACCCTTTTCTTTCACCTTTGTTCTTCTTGTGAAATGAGAACGTAGTCGGGATTTAGTCTGGGAGCGGAGTGATGGTCCGAATGATAGTATTAGCTAGTAATCCTCACTATCCTGTTAAATAGTGTGACAATAAATGTAATAAGGACTTATTCTGAGAGTGGATATTGTCTAAAATACAGTATTTGTATTAAAACTCACAGCTCTCTTGTTGTATATTAAAGATTGTATTTGTATTCTGTACCATGTATTTGGCGACTCAGAATAGGTGATGTATACCTATTTTGGGGGCGTCACAAGGCTAGTAAATGTTTACGTGTAATTAAAATTAGTCTTAAATATAAATTCCTAAACTGAACTATTAACTTTTTCCACTTTGGTGATCGATTTTTCATTTTTTTCCACTTTAGTTCAATTGAAGTTGAAGATTTTGCGGGTTCGCACTGGAAAAATAGTGAGAGTTATTTACTTTTAAATTACTAGTTTTTAATTGGTTTTCTCCATCCATTAACTAAGAGCTCAAGTACATGGAAAGTAATCGTGTAAATTCTTTTCTAATAATTTAATACTATTTTTTATTTTGTGGAAAAAAATAGTTAATGATAGTTGTAATTAAGATGATATCTAATAATTAATTATAAATAGT
The DNA here is from genome assembly GCA_020205615.1 of Panax quinquefolius. NCBI lineage: Eukaryota > Viridiplantae > Streptophyta > Magnoliopsida > Apiales > Araliaceae > Panax > Panax quinquefolius. Next base: position 7,114,979 of record CM035174.1, on the reverse strand, counting down.
TTTTGCCCCTTCTGTTTTATTTGAAAATTTAGGTGTTAATGATAGTGATAAGTAATATTTTTCAAAATTATTGTAGACACTCAAAATTTCATTTTCCTGTTACTAACTATGCAGGAGGACAAATGCGTCTTTTTCACACTCCAGAGATAACCTTGGAGGACCAAAACATCACGTCCAACCCCGAAAATAACTCCGGGAGATCCAATTTCCAACCCCGGAGATAACCCAGGGAAATCAGTTCCCAATGTAACGCCCCCAAAATAGGTCCATTCCATCCAACCCATTCTGAGTCGCCAAATATATGGTACGGAAAATAACTACAGCTTTATTACAACAATTGTCATACAAAATACAACAACACATATCTTTGTGAGTTTGGATACAAATATATACCAATCAGAGCACGTCACAATGACACCTTACATAAAGGTATAGTCAAAATTATTTTAGAAATTAGAATCTTTGGGAAGTGCTCAAGGAAACCTTCGTATATGGGGAGGCCATGCTTTTAGGTTATGGTAGATATCATATGGCCACATAATTATCTCTTGGTTGACCTAATAGACCCTAAAGAAAAAACGAGAAGATTACTATCATATTCTTCCCAATGGTGAGTCTTCTCTTGACATATCATTATCTCCACTGTCTCTAATTGGGTATTATACTCCAAACAAACTCCAAGATTATATAGGTAGTGCTTGTAAATATACTCAGCAAGTGGATGTGCACAACCTTGTCTTATGATAACACGAGTTTGTATGTCATTAGACATCTTGTATGATAGTGACAAAACACCCTTCCAAAGTTGGGTTCGCCTCACCCTATTTGATTCACCAAATATAACTATTAAATGATGTATAAAATACAACACACTAAAGTCCTCAATAAAATTATTTCCATACTCTTTAGGGAGAACCTCAACAACTATAGACCACCGTTCTATTCCCTTGTTATCTCCGCTTTCAATCCAAAATTTACACTCTTATTACCCGAAAGGAATTGTGAAACAAAAGGGTGAAACAACTAGCTCAATAAAGAATATTATGACTAAAGATAAATAAATTATCAATAGTCTTCATCAAGAATAAATCGTAGATTTAGAACATATGGTAGATGATAAAACTTTTCAACCATAGTTACTGCGGAATGAGCAATCCATTAGAAGAGTCAAATAGACCATAAAATCTATTATCTTCTCCATGTTAAAAGTCCACCAACCATGTTTTATCCCTGTAACATCAATCAACAATTCTTGTCCACAATCACATGTATAACTCATAATCATAATTGTAGTTCTAAATTCCTCTTCTTATCCAGGACGAAGATAATTTCATCACCTGTCTTTACCTGAAACATCAAAGATCATGGTTATACCAAATCACAGTTCTTGTTCATAATCATACTAATAAATTCATCTTTGCACCACGGCCAAAGATATTCATCAACAGTTCATCTTTGCACTACATGCCAAAGATATTCAACAACAGGTCATCTTTGCATTACGAGCCAAAGATATTCATCAATAATTCATCTTTGCACTACAGGCTAAAGATATTCAACAACAGATCATCTTTGCATTACGAGCAAAAGATATTCATCAATAATTCATCTTTGCACTCACTGTGCTAAGATATTCATCAACAAGTCATCTTTGCACTACCAAACCAAAGATATTCATATATCAAAGAAATACATAATCATTTAGGAAGTTATATAACAATAATTATAACCATGTTGATCAATTCACCTTTACACTTAAGCTAAAAATATTCAATTGTAAATTCAATGGTCATGATCATACCAACCAACAATTCAACTTTTGCACCATCGGCCAAAGAGAACCTATAGTCACGATCATACCAATAATCTACTCATCTTTACTCTCAAGTCAAAGAGAAATATCATCATTAGGGTTATAAGAATGTTATATAAAAACAATATAATCAAAACATGGTTTTAATTTCAAGAGTAAGATTCATAAATCAACGATAATTTGGTCGAGAGAGAAACCAATTTGTCGTGAATAGTACTCGTATTCATACATAGTACAAAGTATCGTCCATAGTAACTCTCGACACGAAAAGATAAAGTTTCATAATAAAATTCATATCCATATTTATAACACCTTAATCCAAATGTTATAAATCACTTAGAAATCTCATAATCTAATATTATTAATATTATAATAATATTTTAATCATTTCTTAAACTTATAAATAATTTAATCCAATTATTTACACTTTAATAATTAATGCATTTAATCATCTAAAATGCCAAACTCATAAGATTTCATCATCATTAACCAAAACCCTCATAAAAATCTGCATATACCTCATATATGATTCTCAAGCCAATAAATCATATTTTCCAATTTTCTTACTTCACATAACATATTTAATTCATTTACTCATAACTAGAACATTTTCATGAAAAATAACAAATCAGTTCCAAAAATATTTATTTTCTGAGATTTAGAAGAATATAGTCCCATATTGAATATATATTTTTCTCAGAATTTTTAAAATTCATTTACTATTTTCCATATGGCCAAAACTACCGAATAGTTAGACATTTATCATAAATTATACTTTTGTCCAAAAATTCTGAAATTTACACAGTATATTGATATTATATAGATGTACTCCCAATAAAAAATTCATCAATTTTGGAGTTAATCACAAGGAGTTATAAGCGGTTACTTTTAAAATAGTCTTTTCTCATAAAATCCATAACTCCTAATCTATACATCCAAAAATCGCCATTTTGAACACAATCTACAAAACTCATCAAAATATCATTTCAAATTTTTCTAGAATTTTGAAAGTTCAAAAATTTTCGAAACTAAAAAAACATAATAACCCTTAAAATCCCTTTACTATCCCTTACCTCAAAAGAAAAAGATTTAACTAGAATACTTATTTGAACTAACTTGCACCGTATAGCAATACTCAAAGTATACTCAAAATACTCACAAGAATACGCCGATAATATAGAGAGAAAACTTCATTTCTACGGTGTGATTTTCAATTCTAACCTAAAAGACCCTATTTATAGGAAAATGCTTTAGAACACCAAAAGTAAAATTTAATAAAATATTAATATATATTATTTTTATTCCAACGCACACTTATTTTGCTTCAAAACCTCAGCCACCAAACAGCCCACCTCACAAGACTTGCACAAAAAAACGTTTTTCTTATTTAAATTATTTTAAACTTTCAAAAATTAATTATTTCAGAGCTTCAGAACTTCAATAATTCATAATAAATAGCCCTTTTTATCAGAAAATTTGAATCTCGCGAGTTTTAATAGAAAATTCAATTCTCTACAACTTTTCAGAAGAAAGTTTTTCCAAATTCCAAACAGAAATTGGACGAAATCCAAAAAGCAGACGATTTTACGATACTATAATCAAATTTCACCAAGAAATGGGGTCCACCGACATGTTTAACATGTTTTAAACATTTATTGTAACAAAAATATTCTTCCTCCTCATATACTCATATATTCCACATTCACTGTAAAAATATCACCATTATTAAAATAATATATTTAAATGAATTATTTTATCGGAAAAAAGATAAAATATTAATTTTCAACAATTGTCACTTTAAAAATTTTCTCCATCTATATCCACATAAAATGAATATTTTCCTTATCATATTAATCAATAATTAATTATTCACAAATAATATTACAGAATCACAATAATGACAACTAAGCGCCCTCGAGGAAAGAGGGGCTTTCAATAAAGATTTCTCCTTCTATAGCAAGCAATTAGGTGATCAAACCTCTCCTTAGATAGAACTTTCTAGACATTGCCAATAATGTTTTCTAATAATATTATTCTGATAATATGAATTATTGCTTCGATAATAGAAAATACTGTGTAATGACAATTATTAAAACAACAATAATATAAAATATCAACGCAGCAATTATTGAATCAATAAAATAAAATATTGAATAAAGAATTATCGTAACAATTATTGAGTAGTTCCTTCTTATGTAAGAATCAATAATTCAAAAATACTGTGCAATACCGTGTGCTACTGTGCAACAACGTGTATTACTTTACTTTACCCACCGGGTATTCCAACAGTGTTAACGGTGAACCACTACTGTAGATTATTTATAAAAACTTTAATTTGTCTTTTTCTTCATCCGACAGTTATTCTGTTATGGGGCCCACAAATGGCTACGCCGTCGTACGAATATTCCCCAACAGAAAGAATATTCCACGACTAAACAAATATTCTCCGACAACAATGAATATTTTATAACCACTTGCGTATTTTTGAAAAAATTATATATATCACTCTTAACTTTAACTTTTATCAATTTAACCATTTACTGAATTGTAATTATATGAAAAATTGAATACTTTTATTTCATAAAATTTGGGGTCTTACACCCAACCCCAGAGATAACCCCGAGGGATCAAGTTCAAAGCCTGTAGATAACCCCAGGAGGTCAAGCCAACCTCAGAGATAACCCTGAGGACAGTCAAAGTCAACATCAGAGATAACCCTGAGAAAAGACTGCTACAACTGCGCGAAAATAAGAGATAACCCCAGGAGGGGAAAATGGTCATTTTGTCAACTCAACTTCAACTCACATCAAATACATTCATTTTAACTCAAATTGCTTTAAAAGAAGTCCCACAAGAACCATATCTTAACTTCCGAGCGCAACCTACGCAAAACGGCTTAACGGACTGCCTGACAGAAACCCAGAAATGCCATTTCAGTCATGGACTCATCTTTCCTAAGTCAAAAAAGGTCACATCATATGTCATTGCATAGCCCTCGGAAAGAGCTTTCCAGAATGGTGTGGCACGCTTCCATTGGACTCCCGGATTGAAAGTTATGAAGGTTCGAGCGAACATCGCGCTGTCCGAGTGCATGTACTTCGAGACGGCAGGACCCACATTGCCTAGGGCACCCCGGGCAGGCACAGGTATACCTGCTGCTACCACAGGTACACCTGCGGCTCCCCCCCTCTATAAATAGAGGTCTTGGGGCGGCCATTTTGTAAGAAAAAAATAGGCGAGGAAGCCATGTCCAATTTTCTCTGTACACACTATAAACTGAGTGATTTCTCATTTATAAACACTTGTGAGCTTATACTTTGCTATATTTTACCGGCAGGAGCCGAGTGTTCATCCATTTAAAGCTAGTGAAGTCTTCTTTGGCAGTCCACTGTAAGTCTTCTTACTTTTCTTAAGCCTTTCTTCACTACTGTGCACACACTGTTATTCACGTTGAGAGTCGTGTCGCGTGTGTATGCCCGGACTTCGGTCCGTGACTTTTTATTTCTTTTGTATATATATATATATATATAGTTCGGATCCAGTCCGGGATCCCGGACTCTATAAAATACGGACCATTTTTTTTATTTTTTTTTTGCTTTTTTTTTTTTGAAACAACTAAAAATAAATAAAATTATGGAACTGGAATTTTTACATAATACAGTGTTTTGGGTGTGATTTGGATGCCTATACCAAAACATGTCTGCATACCGTGCGCATCGTATATACATTTTTGGTATAGGTATCCAAAATACTTTATTATGTAAAAATTTTAGTTCCATAATTTATTTATTTTTTTAAGTTGTTTCAAAAAAAAAAAAAAAAAAAAAAAAAAATAGGGTCCGTATTTTAGACTATCAGAGTCCCGGACAGGATCTCTGTGTGTGTATATATATATATATATATATATATATATATATATATATATATATATACTAACATTATTGAGTTATGCCTCGATCAGGTATCGGATTTTACTTCCTAACTTTTATCGCTTTTATATATATATATATATATATATATATATATATATATATATATATATATATATACTTGTATATAAATTGTTGTTGAACTTTGTTTGATGAGTCTAGATTTTACATCCGGAGCACTTACTGCTTATATATATATTTATACACACTTATATATATAAATTGTTGTCGAACTCTGTTCAATGAGCCTAGATTTTACATCCGGTGCGTTTACCGCTTTTATACATATATATAACCTCGAGTTGACGAACTGAGCCGAGATCGATATATATCATGTGCGTTAACAGCTTTTATATATATACATATATACATTTCTGTCAGACCTGGAGTTTACTTCGTGGCCTTTTATTGCTTTCTTTATATTTTGTCCCGCCTTGAGTTTACTTCGACACGGTTGATTGTTTTACTGCTTTATTTACATTTTCGATCCCCCATGGAGGTGCTTCGTGGTGGTTGATCGTTTATATATATACTTACAACTTATATATATATATATATATATATATATATATATATATATATATAATCGCCATGCTTATCATATAAATCATGGCATCATGTGAGCCTAGAATCATGTGATCACTGATTGATTATTCGAATCTAGATTTTGGTTCGTGATGAACATTTTCAGCTATAACCAGCTTATAAATTATTCACAGTGTTTGAATTTCCTTAGACAACTCTCATACCCATAAGGAGTTCGGCACTGCTAGGGGTGAGCATTCAGTTAATAACCGAACCGAATAAACATTTCGGTTATAACCAAAAACTGAATTTACATTATTTATAATATCCGAACAACTACCCGAACTACATAATAACCGAATAATCGAACTAATTATTCGGTTAATAACCGAATTTCATAAAATTCAGGATATTTTGTTAATCTTCCCGAGAGGGAGACCAAGGAGTCATGTCAATTGGATAACTCCCCAAAACCCTAAGAAATGATGTGAACTCTTGAACTTCGGCGGCCAGTGCGTTTTGAGCCCTAACATCCGCCATTGATGCCTCAAAATCTCTATAGAATAAGTACTCGAAATGCTTGACGACGCGTTGCACGCCTATCGTCAGGTCGCCGACGAGTCGAATCCACGGTTTTGGGGCGACTCTCGATTTTCGTGAGGCTGCCTGAAAGAGAAAGTCGATAAGACTTTGAACATGATTGAGGTGCCTCGTGAGCGAATACTATGCTCGTTTTGAATGGTTGATCTGTTCTCGGTATGATTGGCTATCGAGCTAGCATCACGAATCGAGTGAAGTTGCTGGAATCATCTTGGATTCCATCGGTGAGAACTTGAGGTCAGAGAGTTGGGCATGAAGCAGAGGCAATGAATTACGCTTTCCGACCAGATTGTCGACGGCCGCATTGTCAAGCAGCCGCTTTGTGGATAAGATTGATGAATGGGCCGAGAGAAATCAAAAGTAATGAATGGGCCGAGAGAATTCAAGAGTAAGAGTAATGAATGGGCTGAGTGATGTGGTCAGTGACTGCTGAGTCAGAGTCTTATTTTAACTCAAGTGATGTTCGGTTATTCGGTTAAACTGAATAACCCAAAAGTAATACCCGTACAAATTAACCAAAAATCGTAAAAGAATTCGGATATAACCGAAATATTAAAAATAACCGAATTGTCAGAAAATTTTGGTTAAATTATTTCGGTTCGGTTCGGTAATTCGATTATACCCATTTTTTGCTCAGTCCTAGGCACTGCTATGTATATTATTTTCTCGAAGATGCTTCGCATCTCGAAAATAAAAACAATCAAGCCGAACATTTCATATAATAGAAGTATCAAAGGCCTCAATTACTATTGAGCATAAGGGTTTGGAAAAACCTCTTTTACAAAATATCATTGCTATATCTTGTTAAAACTTAATTTTTATACAGAAATTCAAACTCTTTATATATAGGTGCGAACGAGGTATAGCACTACTTCTAGATAATTGCACATTGATCCACACACACACACATACACACACATTCATATAACAGTTTAATTGAAAAGTGGCGGTCATCGTGGCAACACGGATGTCGGGGGGTGCCTAACACCTTCCCTCCGCATAATCAAATCTCCGAACCCTAACGAATCTCGGTTTCACAGACTCGTTAAGCAGTGTCACATCACTAGGTTAATGTGCAAATCTTTTCTCGGTTGTGTTAGTACAAACATTTAAAAAACCAACTGGCGACTCTTATAGTCCGCTCGTCGACATATACATGTCGGACCTTTTCACAACTTGTTTTTTTCAAACAAATCTCACCTAACATAAGAACACCAAAAGACAAGAACAAAAAAGGGACAAATAAAAATCCCGACGTCAATAATTATTACTTAGTTCTTTTTTCGAATAAAAAAAACTCTTAAATAGATGTTTCATTTTTAAATTATTTTTAGTTTTTATTATTAAATTATAATATAATATTATATTTATACGTATTCAGTTTTTTTTATAAAATGATTTAAACTAATTATAAAATGAGTATTGTTTTAACACATCATCGGTCACATCCAAGGTGTTTTACGTCATCAATTAATAATGTAACAACTTTAATTGAAACAAAGTAGAAAAAATGAATAATTTAATCATCTGGTTAAAAAAATTGAAAGATATATCAATCACCAAAGTAGAAAAAGTCAATAATTCAAAGTAATAATTTATATTTAAGCCTATTTTTTAATTACGCATAGACATTGATTAGTTAGTGGGTCATGTCATCAATTTATTACGTGACAAGTTCAATTGAACGAAAGTGAAAAAATTAATAATTTAATGATCTAATTGAAAAAATTGAAAGGTTGATCGCTAAAATACAAAAAAAGTTAATAATTTAGAATATTTATTGGCAAAACTATGAATTTAACCACTATAGTTGAAGTATTTTACTTAATGCACAACTGAACTTTTAATTTTTTGGATTACCCCATTAAACAAATTAAAACTTTTTAATTGGATCAGTCTATTAACTGTCGCTCAGTTCTGTTAATATCCACGTTAGTTTTTTCCTACGTGGCTTTTTAAAAAAAAAGAAAAATGACTCAGATATTCTAAATCAGCTTCTCTTTCATTATAAACTTACGCATTTGGTTATCTCAGACAAGGGATCTAGTGCTCCAAAACCAACTTGGAGATCAATTCACCCAAAATCAGCTAGGGAAATTTGGGTTATTGTTATATTTCATCTCTTCAAAGCTTGCGAACACCCAGAGGAAGGTTAATAACCCTAGTTTTTTCACATCAGCTTAAGTCTCCACAAGAATCAAAAATCAAAGGTATGTATTATTTACTGGTTATACTCCTCTTCGCCTCACTGATTTCTTCATTCATTAATACTATAAACTAGGGTTCCAACTCAGTCTACCTCAAATAAGGAGATTGATTCGGCCAAAATCAAAAGGGGAAATTAGGGGTTTTCATCTTCTCAAACCATTTGAACACTTAAAAGGTTGTTAATGGCATCTTTACATAGTAGATCCTCGTCGGTTATTAAAAAGAGGGTAGAATGTTTATGTGGTGTATCTGCATTTATTTGTGTCTCCACAAAGAACAAATCAAAGGGACGAAGATTCTATGGATGTAGTTTTTACCTAGTAAGTACATAAAATCGTGAAGACAAACTCAAATGTTCATGATTCATTCATCTAAACAGTTAGTTTTTGCTCCTTGTCATTGAGTTCTTATGTTAAAATAATAATTGTGTATTAATATTATTATTGTAATGTATATTGGATTTAAGTTGGTTGAAATTCTTTTTCTTTTACAGGATGTTAATAAATATTGTGGATTTTTTCAATGGTTGGATATAAGTTCCCAAAATGAAGGTCATGATAGTGGTTGCAGTGAAATGGGTCCTGTTTCAATGAATTAAGATGGACTCGATTTGTTGAGGAACAAAACAAGAAAGTTTAAAGAGAAGTTGAATAATTTTAAAAGGGAGGCCTTAAAATTTGAGTTGGAAACTGTTAGACTAGGAGAGGAAAATAAGAAATTACAACTGTATGTGATATTGTCATGGATGGTGACTTGTGTTGTACTAAGTTATGTATTCATGGAATTTTAAGTATTCAAAGTTACGTAATGAAGTTATGGATTCATTTTATGTAATGTCTATTGTGTATTGTGAAAAGTCCCTGCTCAATTAGGATGCCTTTTGTTGATCAATTGTTTGATAATAATGTAAGCAATGAAGAAGAACAGGAAATTGCTCAATAGAAGAGGCAGGGAAATGTGGAACAGATGGATGTCATGTTCATTGCAAGCCCTATTCCAAATTCCATTTGAAAGTAAAAGTGGAAGAGGGAGATCAAATGTCCAAATGGCATCCAAACTGTTAATGCCCTGTCTTGCCCTGCACATGCAGTTTAAAAAAATTTACAACTGCAAAACCAAACCTGAGCATATAAAACTGCCTTATGCACAACCAAATCAAACCACAGCATATTAAAATGCCCTACCAAACAAAACCTATCAAGCCATATTAAAATGCCCTACCATTACATACCAAACCAGTGCATATAAAACTGCCATGTATCCAAAGTTATAAATTGTCAATACCATTACATACCAAACCATTGCATATATAAACTGCCAATACCTTTACATACTAAACCATTGCATATATAAACTTCCAATACCATTACATACCAAACCATGACAAAAGTATCCAAAGTTACAACCAAAGTTAAATATCCAAAGTTACAACCATGACAAAAGTATTCCAAATCAGCCCCAAAATTATACTAAAACTGCAGTTAACGGCTCAAAGGGTTACAACCATGACATTACATTCTAAAATAACCCTAAAAAGATACTAAAACTAAAACAGATCCATATGGAAAAGCCTTCATTGTCCCCCATCTACAGCAGTGTTATAGCCAGACTGTGTTCCACCACCATTGCCTGATCCTTGCCTCACAGTTCCAGTCCTCTCCCCAACTGTACCACCTTATTTTCTTTTCACCTATAATTTGTGTATATGTTAGTATGTACATTTCATAATTGAAGGAAACATATAAATGATACAAATTTAAAAATTAAATAACTCACACTAAGCTTTGGCCTTTCGGTAGTATGTTGTGCTTCTGGACCATGTTGTGCTTGGGCAGATGTGTTCTTACAACCTACTTTATTATGTCCATATTGATTGCATTTGGAACACATCATTGGAGTCCCTTTCCTTGAAATTTTACCAGTCTGCTTTTGTTCTTCAGTTGGATCTTTCCTTCTATATCTCTTTGGCCTTCCAGCCAATCTTTTAGTCAATGGAGGCAACAAGATTGGTAAGTCAGTTGTAGGCCAACCATTGCTACCACTCATGGGCTTTAACAAGTGGTTATATGACTTGAGATAGGTTTCAATATAGTAACAAGGGTCCACAAAATCCTCAACAGTCCTCTCTTGATGAAGTATCCCAGTAGCAGCATGATGGCCGCAAGGTATTCCAGATAATTGCCATACCCCACAAGAGCAGGGTTTTTTCACTATATCCACCACATATTTACCATACCTGTCACTCACCTCATACATATGCCCCCCATCCCAATGGTGATCACAGTACCTTGTCAATTCAATAGACCTATTCACTTTAGTTAGTATCCTAGGATATAATTTTCCATCTCTTTTTAGCATCTGATCTCTCTTGATATGGATTCTCTCCATTACCTGAGTTTTTATGTCTTCAAACATTGTTAAGATGGGTTTATACCTAGCCTCTAGGATCCAACTGTTAAAACACTCTGACATATTGTTTGTCACTACATCACATTTGGTGGTGGTATCAAAGTAAGCCTTACTCCAAAGTTTAGGAGGGATACCGATCAAGGCAGTGTGTGCATCCTTTGACTCCTTCCTGATATCCTTCATTATATTTCGAAAATCAGAAGGATTGTTGGCCTTTGATGCCTTCCATAACATAACCTTCAAATCTGACCCTGTGACGCCCCCAAAATTAGGTATACATCACCCATTCTGAGTCGCCAGATACATGGTACAAAATTTAAATACAACTTCATTTATATTAATCAGGTTGAAATGTCAGTATAGAATACGACCACGATTAACTGTGAGTTTTAATACAAATGTATGTAACTCTCATGGTGCCTCGACCACAACCTTACAATGGTACTTTACATAAAAGTATAGTCAAAAACTGTTTTAGAAATTAAAATCTTTGGGAAGTGCTCAAGGAAACCTTCGTACATGGGAGGCCATCCGTCTAGGTTATAATAGATAACATATGGCCACAAAATTATCCTTGGTTGACCCAATAGACCCCAAAGAAAAACGAGAAGATTACTATCATCTTCTTTCCAATGGTGAGTCTTCTCTTGACATATAACTATCTCCACTGTCTCCAAGTGAATATTATATTTTAAATCAACTCCAAGATCATATAGGTAGTGCCCGTAGATATACTCAGCAAGTGGATGTGCACAACCCTGTCTTATGATGACACGAGGTTGTATGTCATTAGACATCTTGTATGATAGTGGCAAAACACCCTTCCAAAGTTAGGTTCACCTCACCCTATTTGATTCACCAAATATAACTACTAAACTTTGTATAGAATACAACATTTTTTTCTATACTTGTTTAGGAGAACCTCCCACGCCTAGAGACCTTTGTTTCTATTCCCTCGTTATCCCCGTCAACCCTAAAGAACACTCTTACTACAAGCAACACTCTTATTACGTGCACGAAAGGAATTGTGAAGTAAAGGTGCGCATAACTAACCCAAAGAAAGAATATCATGACTAAAGATAATTAAATTATCAATAGTTTTCATTAATAATAAATCAGAGATTTAGAATATATAGTAGATGATAAAACTTTTCAACCATAGTTCATAAATGAACAAGCAATCCATTAGAAGAGTCAAATAGACCATCGATCTATTATCTCTCTATGTTAAAAGTCCACCAATAATGTTTTATCCTTGTAACATCAATCAACAATTCCTGTCCACAATCATATGAATAACTCATAATCATAATTGTGATTCAAAATTCCTCTTCGCACCCAGGACGAAGATAATTTTCATCACCTATCTTCACCTGAAACATCAAAAATCATGGTTATACCAAATCACAATTCTTGTTCATAATCATACTAATAAATTCATCTTTGCACTACGGCCAAAGATATTCATTAACAATTCATCTTTGCACTACAAGCCAAAGACATACAACTATATTTTAGAAGAGTCAAGTAGAGCATGATATCTACTATCTTCTACGAATTAAAAGTGTATAACCAATATTTTATTGCTGAGACTCAACTCAATAAATAATCCACATCATCGAATCATCCCTGCACTACAGGCCAAGGATATTCTTTAGTATCACGACCACGAATTATCCATGCACTACGGGCCAAAGATAATCGTGTTTTCATCAACGGTCCTGATCATGCCATAAAACAATTCATCTTTGCACCATTGGCCGAAAAGAATTCATAGCCATAATCATACCAAAAACTGTCCAACAATGCACTACGGGCTAATGAGGACTTTTTCATTAGTATCACAACCACAAATTATCCAAGCACTACGGGCCAAAGATAATCGTGTTTTTATCAACGGTCCTGATCATACTATAAAATAATTCATCTTTGCACCCTTGGCCGAAGAGAATCCATAGCCATAATCATACCAAAAATTGTTCATCAATGCACTACGGGACAATGAGGATTTTTTCCACATCATTTGCAACATTACGGTCATGATTATACCGAATAATCCCTGGTCATAATCATACCAAGTCAATCTATGCACTACAGGCCACAGATGACTTTCAACATAATATAAATATGAGGATGATGACAATGATATAAAAACCAATCAAATAAGATAAAGGATAAGTATTAAATATTTATAATATAATTTATCCAGCGTTCAATAATAACCAAATATTATCAATCACTTAATAATCTCATAATCTAATATCATTAATATTATAATAATATTTTAATTATTTCTTAAACTTATAAATAATTTATTTCAATTGTTTACACTTTATCAAATAATGCATTTAATCATTCAAAATGTCATACTCATAAAATTTCATCATCAATGATCAAATCCTCATCAAAATCAAAGAAATACCCTATATAGGATTCTCAAGCCATAAAATCCTATTTTCCAATTTTATTACTTCACATAACATATTTAATTCATTTACTCATAACTAGTTCATTTTCATAAAAAATACCAAATCAGTCCCAAAAATATTTCTTTTCTGGGATTTAGCATAATATAGTCCTATCTTGAACATATATTTTTCTCAGAATTTTTTAAAATTCATTTACTATTTTTCATATGGCTAAAACTGCCGAATATTTGGACATTTATCATAAATTATACTTTTGTCCAAAAATTCCAAAATTTACAGGGTATACTCCTGTTATATACATGTACTCCCAATAAAATTTTCACCAATTTTGGAGTTAACCACAAGGAGTTATAAGGGTTTACTTTTAAAATAGTATTTTTCCCATAAAATCCATAACTCTTAATCTATACATCCAAAAATCGCTATTTTTGGACACAATTTAGAAAACTCATCAAATTATCATTTCAAATTTTTCCAGAATTTTTGAGGGTCAGAAAAATTACGAATCTGCCCCTGGCAGAAACCCATTTTTAATGAAAATACTATTCGTATGAATACGAAGGATCATTCACCATGCATGTGGTAATCCACACAGACAGGTTATTCCAATAGAATAATAAAGAATGGAATAACGAAGGATTCACCATGTAATGCGATAGAGGCGCACCGCAACGGAGTTATTCCCAATGAATAATAATAAATAATAGAACTAGATTAATCCGGTCCCGTAAATGCACGCATACAGGAGGATATTCCATGTAATAATAAATAATGGAACCAGTCCCACAGAACGCACAAAACAGGATATTAAGCGTAATAATAAAGAACAAAATAATAAATAATGAAACCGTGTCGTGTAATACGCACCGACAGGATATTCCAACAGAATAATAAAGAACGGAATAACAGAAGAATTTCACCAAGTATAGGGTATCCCGCGTATACAGGTTATTCCAACATAATAATAAAGAATGGAATAACAAAAGAATTTTACCAATAAGAAAGAAGGAATATCCCTAATGAGTACAATAAATAATATCCCTTACCGTAAAAGAAACTGAATATAAGAGTAGGGAATGAGCATAATACTTTTCTATAGCTTCTCTATAATTTCTCTCTCTCTAGAGTTTCAAATTGAATTCAGTAAGAAATAATGAATGAATGAGCTTTATTTATAGAAAAATAGGTGCATAGTAACTAACTCATGAAGCGGTCCAGATTGATTTACTTTAATCGACGGTCCATATTTAAAGCAAAATCTTTTAAATAAAATATAATATATTCTATTTATAATCTAATAAAACGAATAACTTTATAAAAGATTTTTTACTATGCAAACACTACGCAGCACTATATCTAAACACTATGCATAATAAAATATAATATATTCTAATTATTGTCTAATAAAAACAGATAACTTTATAAAAGTATTTCGCTTTTATATAAAAGATTTTACTATACTATAAAACACTATGCATAAAGTAGAATATAATATATTCTATTTATAGAATAACTTTATAAAAGTATTACATTTTATTACATTAATAATACCAATAAAATAAAACCGGTGACTTATCACATAAGCATCAATAATCAATATCGTCTTATTTACCAAAATAGAAAAAAAAATTGAATACTTTTATTTCATAAAATTCGGGGTCTCACAATCACCCCTTCTTATGAAATTTCGTCCTCGAAATTTACGTACGTACCTGATATTCGAAGAGATGAGAATACCTTGTTTTCTTTTCAGATTGTACCTTCCCGGTTATATCCTCTGTATCATGATTTTTCTATTGCTCATCTCCTGTATTTCAGATATCATTCCATAATATATCTTCAAAACAAATGTTAATTGACATATCACAATTTGTTAACTTATCAAGTAAACAATTTAAATTTTTTAGGTAAGTCACACACTAATGAAGTATATAACTCGTCTCTCCCTCCTAGTTCTGACTCTTATCTCCACCAAACGTGACCATATCCCTAAGCTCGATACCAAATGTGATGCCCCCAAAATTAGGTATACATCACCCATTCGAGTCCCGGATACATGGTACAAAATTTAAATACAACTTCATTTATATAATCTGTTGAGATGTCGATATATAATACGACCACGCTTAATCGTGAGTTTTAATACAAATGTATGTAACTCTCATGGTGCCTCGACCACAACCTTACAATGGTACTTTACATAAAAGTATAGTCAAAAACTATTTTAGAAATTAAAATCTTTGGGAAGTGCTCAAGGAAACCTTCGTACATAGGAGGCCATACGTCTAGGTTATAATAGATATCATATGACCACAAAATTATCCTTGGTTGACCCAATAGACCCCAAAGAAAAACGAGAAGATTACTATCATCTTCTTTCCAATGGTGAGTCTTCTCTTGACATATAACTATCTCCACTGTCTCCAAGTGAATATTATATTTTAAATCAACTCCAAGATCATATAGGTAGTGCCCGTAGATATACTCAGCAAGTGGATGCGCACATCCCTATCTTATGATAACACGAGGTTGTATGTCATTATACATCTTGTATGATAGTGGAAAAACACCCTTCCAAAGTTAGGTTCACCTCACCCTATTTGATTCACCAAATATAACTACTAAACTTTGTATAGAATACAACACATTTTTCTATACTGTTTAGGGAGAACCTCCACAGCTAGAGACCACTGTTCTATTCCCTCGTTATCCCCATTTCTAACTCTAAGAACACTCTTATTACGTACCTGAAAGGAATTGTGAAGCAGAAAGGGTGAGCACAACTAGCCCGGTAAAGAATATCATGACTAAAGATAATTAAATTATCAATAGCTTTCATTAATAATAAATCAGAGATTTAGAACATATGGTAGATGATAAAACTTTTCAACCATAGTTGCAGCGGAACAAGCGATCCATTAGAAGAGTCAAATAGACCATCGGATCTATTATTTTCTCTATGTTAAAAGTCCACCAATAATGTTTTATCCCTGTAACATCAATCAACAATTACTGTCCACAATCATATGAATAACTCATAATCATAATTGTGATTCTAAATTCCTCTTCGCACCTAGGACGAAAATAATTTTCATCACCTATCTTCACCTGAAACATCAAAAATCATGGTTATACCAAATCACAATTCTTGTTCATAATCATTCTAATAAATTCATCTTTGCACTACGGCCAAAGATATTCATTAACAATTCATCTTTGCACTACAAGCCAAAGACATACAACTATATTTTAGAAGAGTCAAGTAGAGCATGATATCTACTATCTTCTACAAATTAAAAGTGTATAACCAATATTTTATCACTGAGACTCAAATCTCAATAAATAATCCACATCATCGAATCATCCCCGCACTACTGCCAAGGATATTCTTTAAGTATCACGACCACGAATTATCCATGCTTACTACGCCAAAGATAATCGTGTTTTCATCAACCAGTCCGATCATGCCATAAAACAATTCATCTTTGCACCCCTTGGTGAATAGAATCCATAGCCATAATCATACCAAAAATTGTTCATCAATGCACTACGGTCCAATGAGGACTTTTTCATTAGTATCATAACCACAAATTATCCATGCACTACGGGCCAAAGATAATCGTGTTTTTATCAACGGTCCTAATCATGCTATAAAATAATTCATCTTTGCACCCTTGGTCAAGAGAATCCATAGCCATAATCATACCAAAATTATCCATCAATGACTACTACAACGATGAGGACTTTTTCCACATCATTTTTGCAACATTACTATTCATGATTATACCGAATAATCCCTGGTCAAAATCATACCAAGTCCATCTATGCACTACAGGCCACAGATGACTTTCAATATAATATAAATATGAGGATGATGACAATGATATAAAAATCAATCAAATGAGATAAATGATAAATATTAAATATTTATAATACAATTTATTCAAAATAATAATAACCAAATGTTATCAATCACTTAATAATCTCATAATCTAATATCATTAATAATATAATAATATTTTAATCATTTCTTAAACTTATAAACAATTTATTTCAATTATTTACACTTTATCAAATAATGCATTTAATCATTCAAAAATGCCATACTCATAAAATTTTATCATCAATGATCAAATCCTCATCAAAATCTGCATATACCTATATAGGAGGATTCTCAAGCCATAAAATCCTATTTTCCAATTTTATTACTTCACATAACATATTTAATTCATTTAATCATAACTAGTTCATTTTCATGAAAATACCAAATCGGTCCCAAAAATATTTCTTTTTCGGGATTTAGCGAATATAGTCCCATCTTGAACATATATTTTCTCGTAATTTTTAAAATTCATTTACTATTTTCATATGGCTAAAACTGCCGAATATTTAGACATTTATCATAAATTGTACTTTTGTCCAAAAATTTCGAAATTTACATGGTATACTCCTGTTATATACATGTACTCCCAATAAAAATTTCACCAATTTTGGAGTTAACCACAAGGAGTTATAAGGGTTTACTTTTAAAATAGTCTTTTCCCATAAAATCCATAACTCTTAATCTATACATCCGAAAATTGCCATTTTTGGACACAATTTAGACAACTCATCAAATTATCATTTCAATTTTTTTCAGAATTTTTGAGGGTCAGAAAAATTACGAATTTGCCCCTGACAGAAACCCCTTTTTAATGAAAATACTATTCGTATGAATACGAAGGATCATTCACCATGCATGTGGTAATCCACATAGACAGGTTATTCCAACAGAATAATAAATAATGGAATAACAGAAGGATTCACCATGCATGCGATAGATCGCACTCACAAGCGAGTTACTCCAATGTGAGAATAATAAATAATGGAACCAGTCCAGGCGTAGAACGCATTGCATGTGATATTAAACGAATAATAAATAATGGAACCAGTCCCACGTAAACGCATGCATGTGATATTCGACAAAATAATAAAGAACGAAATAATAAATAATGGAACTGTGTCAAAGCGTAAATAATGACCGGCTGTGATATTCCAATGTAATAATAATAAAATGAATAATGTAAGAATTTCACCAAGTATAGGGTATCCACAGATACTGAGTTATTCCAATGTAATAATAAAGAATGGAATAACAAAAGAATTTCACCAATAAGAAAGAAGGAATACCCCTAACGAGTACAATAAATAATATTTCTTACAAAGAAAAAAAGCTGAATATAAGAGTAGTAGGAAGGGAGAGAATACTTTTCTATATAGCTTCTCTATAATTCTCTCTCTGTAGTTTCAATGAATTCATAAGAAATAATGAATGAATGAGCTTCTATTTATAGAAAAATGGACGCATATAATAATTAACTAACTCATGAACGGTCAGATTGATTTACTTTAATCTGACGATCCATATTTAAAGCAAAATCTTTTAAATAAAATATAATATATTCTATTTATAATTTAATAAAACGAATAACTTTATAAAAGATTTTACTATGCAAAACACTATGCATGCACTATGAAAACACTATGCATAATAAAATATAATAAATTCTAATTAATGTCTAATAAAACAGATAACTTTATAAAAGTATTCTGTTTTATATAAAAAGATTTTACTATGCAAAATACTATGCACAATAAAATATAATATATTCTATTTATAGAATAACTTTATAAAAGTATTATGTTTTATTACATTAATAATACCAATAAAATAAAACTGAGTGACTTATCACATAAGCATCAATAATCAATATCGTGCTATTTACCAAAATAGAAAAAAAATTGAATACTTTTATTTTATAAAATTCGGGGTCTCACAGACCCAGGGAACTTTTTCCTCTAATTTGCATATATGTGTCTTGCACAACATCTATGCTCTACTTGGGGTAGTAACTCCTGAATAGCAAGCACCAAACCCTATGCAAATAAACAGGATTGTTAGTATAATGATATAAATGTGTAATGCAAATTATTGTTAAGATGTAATAAAAATAAAATCAAACTGCACCTTTTGTTGATCAGTAATTAATGTTCATCCCCTGCCTTGTTCTAATCCAACATCATTGCATAACAAATTTAAAAACCAGCTCCAACTGTCTTTATTTTCACTTTCCACCACAGCCCAAGCTATTGGGAACATCTGGTTGTTAGCATCTCTACCTATTGCAGTTAACATCTTCCCTCTACAATATGTCTTTAGAAAACAACCATCAAGCCCAATAATAGGCTTGCAGCCCTCCAACCAGTTCTTCTTCACAGCATCAAAACAAATATACATCCTTTGAAATCTTTTTGGAGTTCCACGATGGGTCTAATTTTGCAAATGCTACTGGATTGGTATTTAGTATCTCTTGTCCATAGTCCCAAACACCTTCATAATGCTCTGCCAGTGTTTTTTCTATCTCAGATAAGGCCAATTTTTTAACTTGCAAACACTGTGCGATAAAAGATTTCAATTCATACCTTTGCTTTATTGCCTCTTGTAAATCCCTCAACTTGATCATTGGCTTTGTTCTAATTGTCCCTCCAAACTTATCCACCAACCACCTACATCTAATAATCTTTATCTTGTTGGCCCTAATACAACTGTGGAACTTAGTAGGGTAAGCCTTAATTTGAAACCATTTTTCCATAGGAACATAGCTTGCCCAAAGCTTCCATAGACATCCTGCTACACACTTAGCTTGAACTCTGGTAGCTTCATTAACTCTAAACCAAATACCTTTCCCCTTCCCAACTGCATAATTTTGTATTGCTTCCCTTAGTTGGTCAACCCCAGTGAAAGTCATGTATAACTCAAATTCAACATCTGTGATTGCAGTGTTAGGATTATACACAGGAACAATTCTTTTCAGTTTAATCCTTGACTCTTCACCTTCCTACTCACTATCACTACTTGAAGGAGGAGTTGCAGGAACTTCAAAGTCAGAATCTTCATATATTTCCTCCCATGGTTTCAGGCCCCTTGTACCAAATTTGGTGATGACCTCATCATCAGATGAAAAAGTAGGCTCCACATTATCTTCATCAACAAATTTCTTCTTCTTGTTAGGTGTGTTCAGGCATGCCCTTCTCTTCATCTTGCATTTTTTTCTCAGGTGTCTCATGATTATCTGATGCATTGTTAACATGTACTGAGCTAGAAGCTTGAGTCCCTGTAGGTTCAGGTACTTCACCACAATCCACTTCAACTTTATCATCCAATTGAACTTCATCTTCCAATTGAACTTCACAAATAACTTCCAACTCTTTAATCTTTGATTTTAGTATCTTTTCCTTATACAGCCTAGCATTGATCAACTCATCATCACTTTCTTCACTGCAGTCAGTATCTGTTTCTTCATCTGTAGATTCATCATCATCTACATTTGGTGCATCAACTTGCACATCGACAACATCAACTTCCCTCTCATCTACCTGACCAACTTCTTTCTCAAATGGTAAGAGTTCATCAGTAGCGTGGTCACAATATAGATCAACTAGACCAGTTCGTTCACCCTCCTCAACTAGTAACCTAATATTATCATCATCATGTATCAACTCTAAACCATAACGAATATCTATACGACCAACTTTGAAATACGTTGCAGTATTCTTTTTGTAACCATACTTCTTAGGTAAGTTGTATATTTTGTCAACATTCAGCCAGTCACCATCAACGTCATGAAGCAATTCTATAAAACCTCCTCCATAGTGGTATATTGGTTCTTCAATGAACCTACCACCGTGATTAAACTCCATAGAAAACAAAACCATGCTGCAAAAGGTACAGGGCACAACATTAGATAATAAACATTGTAAAATTGAATAATCAGTGGAAGAAATTTACATATAAACCCAAATCATACATACTAGAACAAATAAGGATATTACATTTCAACCCAAATCACTGAACAATCATGTACCAAATCTGAGTCATAACTTAAACCCAAATCGACATATAAACCCAAAACAAAGAATAATCAGTGGAAGAAAAAAAATAATCTGAATATTTACATCAGTTATTCTAAACATGTACCATGAAAAGTCCAGAAAAACACATAAGGGTGTTACATTTAAACCCAAATCGATATATAAACCCAAATCGAAAACCAATCAGTGGAAAAAACACCTTGTTTAGATATTTCCAGGAGATATTCTAAGGGTGTTACATTTAAACACAAATCGAACAATAATCAGTGGGAAAAACTCTAACTCAGATATTTGCAGAAGAATCTCGACAAAGAAAAAAAAATTATACACAAACTCATACATACCTTCGACTTCGCCAGAGATTTGCATAAAAAACCCGAGCAGATCAAATGGCCCCTTCGTCTTCTTCGCTCGCTCTCTCTCTCTCTCTGTGTGTGTGTGTGGACTTCGACTATGTTGGAACCCTAGTTTGTAGCAATCGTCTTCTTCGCTCGCTCGCTCGATCTTTCTCTCTCTCTGTGAACTTTGACTCAGACTTTGTTTGGTTTGGTTTGATAGTACTTTTCTTTTGCCGCGTAATCCACCTTGGATTGGGCCATCGTGGCTGAGTCATCTTTTTTTCTTTTTTAAAAAGCTACGTAGGAAAAAGCTAATGTGGATATTAACAGAACTGAGCTACAGTTAACAGACTGATCCAATTAAAAAAATTTAATTTGTTTAAAAAATAAAAAGTTCAGTTGTACATTAAGTAAAACATTACAACTATAGTGGCTAAATTCATAGTTTTGCCAATAATTATTTCTATTTAAACCATAAATAAATACAAAAAGCAAATAGAGAGATGTAGAGATATATAAATCGTATGGACATATGGATATAAAATCGTATGGACATAGGTTTTTATTTCCATATCTATTTTATCCCAAAAATCTAGGGTTTTTACACCTCCATTTTCATCACCAGATGAGTTGTCTGGACCCTTTTCGAAGTTCACCAAATCATCCCCAACAATGAACCTAGATTTTCGATTCCGCCATTGAAACAGTCCATCTCCACACCAATTTTATATATTTATTATAAGTTATTCCATCCATTTCTCTTTCTCGCTCTAATATATACATATTTTAGTCTCGGAAGAAAGCTCATTCTTTGGACCACGACACAGTTCAATGGCGAAGACCAAACGAGACTTGGACGTCTACACAATCAAAGGCACGAACAAAGTTGTAAGAGGTAATATATTTGCATAAAACTCACATTTTCTTATATAAAATGTGGTTTCTGAAGCTGGGATTTCGTACCGATGAAGCCCTTGGACAAGGAGGCCCCCGATTGAACATACATGCATTTATCTTTTTTTGTACATTTTCAGTTGTTGAACTTGTTTTGTTTTGTGTTTTTTTTTTGTTGAGATTTTTGAAGATGGGTTTTGCTTTATATTTGTATCTGTACATTTTGAGTTATTGAATTTGTTTTGGGGTTTTTGTTTGTTGAGGTTTCTGAAGATGGGTATTTGTTTATATTAATTTGTACATTTTGAGTTGTTGAATTTCTTTTGGGGTTTTATTTATTTATTTTTATTTTTGTGTTTTTTGAGTTGTTTTGGGTTGATTTTTGTGTTTTTGAAGATGCAACCATAGATTACTAGTTTGACCTCATTCACCTACATGTAGACCAGGCCTGGCCTGGGCCTGCCAAGCCTTGGGGTTTGGCCAGGCCTTGGCTGATGGGATGTGGTTTGGTTAGGCCTGCAGGCCAAGCCTATGCCGGTCTAGTACTTCTCTTTTTTTCCTTCTTTTAATGTTAAATATTAAATATTAAAAATATAAATTAATAAAATTTTGTAAAAATGATGCAAGATTTTTGAGATTTATTTTATTTTAACATTCTAATGCACACCAATATAAGTTGGATGATTAGAACAAAAATAAATATATTTCTCTTAAATTAAAGGAAAATGTCATTTAGATGTAACTGTAGTATAAATCAAATTGATTTCCTAAATGTATATCTAATCAATTTGTCTTCATAGAAAATATAATTTGAATACAATCTCTACACATAGATGCAAAATAAAATTTACTATAGATTACACTTATATTTTGAATATAAAGTTAGTTTCCATTTTATTTTCTTCTAGTACTAGGATCAGTTGGACATATATTTTGTAAAGTTTAAATACACATATTTTCATTTATGGTCATTAAACACTTACATAGTTATATTCATTGAATTTTTTTCTTTAAATTGCTACAATAGAATACCTGAAAAATAACCAAAATCATAAATCCCCTAAGAATTTAGCATATCCAAATTAATGAAGAAATGTATTTACAAGAAACTAACTTATTATTAATATTTAATTTTAAAAGTTAGTTTATTGATGTATTATTAAAAGTAACAAGGAATATTAATAAAATTTTAATGTTAAATATTAGTAATTTAGTATTTATAATTAACTAACTTAATACTAATATTTAATCAACTAAGTAACTAACTTATTATTAATATTAAATATACTAACTAGTTTTATCCATTGAAGATGTATATTAATTAAATGTAAGAAATTAAGAATGAATAATTAAAATTTTAAATTTTATTGATGTATTAATTAAAACTAATGTATTATAATTTATAAATTACAATAATAAATAAGTAAAAATTTATACTTCATTGATGAATAATTATAACTTTAAAGTTCAAAAATTATAAAATTATAAATAACGGGATAAAGAATCAGACAAGACCAGGCCCAAGGCTAGGTCAGACCAAGCTTTTTTCCAGGCCAGACCAGATTTTTGTCTTAAAAGAGCGGCATCTTCAAACCTTCCAGGCCGTGCCTGACCAATCCAGGCCTTGACCAGGCTGAGCTTTGACCAGGCCGTTGGTTGCGGGTCTTTTGTGCATCCCTACATACATGCATAGTTGTGTTTGTCTAATCTCTAAAACTTATGTAGATATAGACACATTTTGAGTTATTAAAATATTGTTTTAGTTGTTTGTGATGTTTTTGAAGCTGGGTGTTTCTGATTATGCAACCATTGGTAGCTTATAGGACCTTAAATAAATTTGTATAGGGGGTTTTTGTTTTTCTGTTGAGATTCTTGAGGTGGGTATTTATATTGAGCAAATGCATATATGTATACATGTGTGCTTATGCAATTTTTGAGTGATTAGGGATTGTTGCTGAAAATACATCAAA
The DNA here is from genome assembly GCA_020205615.1 of Panax quinquefolius. Classification (NCBI taxonomy): domain Eukaryota; kingdom Viridiplantae; phylum Streptophyta; class Magnoliopsida; order Apiales; family Araliaceae; genus Panax; species Panax quinquefolius. The sequence goes on along the minus strand of CM035174.1, from coordinate 7,089,953 downwards.
ATAAAAAGGAATTATATTGCTGTGGTTTTGTAGCCGGAGATTGTGTGTTGATGAGATCCTCGGAAACTGATATGCCACCCTATGTAGCTCGTGTGGAGAAAATAGAAACTGATAACAAGAGTGAGGTGAAGGTTAGAGTAAGATGGTACTATCGGCCAGAGGAATCGATGGGTGGGAGAAGACAGTTTCATGGCTCAAAAGAGTTGTTCCTGTCAGATCACCATGATACTCAGAGTGCTCACACCATTGAAGGCAAGTGCATTGTTCATTCGTTCAAGGATTACAGCAAGCTTGAGGATGTTGGAGCCGAGGATTACTACTGTCGCTTTGAGTACAAAGCTGCCACTGGAGCTTTCATGCCTGACCGTGTAGCAGTGTGAGTGTCGTGAGACTCTGCTTGATTGTTGATTGAAGTCTGTTTATTGGTCACACGGTTCACAACCTTTTTTTTTATTTTTAATTTGAAGGTACTGCAAGTGCGAGATGCCGTATAACCCAGATGATTTGATGATACAGTGTGATGGATGCAAAGACTGGTATAAACATTTATGTTTGGTTAAATTTTATGATTTTTTTAGTATTTCTGTTTTAAGTTTGTTGCGAAGAAATTGCAGAACAGAAAAATTATATCTTTGGGTTTCATGCTTTGCAGAACAGAAATTGCTTTGGTTCTTTTGATGTGTTACAATTGAAAAGATAAATTCCAATGCTGCCTGGTTGTTTCATGAGTTTGATCTGCTTACTTGTCAGTTGTTAAAGAATGTTTTTGTTCGATTCTCTCAATTACTTGGTATCAAATTTTGATCAAAATTAACAAGACAAGTTTGAAAAAGTAATACTTGGACTTCCTATATCTCTTTTAACTGTCTGGGAAATCAGTAAATTACTAGATTTTAGAATTTTTAAATTGAAGGAAAAATTCAGAAAAATATCTTCAGTCACTCTCAATAACCAAATTTAGACTACAAGGAAAGAAAGAAGCTTCAAGCTCTGTATTCTTTTTTTCCCCTTTTTGATAGAAAGCTTCCAGCTCTTTCAACTTGTTAAATGCATTATTTGGTGCATGGTCCTGTATGAAAAGCACAGGCCATTAAGAGATCTTTACTATCCACTCGTCTCGAGTAGCTGGTGAAGATAAGATTGATTGTTGCTACATAGACTTGACTTGTCTGCCTCATGCATCTCTACTGTATGAGTTTTATAGAGCTAATTTCAAATTTTGGAAGTACTATGTATGGAGGAAACTCATCTTGGATTTGACCATATGGATATTCTCTGGTCAAAAGTGTGTTAAATTTGTCGAAGAAAAATTTATGTTACAGATGGATGAGGGATTTAATCTATAAGAAGTTCTGTTTTATGTTGCTTTCCCCTTCCCTTTCCACCAATTTTGGATTTCAGCTTCTTTTAACTTTCCTTGTGTGTATAAGCTGTTGTATACATTGTGTTTTTCACTGTGGTCCTTGTAGGTATCATCCTACTTGTTTGGAGATGAGTATTGACCAAGCAAAGAAATTAGATCATTTCGTGTGTGCTGAATGTTCTGAATATGATACAAAAAAATCTCAGGAGGCAGTTTCTGCATCCCCATTGACTAATGTCAAGGTGAGACTACTTATTGACTGTTTCCCCCTGTTTAAAGTTGCATGTGTGTTGTCTTTATGGCCTTTTGCAGTTTGGTGTACAATGATCTACATCACATCAGAAGATATAGTTACTGATTGTTTTCTTGGCTATTTTTGTGGGTGTGTAACTTCAAGGATGATGGAAATGAATGGTATTAAGAATTGTTCTTTTGGTTGCAACATTTGGTCAAATACATTAGCAAAGCAAATAAGAGATTGTTTCCTTCAACGGATGCTGGAAACTAATGTATGCTTAGTCCTTAGAAAATAATGAAATAGGCCGATGTAATTTTAACATGATTGAGTATGAATTAAACGTCAAATAGATGGAAATCGAACATTGAAAAATGAAAACTGTGTAAAAAAGTAGTAATATTTGGTTTTTAAATTGAATAAATAGTGAGGTGTAGGCGCAATGTGGGTGTTGATGATCGTATTGCATAATATATTTTTCTTTTATAGGTTCACAGTGTATATTTTTATGCAAACAGTCCTTAGCTCTTTTTCATTTTCAACACTCACCCAAATCCCATTGTGTCTGCGTGGCATGATGGAGTGTTACATAATAAGCACTTGAGCATCAAAAGAAATTGTGTGTTTCCTTGATAATATAGAAAGATGTATACGAGGTTGATTGGTATCATGAATGTGTTATTTTTAGCGGTTTTACATATTTGATAAAAGGAAAGAAAAAAATTGTTGGAAACAGAGTTATATTCAAACGCTTCTTGCGTTGCATGTGGTATGTGATATGTAATACTTTTAGGATCAATGTTTTGATTAATTCAAGAGAAGGTTAAAATCTAAACTTTAGAACTTTATATTTGTAATCGTATAAAAATATATGCAAGACTCTAAAATATAACATTTTGAATGCATGTGCAAATTATCTGAGTGATAATAAAATTGATATTACTTGCATTAGAAAAGTGGTTCGATAACACCGAGAACCTTTGGCTTAGTGGTACTCTAGGCCTCTTTCTAAGCAAAAGGTCCTAGATTCAAACCCCCTCCCCCCAAATTAGCAAAAATAAAATAAAAGTGGTTCGATAATGAGGTTTGGGGAAAGTCTCAACTACTTTCTCTGTACCTTCTTTTAATATAATTTAGTGGTGTCAGCATCTTGTTGAAAATTGCATTTATCTTTGAAATACCCTGGGCATCTCTATCGGTATAGCACGTGATGGGCATTTTGTTGTTAGATGGGTGATTGTTCATCTTGCACATGGTTTTTTGGGCTACTTTTGCATTTAAAAAGATACTAGGATGCTAGGTTGCTAGGATGATCATAAATTACTGGATTATAATCAAAATGTCTAATGATTCTTGTTGCATCTAATTGGGTGTCAAGTTTTTGGCAGAGTAAGCATATATGGAATTGCACTACTACTTTTGACTTTTGACCAGGTCAAGGTCTAGTTTACTGGAGGACTGTTGTTCTAGTTACAATGTTACTTTTAGTGTCTAGGTTCTAATACGATTTTATGCAACTACACTTGCCACTCATCATGTGTACACCCTAGATTTTGGATAAACTTGGGACTAATTGACTAAAATTGCTGCACATTATGTTAGTGGGGCATAAGTTTTTGTCAAGCTTGAAGATTATCAATCATTAGATGGCTACTTTTGTATCATAAATATATATTCTACATCACAAGCTTCATGTTTATTTCCATCTTCAGATGAATTATTTCCTGCCATTTTGTGACACTACCGAACCTATTAGGGATATTGTATCAAGTCTGTCTTCTGTTTTTATGTGGTAGTTTGTTAAGGTTTATTCAGTAATTTCGATGCGGAAGTTCTGGATTATTTATTTTCCCTGATACGTCTCTCCATTCATGTATCTATACAAGGTCTGGATGCACTTGTATGATAAGGTCGTCAAATGACCCCCTTAGTTTGGTAAAAGGTGAGATAAGAGTAGACTTGGCTAAAAAATTTATTAAAACTAATAGGACTACAACTTTAAAGCCAAGGAGCTTTCCCTCCTTTGACAAATAGAAAATGTAGAGGTAATTAGACCCCTTGTTTTAAATTAGATGTTTATCTGACATCAGTCTATAGATGCTATTATCTTCTCTTCTTTTTTTTCCCTTGTCTTCTACTTTTATGTTATACGGGATTAATTTTCAGCCTATTTGGGATAAAAGAAGTTGTTGAGTTAAGATGAGATGTTATAGTATAGAACTTTTAGTGCATTTAATTTATATGGCCACCTAAAGAAAATTTTCTGGCTCCGTCTTTTGTTTCGACTCTGAATAGTTACTTCTGTAAGTATAGTCAATTGTTGGCAGGGGCAAAGTAAGATAATCCTGAAAGTTTGCCTCAAGTAGGTAATTTTTATTGGTGTATGAAACTATGAATGGTTGTTTGCACAAAAAATTATGTTGATAGTATACATTCTTTTTCTTCATGAAGTTTGTTGATTTATATTTCTTTGATAGGTTATAGATTCCATTGGTCTTAAAGTTAAAATATCTCGATAATGGATATTGTCTTATATGGTTTGTTCATGTGTGCGTCTAATGGCAAACTTCAACCTCAAATTCTCGTGGTTCTCTCTCTCTTTTTTTTCCTCTCCGCATGAACAATTTCTTGTGGTGTCCTGAGCATATGCACGGTCTACCGATTCCCTTGTTATTGTTATCAGTAAATATCAGTCCTCAAAAGTCTTGCCTTTCTGTCATGCAAAATATGCATGACTTCCATTTTCTTTTTCTTTTCATTCATGGTTCTTATATTAGGTCATCATGTGTAACACGTTTAGTTGCTGCAATTGTATTTACCGAGTACTATGCAAGAATGGACCTAACATGTATTGGTTGTGAACCAATTTGGATCCTTTTGAAATGTAGCTAGTGTTTAAAACATGCAAAATGACGTGATTGGAATGGAGAAAATCCTCGTCATTTTTGTTCAATTCTTTATTGTATATTTGACTAAAGCCTGCCTCTGATCTCGACAGGTGGAGTCGAAACGCCAGAAGACATAAATGCATTTGGAGGGTGGTGATGTAGTTTGCTCCAAAACAGTTGCTTATGTTGTATAGATGCAAAAGACCACCTGTTGCTCTTTGCTCAGGCTGGTGCTTTTAGAAATTTTGGCATGCTTTCTTTTTGACATGTATGTAATTGACCAAGTATGCTAATAAGTGACCAAGTACTTGTGCAGGAAGAGATGATGATTCAGCTGTTAAACTCTATATGATCGAAAAGACTGGAAACTTTTTTGATTTTGAAACTGCACTGTGCATTTAAGTTTGATGTTTCTCATTGGAATATTTCATTTATTAAAATCATGGCCGTCTTCATTTTAAGATTAGCAGCATTCTGGCTGAATGTGTGGTCTGCCATTTCTGCCCCGATGGCTTCTGATAATATGACTAGGGTCTGATTAATTGTTTGCACTAGATGCCACATCACTGTTACATCTTGGTTGGGATTATTGTTGATTAATTAGTTTCAAATTTAAAGGGTTAACAGATGTTTTTCTTTTTAATGGTCCAGATTCATGGCTTTAATTACACCAAGAAACTAGTTTGCCTCGACCTGAGAGCAGATTATTTTTTCTTATCTCCCTTGTATCTTTCACTTAAATGTTGATACCTAACATTTTATTTAATTTTAAAATTAATTGATATTAAGTAAGAGGTTAGATGTCAATATTTAAGTGGAGGAACAGAAAATCTGCTCTCAATATGTACTCCCTCTAATTCAGTCGTAGAGATATATTTCTAAAATGACGATTTTAAAAAACTGATTTTTATGTTTCTAAATGTAACCTTTTAATGTTTAATATTTTAACTATTTGAGGGGAATATGCTCATCTTATTATATTCTTTCATCAATCATCACTTGTAATCTATAGATTTAATATATTTCAATCTTTTGAACTATTTCAAAAAAATAAAAAGATCTGAAAAAAAAAGTAGCTACAAATTAGAGAATATTATTACACTTTTATAATCTTAAAATATAAATATATATATATATATATATATTTTGACAACTTTTTTGACAACTTAAAAAATAATTTTACAATGGATGGAGTAGTTATGTACTCCAAAATAATTGCATAATAAATCAGAAAAAAAAAATTATTCATTAAAAGTATATTGGAAATACAATAAACCTTTCAATAGGTGGTTATAACTTATAAATATATTGTAAAAGCATCTTCAGTAAATTTATATACCTCAACTCGGACCATAGCTTGCGGATATCACCTGCACAAGTACAAATTCTTCCCATCTTGATCAGGATATTTCTCATCTGTTCAAACTCTCAAAATGTGTGCATAATTGAAGAGATAACTGATAGCTTTTAGTATGGTTGGATAGTTAATATGACATCTCATATGCTTCATGATCAGGTGTTCTGAATATAAAGCCTGATTCGTCACTTGATCGTCTTTTCACTACGCTTGCCCTTTGCATTAACCGAACCAGTGCTTGCACAACTTCAGACATCGGAGGCCGAAACTCAGGTTCGGGCTGTACAGAAACTATGCGTCAAATCATTCAGCATATATGGGAATTGAATCAGTGGGAGGTGGATGTAATATGAACTTATGCGCTATGAGGAAGTGGTTAGTATGAAGTTTTGGAATTGAATTAAGTGGGAGGTGGATGTGTGAAAGATTTTATGGTCAATGACCAACTTACCAAAAAAATAACTTCATGCTAACCGGATCCGCTCTATGATACATGTACCGTATCCAACACTCAATACCCGGACAAGGGTAAGGATGTTGTACACTTCTGTAAATTGACAAAATTGAGGAGTACTCGTGTGTAGAACCAGACACTCTATCCAAAAGTCCATATAACTTACCTTATGCTATATTAGAAGATAGAAACTGAAACTTAGCTTATACAACTGCCTAGTTACAGGACACAAGATTAATTTAAAGAATCTAAACTATAGTGCTTGACTTTACCTGAACACAGAGGGCAATGATGTCAGCAAACCGCGACAAAGACTTTGCTGCATACATGCCATCCAGTACAGGATCAACCATTTTCGCCAAGGCATCTATATCATGGAGTTGAGGAGTAGCCCATCTTACAAGTGACTGTTCTGATCTCATCCTTGAGCTACAACGCAGAATAACAAAAAGGGATTGAGCGAAACATCAAATATTTTAAGAACATAGAAAAAATCAATGTGTGTTTTACCTATCCAACGGCTTGCGACCTGTCAACAGCTCCAACATTACCACTCCAAAGCTATATACATCACTCTTTACAGTGTATATTCCAGATAAGGCAAATTCAGGAGCACTATACCCAAATGAACCAACCATTTGAGTTGATGATACCTGCTATATAAGATAGGAACTACGTATAAAACAAAAGTACATCCCAAGAAAATGAGCAAGGGATCAAGAGAATTTGCTCATGTCAAGCACATCTACACAAGGAAACGAGAGTTTTCTTCCAGGGACGGGCATAAATTGATTCAGTGGAAAAGTTTGACAATTGCCATAGATGCTATTCACAGAGCACTTCACTATTAAGCCAACTAAATGTGCTTTGACATCTCAATAACCCCTACGAAAATGTCCCCACCCAACCCCCCCCCCCTCCCCTCCTCCTCCCTTCCTCTCTCCTCTCCCTCCTATTTAGAGACTAAAACTTAATGCCTCTTACCCCAAATTTAAGTTCAATTATCATTTTCAAAATATCCTAAAATGAGAGCCTACTTTAAAAAGCAATGTACCAAATCTCCTTATTTCTAAATAAATATTGATCTTAGCATAATAGATTATGTCAAAGTTGAACCAAGGGACTACTATTTCTGTGATGCAGACCTATATGAGGAGACCCTCAGGACGACAGCACAATGCAGCTAAATTTGAACGTTAACAGTTGTCTGCCCCATCAATTTACCTGTCGCTCTGCATTTGGTGTCAAAGCAGCTAAGCCACAGTCCGACAAATTGGAATTGAACTCTTCATCAAGTAAAATGTTCGCCGACTTTAAGTTTCTGTGAACAACAGAAGGTAGGCACACTTCATGCAAGTACCTGAGAGAAAAAGATGCTGATCAGGATGGAAACTTCTGCAAGTGTGATAGGGAGAGACTTCAATTTGTAAATGTATGACATACTCAAGAGCGCGAGCAGTGCCAAGTGCTACTCTGACACGTGCATTCCAATTCAGCATCTTGCTCCTATCATCAGCAAAGTGGAGCATGTCTTGCAAGCTCCCATTTCCAATATAGTCATGAACCAGAAGACGTTGCCCATGCTCTGCACAATAACCTGCTAGCGAAACAATGTTTGGGTGCCTAAGGCGTGACATATTTGAAACAGCTTCAAGAAAATTATCTTCCTCTTGCAATGATAATGCTGCATTGTCAATCTTCTTGATGGCCATTATCTAGAGAAACAAAAAATGTTAAAATTATCAATTCCATTTGAAACAAATTGACCATGTTTGCAGGTAAAGGATTTCTTAGAACTGAAGAAGCTCATCACATGGGATAAACATTAAACTTTCACTCGAGTAAAAAATAAATGACAACCACTCAACAGATGTAGTATTCAAGTGCAAATAAATGACAAGCACTCAACAGATATAGTATATCAAGAGCAGCATTACAAAAGCATAATACTAAGAAACCAGGTGGGGGTTGAACTTAAACTGTTTTAATGCCCTAAGCATATGATTGCGCTTGCTAATTGTAACAATAAACCTGTAAAAGGTTGACAATGTTGTATGCCTATTTTTAAAGAAAACTGAGTTAGCAATTCTAGTTCTCAGGAAATCAGCTTTGGTTTAAGTTAAAGACAACTTGAAGGTGCAGAAGATGAAAAACCACAATGCTGAGATAAGAAAAGGCAAATAAGCTTAATTAATAGAAAACATGGTCTTTGGTTAAGCTAAGCAGAATTCACATAGCTGATCCAAAACAGTGTGTACAATAAGTAACTTTGCAGCTAATAAATAAACGTGGAACAGTTTCTCCTCAATTTCCCTTATATACTTATATAAACCTTTTTTATTCAGAATATATGCGCTTGCTGAGCTGAGAAAGGTATCAAGTTTATCCACATCTAGTGTTATTAGTATAAAGTATTTGGATCTAACAATAGAACTACTAAGAAATTATAATGTCTTATTTCACTTCTCAGCTACCGATTTGTAGCCTTTCTGGTGTCTTAGCGATGAGATTTCATATGGTAAGTATATCCTGCTGAATTACTAAGTCAACGTAAAGATTTGGTACATATATTCAGACACAAGCACATAAGCACAACAAAATGAAATTACCTTCCCATTGGGGAACTCTGCTCTATAAACACGACCAACAGAACCTTCACCAACAAGATTTTCTTGACTGAAGCTGTTTGTTGCTGTTTGTAGAGAAGCAACACTATAAGGAGTAGCAGTTATAGGAGATTTGACTATCTTTGCGGATCCATTTTTCCCTTGAATCCTATCAAACATCAAGTTTTCTGAAGGAGGTAGCCTCAAATCTGCTACAGTTGTGGTGGATTTTACCCGCTGCTCTTGAACCTCTGTATTCACTACAAAGCAAATCATAACGCAAGCTTTCAGCTATATCACATTTAAAGTATTATAAGATGAAGAAAATGCTTCAAATCAGAACATTATTATGTGTACCCAACTTAGAACCTGATTCTTCTGTATATAAAAAGAAAATAATTTGTTCAATTTAAGTTGAAAATTCTTTAAATGATCACTGGTCATGTTTTTAACCAATGTTAAAGCTAACGCCCTAAATTCTGAAAGAGTTTGCTTATGGGTACATCAATAATTTGCTTTTTCAAGCAGTAGTTCTCTTTTGAAGTAAAGTAAAATATATATATATATATATATATATATATATATATATTGACTGCATAATGTGCTGTTTGATTGCTGCTCAAACTGTGGTTCTTCAAAAATAATATATTTTTCTTGTCATCCAATGTTCCTAGATTTAATACTACAGTACCTCAAGTCACAGCAGTCAGCACATCATTTCATTTATGTTTCTTGATGAACCAACAAACTGCTTCTCAAAGTATTAGTGATCTCACTAGAGAAAATTATGTCTTATTTAGTTGGATGGGATTATAAAACTAAACTATTTTCCTTCAGTTAGGTTAGAAGAAAAAAGGACAAAAACTGAATGTCTTTTTCCATATGAATCACTCCCATCTGATACACGTGAACAATTCTTCTCGATCCAACACGCTCTAGCAATTCATGAGGTATTGAATGACAGAAAATTCTTGGCCTGAGCTATCGTCCCAGTGAGCCATTTACAGACCCCAATTTAGTGTTGATTAGCAAATTTCTTGATTCAGCTTATCCAAAAGAAAACTTGGAAACAAAAGCTCTATCATAGCTCTAGCCTTTACGTTTATGACTACATCATGGTTAGCAATATATAAACAATCTAATTGGAACTGAGTACAGCTGAAACTACAGTGAATAAGTAGCAGAAAAAGAAAAAGTATACTAAATTAAGAATGATGCACATCCTTCTAAAGCTACAGTCAAATTGATCAAGGGAAACATGAGATAGTTGTCTATGATTGTTCAATCACGTGCAGCAAGATTAACGGGTGCAGCAGTGCAAAGGAGTAAATATTGAAGCTAGAGATGGTACTGGATGATAAGAAGCACAAAATTTATCTATGATGGAACAATCAAGTGGATCCAAGATCAATGAGTGTACACGTACAAAGGAGTCAATAATTTTACTACAGAAAAAGTGAAAGACCAAGATAATGTGTGATAAAGCCATGAAAAAAGGTATACAGGTGCAAAAATAATAGGTATAAAAACTAGATCAAGCTCTACGATAAGATCAGATTTGTCCAGCAAGCGCAAGCAGAATGAAAGTCTTGCCTAGTGAACAAGTTATTTTAGAATATGAAGATTCTGAATTATTACATGATTGATTTGTAAGTACCTAGGACTTATTGTAATAAACAAAGTTATCAAAGACTAAATAACAAGCAAAAGAGAAAAAAATTCAAAAATAAAATAAAAGAACAACAATAATCTTCTTGCCAAAGGTTAGATTAGTATTATTGAATGATGAAGTTTCTTCAAAAGAGAATTACGGTATACCTTTCTTGGTGATAACAGGAAGATTCCCAACAGAAGTTGTTGCAGCATTTTCCTTCCTTTTCCTTTTTCGAATGCATAAAACAAGTACAAGTACAAGCACAGCCAAAAGAACCACCAGCAAAGAACCCAAAATAATGCCTATTATAAGTCCAGCTGTCAACCCCCTCTTATTTCCGTTGTCTGGATTGGATGATTGGCCATCAGAACCCCGAGGTGTGTGTGAACCTGGAGAATTGCTGCGATTATTATGAGATCTACCAGGTGGTGGTGGGGTGTATGGTGGAGGAGGAGGTGCAGGACCATTATCAAATAAATTTCCATCATATCTGATTTGTTGCAAGTGTTAGATTAGACATTTGAAAAGGACCACATAAAATATATGAGCATAGAAATTTTTTGACATAAAAATCTTACTTAAAGTTGGGGATAGAACTGATCTCTCGTGGTATCCATCCACTGAAATGGTTATTTGCTACATTTCTATGGAAATTTTCAAAGGTAAGATAACTTTGTTCATATCAACACTATTGCCAACATAAGAATATAAACATTTTTTGGATAACTCTAACATAAGAATATGAACTTACAGATCAGTCAAAGGCAAACCATCCAGAACATTAAGAGAACCAGTCAACTGATTGTTCTGCAAACGACTGCCAAAAATGCAGATATCATTAGAACAGTGAGAAGTTTCGCAACAAACCGGAACAAAACCAAGCAAAAAGTAGCACTTCAATAAACTCACAGAGTTGAAAGATTCGACAATGAATTGAAGGAATTGGGAAGATCTCCACTGAAGTTGTTTAGAGAGAGATCCCTACATTTACATAATTACATTCATGTCAATGAAACATGTTTGAGATTTGAAGTTAGAAACAACAGACCGCTTTAGCAAAGGAATGTCAATACAACATTGAACATTGCAGTAATGAGAGAGAAGTCTTGTCCAAACTTATCAAGGGTAAAAAAATTAAAAGTAGACAAGAAAAGAAAAGACATCAAGTATTATCTGACTCCGATATCTTACAAGGTTGCAAGGTAGGTAAGATTCGCAAAAATATCTCCAACTGACTGAGCAAGTGAATTGCTGCTAGTGTTCCTGGAACCAAAAACTATAAGTTCAGTAACTCGTAAAGTAAGTAAACTATATATAGACTGAAACTAGACAAACAACTTACAAATAACTAAGAGAGAACATGCTAGCAATAGAATAAGGAAGATTCCCACTTAAGTTGTTGTTTGCAATATTTCTGCATGATATAATGCATTATCATCAGCACATTGAGCTGTTTAATTAAAGGGTCACTAAACAAATAAAAAAGTCAAGAAAAGATCAAACATTACAGGCTTGTAAGATTTGGTGGTAACTGATAAGGAATTGTATCGTGAATGTGGTTGCTACTCATATCTCTGAAAAATATCAGATAAGAAATAAGTTAAAAAACTGAATTAGACAAAAGTACAAAGAAAGTCCATAATTTGCAGGCTTGTGAAGTAAAAGACCAATATTTTCCCTCACAGTGTTCTTAGAGAACCAAGGCTGGAAAGCAAGTATCCCATTGTCCCACTGAGTCCTAGCCCAGAAATTTGACTGTCGAAACAGCAAAATTACATCTTATTATTCAATTCAGTGTACTGATCAAAGATCAACTTCTCTTCCCTATATATATATATATATATATATATATATATATACTAATACACTTACATAGAAACAACAGCAGAACCTTGGCAGGTTATTCCCTTCCATGATTGACCACATGGATCTCCGCTGCTTGATGTCCAACCAGTTAGCCGTGAGGGACTGTTCAATGAAGTGTATAAAACCTGAAGTGCTTGGACTGCAACTCAAACAATACTAGATTCAGTCGCCACAAAACAAATTTATTCAACAGCCATAGCATTAAAATAAAGAGAATTGATATTTCCACAAGGCTCCCCTCACATGAATAGTAAACGGGACCAACATTCATGTGAATGATAAAATGCCAAACAATCAATAGTACATGCCGGCATGCCTGTAATACATGTATATTCATATACATATGGGAATATCACAACTATAAAACTCTGCTTGGTTTATGGCTTAATGAGGGAAAATGAATAACACATACAAACATATGCATTTTGCCATTTTATTTTAAAAAGAGAAACTTGTAATAGGGTCTGATAGAGGGTAATCTTAGAAATAGAGGGAGCATCAAATATTCATGCACATTAAAGAATTTAACAAATAACAACACACGCCAACAGATTCATGTATAATAGAAAAATATGCATAGCAGTATATCATAACAACATAACATTAATAAAACCTCATTTACACAATACAATGTTCAATGTTTCTTTTGGAGTGGTTCTCAACCTCTTCAAAACAAAAAACAAAACATAAAAATAAATATTTAGCTAGCTAAATTCCTAAACACACTAATCAAATCATATTACCAAAGTAATAAGTGAAAAAAATCATAAATATGCAACCCCAAGCAGAATAACTTTACCATAATACAAACAATAGTCAGACTAAGATAACCATCACAAATAGTAGGAAAAATTGAATCACGAGTTATTTCTCCCTTTTCTTTTTGCCTTTTCAGAAGTTACCACACGACTCTTTTAGTATGCACCCTGAACCTGAACCCAATGCCCTCTTTTTGAACTCACGGACACTCTCACTGACCTAGCGAACCACGTATTCGTATTAGTATTTGTGTTTCCAAACATGGTACCTTAACTTACCAATACTCTAAATTTAGAGTACTGAAATATTTTTTTACTGCTTTTACCTATAGTTGCGGAAATATCAATATTTTCTTAAAATTGGATACTCAAACATCACATTTGTACTTAATTTTTACAAAAGAGTCGACTTGTTGATTCAACTAAAAATCTTTTATAAAACTTGTTTTATTTCATTTAGATTATAATAACTATAAGCACTCATATAAAACTACCCTAGCATACTGTGCCTTAGCTTACGTAGCATACAGCATATCTGTATCGATTGACACCAACAGCGTTCCAGGTAACATTGACTCTGACCTATGCCTCTTCAAGTTACTTATCATAGTCGTAGTACTTATTATGATCTTCACAACTACCACAGGGGATTCTGTTTATCCATATATATTCACATTGGAAATGGTTAGTATGAATAAAGCCTCAAATTTCATTTTGGTTAAGTTGAATCGATTAATAATAGAAAGTCTTGACATAATACAATGCGACACTCAACATTTTATTGGAATCGATTAATGAAACTTACTAAAAAATAAAATTCATGCTAACAGGATCCGATTCACATTACATCATAAAAAGTTCAAACTCAAGCACTAAAATGATGAATTCTTTACATGCATTTTCACCTCATCATATTACGGAGCAGGGAGCTTATACCATATATAAATTTTTTTCTAAATAAAATGGAGCATTAATTCATAAAGAAAAAGATCAAGCAGCTCAAACTCAATAAACCCATAAATTAACCAAATCAATCAGTTAATCAATCCACAAATATAAAACAAAATAAATAAATACTAAACAGCCAATAAAAAAAACACTTTTACCATCCGATGGATCAGTGGTCCCTTGAACAGCACCGAGAGCAAAGACTAGTACCAGCAGCAGCATCAAAAACTCAAAAAACAATCTCATACATTTGTTCCCCATTTCCTCAATTTCTCTACAGCAAATACAGTTAGAGGATAACACCTTTTAAGCTAAACCAGAAGCAAGATCGCCGTTGAAGTGTCGCCATTGTTGTTGTTACCAATATTCAAGGACCGAAGGAAGAAGAGTAGAGATGGAGATTCGAAACTTCGAAGCAATGAGGAAAGAGAAAGTATATATATATATATATATATATATATAACAAAATATAAGGATTTTGAATTTTTCGATCACCTTAATAAAATCATTTAGACCGTTCAAAATTTAGAATAGATTCCACCTTGTATGTAATGTTGTAGACATGGGATATAGCATTAGTATCTTGTATATATCTATCTAATAATCTATCCAATAAAATATAAATATCCGTTCACTCAATAAATTATTTGAATAGTTCAAAATGTGAGATAAATCTTATTGTCCATACAGTACCGAAGGCACGGGACCCAGCTAGTATAACAAAATACAATTTATTTTGAATTTTTCGCTCACCTTAATAAATTATTTAGACCGTTCAAAGTTTGGGATAGATCTCACCGTCCATGTAGTATCATAGGCACGGAACACGACTAGATTTAGTTTGAGAATGTACGAATTTAATGTAAAATTTAGTTTGATCGTAGATTTTGGATTCGATTATCATTAAGTTAACCCTGATGGTAAGTTGGTTAATTGTTCAGTGGATCACCTCAAGGTATGCATGTCTCGATAATCAATATTATATTAATTAATTGATCAAAATTAACTTCTTGTTAACCATTCTTGAGATTGTATTAAACTTTATAACAATAGAAATTATTAAAATTTGAGTTAGAAATATATATATTTACATATAAATTATTAACATTATTATAAAAATAATATTTTGATATTTTAAATTAAACGAAATTTTACATAATTTATATTTTTACATACTTATTACATCATCATGTACAGTTAAATTATTAAGTTAACGATCAATTGATATTGTATTAAAAGTGATATAAGATAATTTATTTTAGGTTGATCTAAGATACCTTTTAGTTATATATATATATATATATATATATATATATGAAAGAGTGTGAAAATGGGAAAAAATATAACGAAAGGAATTTCGATTAATTATATAAAGCGTGCGAAAATTTTGGCTTGAAGTAGGTAGGCAAGCAAAGTATGAGATACTCAGCCTCCTTTTTACTTTGGACTTTGGAGTATGCTTTTAATTGATTAAAAGTAATGTGAATATTGATTCTTATTAATGGTTTTCTTTATAATTAATTTTAGAAAGTAGTTTGTGTTTGGCAATGAAAAATATTCGAACCAGTTAAAAGTTATAAGAAAATACTTTATCTGTTTTAAAATTAAAAATATATTTGTAAAATAACGATTTTTAAGGATAATTTTGTATTCTCAAAAATAGTCTTAGAATTAGCTAAGAACTCAATTGTGGTGGTTTGATAATGAAAAAAAATAATGACAAATTAAGAACACAATGTCACTTTATAATGACAAATATATTTACTATTACACTTTACAAATATAAAATCACAATTAAAATTAAAATAATAATAATTAATTATCTTAATTTGATTTAATTTTGTATATATTATAAGAGAATGTAGTAGATTCCTCCGTCCCAAATTAATGCTTTCGCTTTTGACTTTTTTAAGTCAAATTGACTATTTTAGAATTAATAATTAAGCATATATAAATATATTTCTAAAATTATAAAAATCGGGATTAGTAATAAATTGTATATACTTTCTTTTGGTTATAATCTCTTCACCTATATTTTAGCAAAAATAGTAAAAAGATTAGTTTTAAAAATGGTCAATTTGACTTTAAAAAGTCAAAACTGAACAATTAATTTGGGACGGAGGGAGTATTAAGTATCTAATCGAATTTGTATCGTCAATCAAGTATGTATCAAATCACGATCGAGAATTCCAGTAGTTTGAACCTTAAACGAGTTGAGTATAACCTTACTTAGATTTTACTCATATTTTTATTTGAGCTATTTTTTATGCTCAGATTTGTATTATATTATTAACGAATCCGAGTTTCGCTCGTAATTTTTCGAGTCGAGTCCAAATTGTTTGATTTATTTACAGACTTATCTTTCACATGAAGATAAATTATTACTTATGTGTGTCTAAGATACATACTCCCTTTTAAAGGCGGATTCAGGATTTTGAGTTAGCTATGACAACATTCATTAGAAAAATTAATGCAAAAAAATATTAAAATTAAAGTATGATGCGTGTCTTTCAAATAATTACATAATAATCTCTTCGTTCAAAAATATAAGATTATTTATAATTTTTAAAATCAAATTGATATATTTTTAAATTTAAAATTGATATATATTAATTTAGTTTCTAATACGTTTAAATCATTTTAAAAGTTATGCGAAAATATCTTTTACCATGACTATTATTACTATAATTACTACTCTTTTTTTTATCTATTTTATTAAGGAAAATGAAGAAAAAAAATGCTCCTTCTTGAGGGTGTGTCACAAATCTCCTTCCCTTTTTGTCCTTACAAACTTGATTTTATTATATTTTCGTCCTTCTTAAGTTTTAATTATTTTTTATTTTTTATTTTATCCCCAAAATTAGAAAAACTCCTATTAGATCCTTCCGATAATTACACACAATGTGTAAGACCCCGAAATTTTTTT
This sequence comes from Panax quinquefolius, assembly GCA_020205615.1. Classification (NCBI taxonomy): domain Eukaryota; kingdom Viridiplantae; phylum Streptophyta; class Magnoliopsida; order Apiales; family Araliaceae; genus Panax; species Panax quinquefolius. The sequence continues at coordinate 7,072,898 of CM035174.1, read as the reverse complement.
TAAATAAAAAAGAATTTCCTTTATTTATTATTTTAAAATAGTAAGGGTTGATTTGATTAATGTGGATAGTTAGGGGTAAAATACATAAATATTTCAAAATAAGCAAGTGGTTATAAAATATTTATTTTTTCGGGGAATATTTCGTTTTGGTCGTGGAATATTAGATCGCTGTGAGAATATTAAATGCTGACGTAGCAGCGACCATGTGTGGGCCCCATAACTAAAAGCGATTGGATGAGAAAAAAACGACAAATATAAGTTGTTTAAAAATAACAGGCGTAATTATTACTAATTAATATTGTTGGAATACCCGGTGGTTAAAAACACACTAATACGCGTTGTTGAACAAGAAAGCGGTATTACCGCATTGCACAAGATTGTTGAATTATCGATCCTTACGTAAGAAGGCACTACTCAATAATTTTCACGATGATTCTTATTCAATATTTTATTTTATTGATTCAATAATTGTTCGTTGATATTTTATATTATTATTGTTTCAATAATTGTCATCGCACAAGATTTCCATTATCGGATCAATAATTCATATTATTTGAATAATATTATTAGATAATATTATTGGCAATGTCTAGAAAGTTACGTCAGAGAGGTTTGGTCACCTAATCAAGGCGCAAGAAGAGAGAGATCCTTATTGGAAAGCCCCTCTTTCCTGGGAGCATTTGGTTGTCATAAATGTGATTACGTAATATTATTTGTGAATAATTATTGATTCATATGATAAGGAAATATTTATTTTATATGAATATAAATGATGGATTTATTTATGTGGTTATTAATGAAGGAATTAATCTTTGAGATGTTTTATTTGTATTTTGTCGGATTGGAGGTATTAAAAGATCAAATCGGTGTTATTACATGCATTTATTGTGTGAGTTATAATATTTAATCCAATAGTTGGATCGTTGTAATTTTTGGATATGTTATACATATATAAGTTGAGTATATGTCCACAAATTTTGAGCGAATTAAAGATGAGCGTATAATTTATTATGAATTTTAAGAGGTGATTGATGATTCAAATTAGGTTATAAATAATTTTGGTGGAAAATTCTAGAATTGGTGGGCCCCACTTTTGGTTGGTGAGAAATGTGCTCAATCGAATTTTCAAATGTGGTGGGTGGGAATAGTAGTGAGTAAAGCCATTGAGTTGCGAGTTAAGTCCGCTTGGCGTCTTAACATTTTCCTATAAATAGAGGGCTAAGTTAGAATTGAAAATCACACCGTAAACAAAGTTTTCTCTCTTTCTCTCTATATTATTGGCGTATTTTGTGAGTATTTAGATACTTTGAGAGTTCTTTGTCAAAGATAAGTTTCATTCAAAGATCACTTGAGCCTTTCCTTAGAAAATCTTGACTCTTTGAGGTAAGGGATATTATTTTTTTCGTAATGATATTATTTCTTCAATATCATTATCTTTGAAATGTTGATCTGAAGTTTTATCAAATTTGGAACTTTTTCATGTTATGGGTTACTATTCATGAGTTACTATTCACGAGTTACTATTCATGAGTTACTATTCACGAGTTACTATTCATGAGTTCTTATTCACGAGTTCTTATTCACGAGTACTATTCATGAAGCGTGAAGATGTTTTTGTGGAATTTCTATCTTTTGGTGTGAGTTACTTATTCATGTATATGGCACTTTATTCACGATCTCTGACTATTCACGTATACGGCACTATTCATCGAAAAATAAAATTTCTTCTTTTCGTCCAAAATATCTATTCTGGATACTAGCTTTGATTGTATCCATGTTTTGATCATTCTTGAATTTTACTTCAGTATGATTATTTATGAAGTATTTGTGAACTCGGATTGTTTAAAGTACGAATCCTTAATCCTTAATCCTTGTCATTTTGTTTCACTGGATTCGTTCTTTAAAAATATTTTTCATCATCCTCAGTCTTAAATGATGATATTATTGAATATCTTTGGCCTGTAGTGCAAAGATGAATGATTTCTGAAGAATATCTTTGGCCTGTAGTGCAAAGATGAGCAGGTGTTTAAATGAACATGACCGACTGATGAATATCTTTGGCCTTTAGTGCAAAGATGAACAGGTGTTGAGATGAACATGACCGATTGATGAATATCTTTGGCTGTGTGGTAAAAAAGATGAATATTTGATTTGAGATGAATATTGATTGATGTTCTGAGGATAAAATATTGATGATGGGTGATTAATTCATAGATTATAGTAGATTTCATTCTCTACGTAACTCTTACATGAATTATTATCTCCATTGCGAATATTGATTTAAAATTTGTATCTATTGTATTCTATTAGATTTTTCCTGTTGTAGACTAACGATAATTTGTTGTATATTATCTTAGTCATAGTATTCTTTAATTGGGCTAGTTGAGCTCACCCTTTTCCTTGTTGTTCCATTTTTTCTTCGGGGAGGCGAGAATGTAGCGAAAGTACTTAGTCGGGGTATGGAATGAAGGTTTTAGAAAGGATTGTTTAGTAGTCCTCACCATTTTTGTAAAATAATGTATCAATAAATGTGATGGGGATTTATTTGAGTATAGATATTGTCTAGAAGATAATATTTGTATTTAAACTCACAGATTTTCTTGTTGTAATAATAAAGTTGTAGTTGTTTACGTACCATGTATTTGGCGACTCGAGAATGGGTGTGGTGTATACCTATTTTGGGCGCGTCGATTGGTATATCGAGCTTAGGGATATGATCTCTGGCGGAGATCGGGGAATAGAACTAGGAGGGGAGAGGCGAGTAAATCCTTCGCTAGTGTGTCCTACCTAAGCTTATTTGTTAGTTGGTCGATATATAGGGATATTATGTGATATATTGATTTCCTTAATTAACCCTTGTTTTATGACATGATTTGAGAATGTCGATTGAGAATATTAACAATGGAGTAAATGAGACCGTGGAGATGCTTGTCTTACCAACGAGGAGAAGCGTAACAACAGTGGCAATGTACCTCCCATAACAACAACCTGCGGCGAGATGATGAGCGAGGGATGTTTAGAAGCTTTTTGCAGTTCATGCAAAATCGCATACGAGGAGACTCGTGTTCAAAATACGAGGAGGAAATGATAGCAATTCACGGGTTGTCACAACCAAGCGATTCAAAGAGTTGGGACCACGAATTTAAGGGAAAGCCGGATCCGATCATGGCGTGAGACGTGGGTCAAGCAAATTACCAAGATATTCGATGTCTTGGGATGCACGGAGAACGAAGGTTCCATTCGCCACCTTTATGTTCCGTGGCGAAGGCATTCATGGTGGGAATCGTGAAGCGTACCCATCCACCGCACTCAAGATGTCGTGGGACGCGTTTGAAACATTCAATGACAAGTACTTCCACGAAAGTATTCGCTATATGAAGGAAGTGGAGTTTATTAGGCGGAGCGAGAATAACATGGCGGTGTCCCAAAGACGAGGCGAAGTTCGCGGAGTTATCCGAGTTTGCACCTCATTTGGTGGAGAATGAGGAACGTATGACGCGGATGTTTCGAGAGGTTTGAAACGGCGATACGTCAATATCTCATTTCTCATAAATTTTCTCTATTCGGATGTTGTCAGCAGGGCTCGGTTGTTAGAAGCGAGATAACGAGTACGTTCAACCGAGGGACCATAACGAGATTTTCTAGAAGATAGCGATCATCGTCGAATAACGATAACCGGGGAGAAAGAAGAATACGGACAAAGGCAGTAACCACTCTGGTGGTAATCGTGGGCTATGAAAATAGAAGCGAGTCGGGAGGAGATTTTAAAAGAGGAGATTCAACAATGACCATGTGAAGGCGTCGGTATGAGCAACTAGTTTTAAGGGAGGAGAACGACCACCGGTCGTATGTTACAAAATGCAGGAAAGAGGGACATATCACCCAAACTGCCCACAAGAGTTTAAGGTATGCTATAATTGTGGAAAAGAAGGACATATCGCTCGAGATTGTACGATATCGAAACCCAGTCCAGCGAGAATGGTGACTCAAAAGGATGTCCCAGAAAAGTCAAAGTCAACGGTTCTTGGAAGAAGCGTTTGTCGTGGACTTCCAATAAATCTACGAGGAACCCGAACGAAGTTAGCACGCAGGTTAGTTAATTATAAATTCTTGCGAAGTTTATACCTTACTGAATCTGGTTCTACCCATTCTTTTATCTCTCTTACTTGCGCTCAACGTTTGAACTTGACTACGGAGAAATTAAACTTTGACCTATCTGTGGAGACTCCATTAGGAGAAACTTTCATTACATCCGTTGTTTAAAAATCTTGCTTGATTGAGGTTAGGCACTATCACATTACCGTTAACCTTATTTCTATAGAGATATTTGCTTTTGATGTGATTTTAAGGTTAACTACTCATCATGCCAAAATTGATTGTTTTCGTAAAGTTGTTAGTTTTCATATTCCTAAGCAACTTTGTTATTCAATTCAAGCAATCAAACCATTCATAGTCAAACTCTTTCATATTAAGCCATAAAGCCATTCGTTTATTGAAAAGCGGATGTCAAGCTTTCTTAGCCATGTCATGGACTTGAACAAAAATAAGTCGATTTGAATGATATTTCATTGTTAGTAAATTTCTCGACGTGTTTCTGAAGAATTTCTTGGCTTACTCCAAAGCTTCGATATTAAATTTTGTATCGAATTTGAACCCTAAAGACAAAACTCATTTTAAAATCTCATATCGAATGGCTCTATTGAACTTCGGAGTTAAAAATTCAACTATATAAATTTGGTACTGAGCCTTTATCTTGTGACTTCCTTTGTGGATTTCACCTAAGCCGGACTCTCTGTAGGGGATGTCATATTAGATGCGATAGTAAATCGATAGGTGTCATTGTGACGTCTTTATCCAAGGTTGGGATATGAGTCACGATTGAGAACAACCTAAGTCGGTAATCGAAATCGTAGTTTTCTGAGGCTTAGTTGGTTATTATCGGAGATTCGTTGAAGGATATTCTCGAATCGCTATTCCATTAACGTAGCTAACTCGTAGAGATACAAAATTCGAATGGAGCAAGGAATGTGGGAAGAGCTTGAAGAACTCGAGAGGAGACTCATTTCAAAGACATGTTACGACCATGCCATCCCGGAAAAGCGAACGTGGTAGGCGGCGTGTTGAGTAGAAGATCGTATACAAGCAATGACGAGTACGATATTGTCAAAGACTAATTTCAGTATAATTTACAAATAATAGAGATGGAGATGAAAACTCTAGAAATTTTGCGTGATGATATACTGAGTATAATCGACTTTAATCAATAAAGTTAAAGTCGCTCAAGCCAAGCCACATGGAATCGGAGATGATGCGTATGAAGAAGAAAGTACAAGAAGGAGCTATTTCGGGCGAGAATTGGTGAAGAAGGAATACTTGAGTCCACTCTAGACTTTGTGTTCCTAACGACTACGATTTGAAGTACAAGATTATGATGGAGGCACACAATACACCATTTGCAATCCATCTCGGAAGTACTAAAATGTATCGTGATCTTGACATACATTTTGGTGGAACAATATGAAGAGAGAGATTGCAAAGTTTATCTCAATGTGTTTAGCTTGTCAACGTGTAAAGGCGAGCATCTAGTACCTAAGGGTCCGTTGCAACCACTTGAGATTAGGAATGGAAGTGGGAACACATTACCATGGATTTCGTTACGGGTCTTCCTACGGTTTCTCAAGGCATCAATGCTATTTGGGTTATTGTTGATAGATTAACCAAGTCTCCGCTCATTTCTTGCCGACATCTGGAGACTTATTCACTTGAACGTCTTGCTAGTATATACGTAAATGAGATTGTGAGAGGTTGCATGGCATGCCTGTATCCATAGTTTTGGATCGTGACCCAAGATTCACTTCAAGATTTTGGGTTAGCTTGCAAAAAGCTATGGGCACGGATTTGCGATTTAGTTGACATACCATCCCCAAACGGACGGACAATCGAGAGAGGACTATTCAAACTCTTGAAGATATATTAAGACTACGTGTCCTAGACTTCAAGGGTAGTTGGGATAAGTATTTACCATTGGTGGAATTCTCCTACATCAACAGTTATCAGGCAAGTATAGGTGTAGCTCCATTTGAAGCATTATATGGACGAAAATGTCGTTCTCCAATATGTTGGGATGAGGTGGGTGAAGCAACATTGTTGGGACCCGAAAGTTAATAATGTATGACTCACCGAAAAGATCCAAATGATTCGACAACGATGTAAAACGGCACAAGATCGACAAAAGAGTTATGCGGATCTTCATCGAAAGGACGTGAAATTTAGTGTAGGGGATCATGTATTATTGCGAGTTACTCCATGGAAGGAGTTACAAGATTTGGGGAAGAGAGGAAAGCTCAATCCACGATTTATTGGTCCATTTCAAATTCTTGACCGAATAGGAAATGTAGCCTATAGACTTGCGTTACCTCCAAGTATGTCTCGTGTTCATAATGTGTTTCACATATCTCGTATTTCGTAAATATGTGAAAGACCCGAACCACGTTATAGAGTTAGAACAGGGACGAGATAGCGAGAAGACTTAACGTATGAGAAGGTACTGTCAAGATTTTGGATAGGAAGGAGCATGTCCTACGCAAGAAAGGTCATACCACAAGTTAAAGTTTTGTGGAAGAATCATGCTACTGAGAGGAAATGACACGGGAATTGGAAAGCGGAAATGAAAGCGAGGTATCCTCACCTTTTGAAACACAGAATACGTCACGTAAATTTCGAGGACGAAATTTCATAAGGAGGGAGGTTGTAAGACCTCAAAATTTTTTAAATAAAAAAGGAATTTCCTTTATTTATTATTTTGAAATAGTAAGGATTGATTTGATTAATGTGGATAGTTAGGGGTAAAATACGCAAATATTTCAAAATAAGCAAGTGGTTATAAAATATTTATTTTTGTCGGGGAATATTCGTTTGGTCGTGGAATATTAAATCTGCTGTGAGGGAATATTAAATGCGACAGGCGACCATGTATGTGGGCCCCATAACGGAAAGCGATTGGATGAGGAAAAACGACAAATATAAGTTGTTTAAAAATAACGGCAGAATTATTTACAGATTAATTTGTTGGAATACCCCATGGTTAAAACACACTAATCTGGCGTTGTTGAATAAAGAAGCACACGGTATTGCATGCAGTATTGTTGAATTATTGATCCTTACGTAAGAAGGCTTTACTCAATAATTTTCACGATGAATTCTGCTCAATATTTTATTTTATTGATTCAATAATTGTTGCGTTGATATTTTATATTATTATTGTTTCAATAATTGTCATCTTGCATGATATTTCCCATTATCGGATCAATAATTCATATTATTTGAATAATATTATTAGATAACATTATTGGCAATGTCTAGAAAGTTACATCTAAGGAGAGGTTTGGTCACTAAATTGCGCCGAGATGAGAGAGATCCTTATTGGAAAGCCCCTCTTTCCACAGAAGACGCAGTTGTCATAAATGTGATTACGTAATATTATTTGTGAATAATTATTGATTCATATGATAATGAAATATTTATTTTATATGAATATAAATGATGGATTTATTTATGTGGTTATTAATGAAGGAATTAATCTTTGAGATGTTTTATTTGTATTTTGTCGGATTGGAGGTATTAAAAGATCAAATCGGTGTTATTACTGACTTTATTGTGTGAGTTATAATATTTAATCCAAACCGTTGGATCGTTGTAATTTTTGGATATGTTATACATATATAAGTTGAGTATATGTCCACAAATTTTGAACGAATTTAAAGATGAGCGTATAATTTATTATGAATTTTAAGAGGTGGTGATTCAGAAATTAGGTTATAAATGATTTTGGTGGAAAATTCTAGAATTGGTGGGCCCCACTTTTGGTTGGTGAGAAATGTGCTCAATTGAATTTTCAAATGTGGTGGGTGGGAATAGTAGCGAGGTAAAGCCATTGAGTTGCTTGAGTTAAGTCTGCTTGGCGTCTTAACATTTTTCCTATAAATAGAGGCTAAGTTAGAATTGAAAATCACACCGTAAACAAAGTTTTCTCTCTTCTCTCTATATTATTGAGCGTATTTTGTGAGTATTTAGATACTTTGAGAGTTCTTTTCAAGATCTAAGTTTCATTCAAGATCACTTGAGCCTTTCCTTCCGGAAATCTTGACTCTTTGAGGTAAGGGATATTATTTTTTTTCAGAATGATATTATTTCTTCAATATCATTATCTTTGAAATGTTGATCTGAAGTTTTATCAAATTTGGAACTTTTTCATGTCGGGGTTACTATTCATGAGTTACTATTCACGAGTTACTATTCATGAGTTACTATTCACGAGTTCTTATTCATGAGTTCTTATTCACGAGTTACTATTCACGAGTACTATTCAGTAAGCGTGAAGATGTTTTTGTGGAATTTCTATCTTTTGGTGTCGAGTTACTATTCACGATATGGCCTTTATTCACGTATACTGAAGACTATTCACGTATTATCGGCACTATTCATCGAAAAATAAAATTTCTTCTTTTTCGTCTAAAATATCTATTACGGATACTAGCTTTGATTGTATCCATGTTTTGATCATTCTTGAATTTTACTTGATATGATTATTTATGAAGTATTTGTGAACTTCGGATTGTTTAAAGTACGAATCCTTAATCCTTAATCCTTGTCATTTTGTTTCACTTTGGATTCGTTCTTTTAAAAAATATTTTCATCATCCTCGGTCTTAAATGATGATATTATTGAATATCTTTGGCTGTAGTGCAAAGATGAATGATTTCTGAAGAATATCTTTGGCTCAGTAGTGCAAAGATGAACAAGTGTTTAAATGAACATGAATGAGTGATGAATATCTTTGGCCTTTAGTGCAAGATGATGAGCAGTGTTGAGATGAACATGACCGATTGATGAATATCTTTGGCTTCAGAAAGTGCAAAGATGAATATTTGATTTGAGATGAATATTGATTGATGTTCTGAGGATAAAATATTGATGATGGGTGATTAATTCATAGATTATAGTAGATTTCATTCTCTACGTAACTCTTCTATGAATTATTATCTCTCATTGCGAATATTGATTTAAAATTTGTTGTCTATTGTATTCTATTAGATTTTTTCCTGTTGTAGACTAACGATAATTTGTTGTATATTAACTTAGTCATAGTATTCTTTCTTTGGGCTAGTTGAGCTCACCCTTTTCCTTGTTGTTCCATTTTTTTCTTCTCGGAGGCGAGAATGTAGCGAGAAGTCTTAGTCGGGGTATGGAATGAAGGTTTTAGAAAAGGATTGTTTAGTAGTCCTCACCATTTTGTAAAATAATGTATCAATAAATGTGATGGGGATTTATTTGAGTATAGATATTATCTAGAAGATAATATTTGTATTTAAACTCACGATTTCTTGTTGTAATAATAAAGTTGTAGTTGTTTACGCATCTACGATATTTGGCATTTCAGAATGGATGTGGTGTATACCTATTTTGGGGGCGTCAAACAATGTGTGTGCCACTTGGACTAGTAACTATATACTGTTGTAGAGGATAAGTGCAAATATTTTGTAATTGAAGCACATAGATAAACTTTCATACTTGTACAATCTTTTTATTATTATAAGAATAAGAAAGAATAATAACAACAACAATAATGCAACCGTTTTAAATTATAAGATGATTGTTGTCATTGCTAACTTTTTAATAAAATATTTTTAAATTTAAAGTTGAGATGATTTATTGAAAATAATAAAATAATAAATTTTACTTTCATCTAGTTTACAATAATTATCATTATTTTTACAAAAGTAAAAAAAAATTATGTCAATTTTAAAATTAAAAATATCTAATTTTAAAAGTTCAATGTACAAGTTTAATAAATTTATATTATTCGGACCCTTTTACATACTTTATGGCTGAATGGCTGAATCGGTCAGTCATTAAGTGCGTTTATTTAGAAAAAAATCGTCTGAATGGTTGAATCGGTCAGATGATTGAGCTAAATGGTTAAGTCATGATTTTTTTGACTAAATGACTGAATGAGCAGCTGAATAAAGTAAAAAAAAAATTAAAAAATTTTAAAAAATATTTAACTATTATATTAAGTAATATTAAATAAATTTACAATAATTTTTGAATTTTTTCAGAGGGTAAAATAATAAAATTCTGTCATTCAGATGTTTCAGACATGTTAATTATAAAATAACTTTTTTCATTCAGAATCAGCTCATTCAGATTCAGATTCATTCAGTTTTTATTAAATACCCCCTTAATAATTTTTAAATTATAATTATAATCTTAAAATTATGAGATTATAGTTATAGGATTAATAGTATAATCCCGAAAATCGAGATATTCTTACTAACAAACATATTTAATACTACGCAGATTGCTCGACATATCAAATAAGCTATGGCAATTGACTAGGTATGCCCCGACTCCCTTTTCCCTAAAATATAGTATATGTGAGGGGAAAATGGAAAAATTTATAATAATAATTGGAAATAAAAGAATATCGATTTATATATAAAGAGTGTGAAAAGCAAGTGGTCAAGAAGAGTATGAGAGATTAAAGTTCAAAACGAAAGAAAAAGTTCAAAGAGCGATTCATACTCATTTCATTAAAAATTCGATTAAATTCGATTTGAAATATAAATTAATCAAATATGAGAAAATTTAAAAGTTCGATATATTACTCGAACCTTCTGAAATTATAATTTTCTATTGATACTCGGATCATATTCGTTCGAAAAGTTTAAACTGCGCAGACACGATTCAGAATCGTGCTCGATTCGGTATTTAAACGAGTCTCAATCAAACTTTATTTTATATTCGATAAATTTCGTAAACCAAATCTAAGTAACTCAATATTAGACTCCACTCTGTTCGTTTACACCCTTACGAGAGATACATGCTTCACTTTTACTTTGTTTTTGTCTCTAGAAGAGAGGAGACGATTTTAATGGATGGAATTAGCCTTGGTGACTAGCGATATTACAATTACTGCCATTATAGGACCACCGACCGAGGACTGGGATCTACTATGGCAGGGCAGGAGATTAGAAGTGGAAAAAGCTGGTGTGAATGGGGATTCTGTGAAAATGACTTAATTGTCCATATCTTAACTAGAGGGAGCTTTTCCTCCACTTTTGACTTTGTATAACTTTGTGACCTTTTAGATGGGAGAGGAGAATGGGGAGGGTAGGGTTGTAAAATAACACAGTTTAGTTCAAGACCTAGTAAAGTTGAGATTAGTATAAATTGACAAGTCTTGTAGGAAAGTGAATAAAGTTATAATTGTCAACATACTTAAGGTTATAATTGTCAATTTACTTGTTTGAACACTAGTTTTTTATCTCCTTGGATTAATATCAAAGGAAGTATAATTATTATGTTTTATTTTTGGTAATCAAGAACTAGAATTTATGCGAATTTGACAAATGACCACTACGATACATACACATATGTAAAGTATACGAGACATCTAATAAATAGATCAAACAAGCGGGACTAGTCAAATTAATGAATATGGGTATGATGTGTGTTCTATTTTCGTTCCTCTTTAATTTTTTGTGATTGTGTACTACTCCATATATTTGATCTTAAATTTAACATGGATAAAATCCCCTTTTTTCTTAAATTATGTGTCAATTAAATTCAAACACTTTTACGAAATGAAAAACATAAAAATTAAATCATAAAATGTCTAAAAGAAATTCTTGATACGAGAGAAACACTACCAAAGTGTAGTCAATTATTATCTAATATCACCTCATCAATTTCATTCTCTCATTTATTAAGTATCGGTGGTGTTTGATTGAATTTTAACAATCTACCTCTTAAATACCGGCGGCGGTGTTTGACACGCAGACGAGATGGTGATCTCTCAGAGAATCTCTTAATACAAATATGTGGACTGTTAAAATATATTAAGAGGTGGGCTGTTAAGATGGATTAAGATCAATCAAACACCACATTTACTCTCCTTATTCTTTTTATTTGTCTTTCTAGGGAGAGATTTTGTTTTTTTAATGAATTTAAGAAGAGTAAATAAAATTGAAATTGGGAAATGATATTTTCACATGTAATTTTGATATTTTCACATTTGTTCCTCTCACATAAATGTGGGACCCACCATGCTCTCTTGTGAGAGAAGACTGTGTAAAAATATTAAAATTATATGTAAAAATAGTGCTCCTCTTAATATTTTATACCCAATTAAACAAGGTGTTAATATATTTTTTAATACCCAATTTTTATTTATTCTACTAAAACGTCAATTAAAACGAAAGGGTGGGAGTTAAATTTAACGAATTATTAGTAGTACTATCTCCATCCTTTTTTTAATTGATATTTTAGGACAGCAAATAAATTAAGAAATATAATTAATAATTTGTCTAATTGATTATATTTATTGGGCGTAAAATCACAACATTACCCTCCTAAACTTCGTTGAAAAGAGGAAAGAAACATAAATTAATATTTAATTTTTAGATAACATGAAAAATTAAGTTATGAATTCTTATTTAAAATTTATAAATAATAAATAAAAGTATTTTTTAAATGGAAATAAAAAAGAAATGTACATAATATTATTTAAGATTGGGGTGGCATCATATATATTTTTTATTATTGAAAAAATGAAAGATAAAAAACTAATATTTAATGTAAGGATAAAAGGGAAAAAAATTATTCGTGAGTTATCTTAGATTTCTTGGACATAATAAAAATTACTCTTGTCGTTTCTTTTTATAAGTCTTTTAGAGAGTGAAATTTGTTGTTTTTTATTTGCCATTTATTGATTTCAGATAAGTATTAATGGCAGGTTGTGTTTGATAAATTTTGATAAATCTGAGAATTAAGATCTGAATAATTATGATGTCTTAATAAATTAGATCATCTAAATGGTTATGAGGTCTGAATCTAAAATATTGTTTGATAACTTAAAAATAAGTTGTCTCATAATGACACTATTTTATCATTTTAAAGGGTAAAATTTTATTTAATAATTTTAAATATTCAATTTAATAAAAATGAGTGCATACTATTGTTGAATATATTTATATAAAAAAACATTATCAATTTTTTTTTATTAAGAGGTAACTCTTAATTATTAAGATTTCATTTTCTGTCTTACCGATTAAGATGCATTCAGAGGTAACAGAAAAACAAACAAACAACACCATGTCTCTTAGCGAATAAGAGACCGTTCATCTATATTATCCTTACATTAAATATTAGTTTGTTTATTTTTCATCTTTTTTAATAAATTGTGAAAGATAATAATGAGATTTTATACTTATTTTAATCAATCAAAAAAATATTAATTATATTTTTTAATTTTTATAATTTATCCTAAAAAAATAATTAAAAAAGAACCAAGGGAATAATTAACAGAACCATAAATATGCCAATAAACATTGAAAAAATATACTAGAATAAATAAAATAATGTTCTTTTATGACTATATGTCAAAATAAAATAAGCGGGCCCTACCTTCCTAGCTGGAGGATTAATGTTCATCATTTCAACTACTTTTCACTAACCACCTGACTCTGTCTCTCATTTAATTACTGTCACTATCATGCTTTTGTGACCATGTTATGAAACACATATTAAGACCTCAACTAGAATTCTTCGGCAATTACTATTATGTAGCCTCAAAATGGGATAAACATTAACACAAATTAAATACGAGTGATTTATAATTTCATATATTTATATTTTAATTTTTAATAGGGTAAAATATAAATACATAAAATTATAAAATATTTTTGTCTAATTATTATATCTGCATACAAGAGCTCAAATATTAAATATACAAAAGAAATATCATCAGCTTTGTTAGATTTTTTTCCCCAAACAATTCAAATAACAAAAATATATTAAAACTATAATATATTACAATAATTAAAAAAAATTACAAAGACAAAGAGAATAAAATAATTTATTTTAAATAAATAATATGTATCAAATTAAGAAGAGTGTCAATAGAGTAAAAATTTCATAATAAAAATAAAATAAAATATGTAGAACAAGTTATTGTCATAACACCACACACAAATATTTTAAATGCATAGCTTAAAAAAATTATGTTAAGTTTCATTATGTTTTTTAAAGTAAAAAAAAAAAAATACTATTTCTACATGAAATTTTGATATTTTCATATGATATTCTCTCATAAGAGAGTAGAATTACTTTTATGTGAGAGGAACACACGTAAAAATATCAAAATTACATATAAAAATATTATTTTTCTAAAAATAAATTTAAACTCATATCATGATTATGTACACTTCAACATATACATATGTTAATTAAGAGCCTATGATAAGGAGGTTGTTGATTATTAGGTAAGATTTGGACACACCTATAAAGAGTAAAGACAAGCAAATATGGAGCATTCTTAAATTGTTGAAGTAGCAATAGGATCCTATATGGCTTAATTAAGGAACTAAATAAATAAATGAGGATATAATACTTTTTTTTAATATATAATTTGAAACGAAAGGAATATGTAAAAAAAATCTGGTTATCATAAAGTTAACACTTCATGATAAGTTGGTCAATTGATCGATACGGAAGTGGTTAGCATGAAACTCATTTTTGGGTAAGTTGGTCAATTGACCAATAGAGTGCTGACACGCAGACGAGACTCTATGTTTGTCAATGTTTTATTAGTCAATTGACCAACTTACCAAAAAAATAAACTTCATGCTAACCAGATCCGACCAATACAGTGCTGACACATAGAGAGAGATCACTTTCTGATCTGCGTGTCGACACTGTATTGATCAATCGACTAAAATTAATTTCATGTTAACCACTCCCTGTAAGAAACAAAGAGTACTCGAATATCAACTTAAACTTTCAAAATGCCGATTAAAATTTTAATTTATTGAACCACAAGTATTATGCTTGATCCTTCAAACAAAAGTCTCAATTGCAAAATTTATTTATATTAAGTGTTAACGCCAAGATCTTTTCCAACGTCCCAATCACGTAAGACGCCCTGATCCTGCACAGTAAACACGATAAACACCACAAGCTTGACGGCTGGACCGTCGGGGGATAGCTCAGGCGTGAGAGTAAGTATACGTGTTCACAAGGTTAACAATGGAGGATGTAATGTCTAGTGTATTGAGAGTGATAATAATTCTCAGTTGTGTGTATGTGTGAATATGAATGTGAACGTACCTGTTTGTGAAGACTTGGTTGATAGGTTATACTCTCTTTGCCCGGTTTACCGTGCCACCCACTACCTCTGACACAGCCCCCGCGATCTGATGGTTCCTGCCGGGTGTGTACAGTTCACCCACTACTTCTGACCTTTGTTTTCTACGCCGACCGTCACCGGATCCCATCCACATTAATGCATGGCAGTAATAGCAGTCAACCATCATGCTTTTTCATCATTACAAGTCAAAGTAATAGATATTAAAAGATCCAATGGGTTAGTCCAATGAACCGACCCGGTTTCATAGGGTTAAATAGAAGTGATATGGTGACTAGGCCCAGTGACTTTCAAGGTTCAATAATGAAGGCCCAATAGATTAATTAAATAAGTAAGCCCAATTTTTTCTACCCAAAAGAGGGAAATATCATGACCCAACATTGCCCCCTAGTTTTTTGTTGAACAGAATGTTTAATAGAAAACTATAAATTAATGGTCCATGATATTTTACTAAAGGTCCATAATGAGAAGTAATCGAAATGTACCCGGTTATGGTTCATGAGATGAAATGAGAGGAGACCGGAGGCCCAAATCAGAAAGGCCCTGTCTGATAAATATCTGGACCCGGAACCGGACACTTCCCATTCAAATTCTAAATCATTACTAACATTTAATGTGCCGTCCTTGTACACCGTGTAACCGTCAGTATAAAAGATAAACTTTACCAATTTTGACAGTTTTACCTGCCAATTTGAACTTTGAACCTTTGAGCTTTCTTCTTCTCTCCAGAACTTCTTTCCCTCTCTCTGCGAAATCTCAAAAATGGTGGTCCTGAATACCAATCAGAGTTCTCCTCTCTTAGTGACTCCCATTAACACCGTTTCCCCAATCCAAACCCTGATCAAGAGGGTTCGAGTTCAAATCCCCAGTCCACAGCAACCACGGGGAAGAATCCGCCCTCGATACCTTCTCTGCCACCTACTGACTTCTTAAGGATGGGGAACAGTTTCCTCATGCCAATTCCCCCTCTACTGTTATGGAAGCTGAGATACGTATCCTCCGGACTCGCTATCAGATTCTGAATATGTACGCAACAAGGGCTCCTGCTCCCGAAGAACGCATGTACCATCGACCGGATGGTTGGATCGCCATGCCAGTTACTTTTCTCGAAAAGGGGATTCGTCTACCCCTCCGTGCCTTCGTCGTTACCCTCCTAGGGTTTATAGGAGTGGGATTTGCCCAGTTGGTTCCTAATTCCTATATCCACATTCTGGCATTCATTGCCTTCTGTCACGAACTAGGGATTCCTCCATCTGTCGACATCTTCTTCACCCTCTTCTCAGCCGGTAGATCCCGAGAACGAGGTTTCAAAATGTTGAGCAAACAGTCTCCTCAACCTAACGCTAGATTTGAGAAGAGACCCCTGATGGATACCCCTTCAAGCAACAAGGGTTGGCACGAAAAATGGTTTTTTGTTACAGGACCCGAAATCTCTTCTCTTCCTGATTAGACTATCTCTGATCGGATCTCTGCTGACTTTGGAGATATCCCCGAAGAGCGTGTGAAGGAAATGGCAGATTTTTTGAAGAAGATTCCTCCGAAGGAATGGAGTTTTGCACTTCTGACTAAGCAAGTCTGGTTATATGACCATAAATGTAAGTTTCGAACAACTTTATAACACAGTTTTTTGAGATATTTAAGTGACATGGGTTCTGATACATGGTTATTTGCAGTGTCTTTGATCAAACCAACTTCTTCGGAAGTAAAAGAGTTGGAAGACTTTTTGGCAGGGAAGATTACGGATGCAAGTGAAGAGCCTCCGACTGAAGAATCTCCCCGAGCTAATCCCCCCGTTACCGATCCACCCACTGTTTCTCCTCAGAATGACGAACCCCAAACTGATGAACCCATTGTTCCTGAAGAATCTCTCAGACCTCGTCGAAGGAAAAGAGCCGCCAAGAAATCTAAATCCACCCGGCCGGAAACAAATTCTGAAAGCGATCCGGAAACAATTCCAGAAGCAATTCCACAAGCAAACCCTTCATCCAACCCTTGTTCTGTACCTTCTGAATCTGTTCCGATTAAGAGAAGCCTACTTGACATACCTCTACACGATCGGGCGAAGGTCCTCCGTGTTAAGAAGTTAAGAACAAAGATTACTCCATTGACTGCCGATGAGCTCCGAGTTCCATCGTCTTCGACTGACATTCCCCCAATAGTCCCAACGAAAATTCAAGTGCCTGATGATGAACTGGTCGAATCTATCCCCGTCCTATCTAGGAAAAGGAAACAACCATCAGACAGCCATCCAGGTTCATCCTCTGCTCCCTCACTAGTCCACGAACCTAATCTTGTTCGATCTCCCTATCCAAAAAATATATATACGGATCCGCCACGAACTCGCGATCAGCCTGTGCCTTCTCCTATAAGACAGTCAACCTCTGAATTTCAGCATGATGCTATGGCCTCTCCAACCATGTGGCCTCGATTTAATGCCAACTTTCCTTTTCAATTGTTTGACGCTTTTGTCCATGAGAGCAATGACCATCGATTTGGGAACAGTTCGAACGGGGATTTGCTTAACGAAGGCATGAGCTATCTGGCGAAGGTAAATGGTTCTCTCTTTAATTTCCGTATTTATCTTCATACTTATACAGTTGAAACTGATCAAATGATGTTGGACATGCGTAGGCGAATGCTGTGTTCGGACGTCTGCGTCCAAAGTCTATCGAAGCTGAAACCGAAGAAGAGGCAATGAAAAAGGAGAATGCCATCCTGAAGTCTGCTCTGGCTCGGGAAAGGACTCAACGTGTGAGCGTTCTTCACACAAATGAAGGTTTTCGGAAAGAGTTGGCCCAAGCCAAAGGAGATGTGAAGACATCCAATGAAGAACTGAAGTCAACTAAAGCACAATATGAGGAGATCATCAAGATGAACGTTGATTTGGTTCAGAGGAGCGAAATAAGGATGAAGAAGATCAAAGAGTTAAAGGCTGATGCTAAGATCTTGACTAAAACGATCCAAAAGCTAGAGCTAGCAGAAACTCGTCATCTGAATAAGCGTCAGAAGCTTGAGGAAGAAATTCGAGAACTCAAGGCTCTTCGGGACCTTGGGCCTCTTTTGACCGATGATCTTCGGAAGCAGATCTGTGAAGAGTATCGGACATCGGATGAGATTAACGGAGAGATCATGAAGATATATTCTGAAAGCTATGAGCTCTGCCGGAGTCGTGGCAAGGAGAAGTTGATTATAGCTAACGTGGATCCAACTTTGCTCGACTCTTCAGATGGCGAGGATGATGCATGAAGTGAATACTCTTGTCTTTCCTGGATTTTATTTAAGAATATTTGTGAAAATTTCTGTTATTTTGGAAATTATTTAAGGATTTTGTTTTAAAAACTTTTACCAGGACTTCTATTGTTCTAAAATTATGTTGGAATTTATGTTTCTGCACAATAGGTTTATCGTTATATACAAATCAGACTAATATTTATTAATGAATTTTTCATTGGTTATGTCCTGACTTCGGCATAATACTTTTCGTTTCTTGTCAATAATTCAGTACCAATGGACTTGAATGAACTGAGCTTAAATTATGAATTAGTTAAGGCATATAACAGTTAAGAATGAAATGAAGTGAACTGAATTTAATGGATAGAATTTAATGAACTGAATTGAATGAACTGAACTCAACACTTGAATAAAATAAAGTAATGTATACTTATCGTTTTCGAAGTGTGAGATCGGTCATGTGTCAGATGAATTCGGCTGATCCTCTTTGCACCATCAGAATTTTGTTTACCACTCGGGGTGAAAAAATTATATAGGAAGCAAGATATAAGGATCATGGAATTTGTCTACCACACAGGGTCACAAATTCATAGGGACACTCCAGACAATAAGGCTGCCATCGAATGGCCAGCAAGTCCGACCATACCTCCTTACTTCAGTGCATTTTGTTTACCACTCGCGGTAAATCAAAATTATGAGGATCATGGAATTTGTCTACAACGCAGGGTATAACAAAACCATAAGAACACTCATGCCGAAGAGGCTACCATCGAATGGTCAGCGAGTCCACCCCGTCCTCCTTACTTCGGTGAACTATTGATTTACCGCCCTCGGTAAAAGCAATATAAAGGAACATAGGATTTGTCTACCACGCTGGGCAACAAATAAATGGGCTACCATCGAATGGTTAGTGAGTCCGACCATACCTCCTTACTGTTAGGTTTGTAATATTCAAGTGCGCAATCAAATTGCATAAAAAGTGCGGAAGCGTGTAAAATCAGAGTTTAAAAAATTTACAAACCATATACCCGGATCACCCTTTATGCATAATTATTAATTAAACGAAAAGATAAAGAATAAAATCATACCCTTAAAGATCGAGCTTCCTCAGGTACAAGTTCACCTCCAAATCCTTTCGCGTTCAATCTTGAATCCATCGGGTTTGGTTCCTTCCTTTGATCAACGTTAGCCACCCAAATGTTTGGCCTCTAGAGGTGATCCACCAAGGAAGAAGAAAATTCAAGAAGAAGTGTAAGACCCCGAAATTTTTTAAATAAAAAGGAATTTCCTTTATTTATTATTTTGAAATAGTAAGGTTTGATTTGATTAATGTGGATAGTTAGGGGTTAAATACGCAAATACTTCAAAATAAGCAAGTGTTTATAAAATATTCATTATTGTCGGGGAATATTCGGTTGGTCGTGGAATATTAAATCTTGTCGGGGAATATTCGTATGGCATGGCAAATGACCATGTGTGGGCCCCATAAACGGAAAGCGATTGGATGAAGAAAACGACAAATATAAGTTGGTTAAAAATAACTTGGCGTAGTTATTACACTGCTTAAGATCCCATTGGAATAAAAATTGGTTAAAATACGAGAATCTGGCGTGGTCGCACAAAGTAGCACCAGACGGTATTGCGATGATTGTTGAATTATTGATCCTTACGTAAGAAGGCACTACTCAATAATTTTCACGATGAGTTCTTATTCAATATTTTATTTTATTGATTCAATAATTGCTGCGTTGATATTTTATATTATTGTTGTTCAATAATTGTCACTGCACATTATCTCCATTATCAGATCAATAATTCATATTATTTAAATAATATTATTAGATAGCATTATTGGCAATGTCTAGAAAGTTACATCAAGGAGAGGTTTGGTCACCTAATTGCGCCGCAAGAAGAGAGAAATCCTTATTGGAAAGTCCCTCTTTCACAGGAGCGACTGGTTGTTATAATTGTGATTACGTAATATTATTTGTGAATAATTAATTATTGATTTATATGATAAGAAAATATTTATAAATGATGGATTTATTTGTTTTATGTGGTTATAATTGAATGATTTAATGTTGAGGTGTTTTATCAGTAATTTTGTCGGAATGGAGGTATTAAAATCAAATCAATTATTTTTTACGATATATTGCGTGAGTTATAATTTTTAATCCGACCGTTGGATCGTTGTAATTTTTGGATATGTTATACATACATAAGTTGAGTATATGTCCACAAATTTTTGAACGTTAAAATGAACGAATGATTTGTTATGAATTTTAAGAGGTGGTGATTCGGAAATTAGGTTTATAATTGATTTTGGTGGAAAATTCTAGAATTGAGTGGGCCCCACTTGTGGTTGGTGAAGAAATATGCTGAATTTTATTTCAAATGTGGTGGGTGGGAATAGTAGCGAGTAAAGCCATCGGGTTGTTGAGTTAAAATGCCTTTGTGACGTCTTAACATTTTCTATAAATAGAGGCTAAGTTAGAATTGAAAATCACACCGAAACAAGTTTCTCTCTTCTCTCTATATTATTATCGGCGTATTCTTGTGAGTATTTTGAGTATACTTTGAGTATTGTTAGAGCGATTGCAAGTTTCCTTCAAAGACTATATCAGGTGTTTCAACTAGAAGTCTTGTCTTTCGAGGTAAGGGATGTTATTTTCTTCTCAAATGATATTATTTCTTCAATATCATTATCTTTGAAATATTGGTTGGAACTTTTTATCAAATTTGGAACTTTTTCATGTCGGGTTACTATTCATGAGTTACTATTCACGAGTTACTATTCATGAGTTACTATTCACGAG
Source organism: Panax quinquefolius (assembly GCA_020205615.1). Lineage (NCBI taxonomy): Eukaryota > Viridiplantae > Streptophyta > Magnoliopsida > Apiales > Araliaceae > Panax > Panax quinquefolius. Next base: position 7,051,646 of record CM035174.1, on the reverse strand, counting down.
TTCTTATTCACAGTACTATTATTCATGAAGCGTGAAGATGTTTTTTGTGAAATTTCTATCTTTTGGTGTCGGAGTTATTATTCACGATATCGGACTATTCACGATATCTGGCACTATTCACGAATAAGCGACACTATTCACCAAAAATGAAAATTTTTCTTTTCGTCTAAAATATCTATTCTGGATACTAGCTTTGATTGTATCCATGTTTTGATCATTCTTGAATTTTACACCACTATGATTATTTTTGAGGTATTTTTGGACGTGGATAAAACCAAGTACGAATCCTTAATCCTTGTCATTTTATTTCACTGGATTCGTTTCTTTAAAAATATTTTTCATCATCCTCAGTCTTAAATGATGATATTATTGAATATCTTTGGCTTTGTAGTGCAAAGATGAATGATTCTGAAGAATATCTTTGGCACTGTAGTGCAAAGATGAGCAGTGTTTAAATGAACATGACCGATCGATGAATATCTTTGGCCTTTAGTGCAAAGATGAAGCAGTGTTGAGATGAACACGACCGATCGATGAATATCTTTGGCCCGTAGTGCAAAGATGAATATTTGATTTGAGATGAATATTGATTGATGTTACGGGGATAAAATATTGATGATGATCGTTAAATTCATAGATTATAGTAGATTTCATTCTCTACGTAACTCTTCTATGAATTATTATTTCGGCTGCGAATATTGATCCGAAACTTGTTGTCTATTGTATTCTATCGATTTTTTTCCTGTTGAAGACTAACGATAATTTGTTCTATATTATCTTAGTCATAACATTCTTTTCTTGGGCTAGTTGAGCTCACCCTTTTCCTTTTGTTCCATTTTTCTTCTCGGGAGGCGAGAATGTAGCGAGTACTAGTCGGGGTATGGAATGAAGGTTCTAGAGAGAGTTGTTTAGTAGTCCTCACCATTTTTATAAAATAATGTATCAATAATTATGATGGGGATTTATTTGCGTGTGGATATTGTCTAGATGACAATATCTCGTATTTAAACTTCGTAGTTTCTATGTTGTAATAATAAAGTTGTAGTTATTTCTATACCATGTATTTGGCGACTCAGAATGGGTTGGATGGAATGGACCTATTTTGGGGTCGTCACAAGAAGGGTGGTTGGCTAAACCCTAGTTTTTCTATCTCTATAGAAAAGGTGTACTCTCCCAACAATTGGAATTATGTCGTATGTTGAAAAAGTCAACAACCCATTCACCCATAATAAGACTCCTCTTATTAATAAATGTGGGCAACCCACCTTAACAATTAAGGAATTGAGTTTTATTTAATTAATTAAATTCTTTTAATTAATTAAGCTCCCTAATCTTATTAGGGATAATTAATTAAACTCTTTTAATTAATTTAACCTCCTAATCCTATTAGGAATAAATGAGAGTACTTATATTAAATTAATTCCTAAACTCTTTTAGAAATTAAAATAATAATAATTGTAATAATATTAATAAGACTTCTCTTATTAATTTATATTTAATATTTCTAAAATATTAAATAATAAATATTAAGTTATTTAATTTATTCTATCACCATAGATTAAATTAAATATACATAATATATTATTACGATTATGCCATTAACTTCTTAAATAATTATTCTTGCTTTTATGGTGTGACCCTTTAGGTTCTCCATATTAAACCTAGGTTGTGAATAAATCAATTAGAACAATTCTAATCTTATTTAAATAAATAAATTAAATAATTAATTTATTTAAATAAATAATATTTATTCTCTGATAGGGATAAGCCTCCCTAGCGATCAACGACTTTCCGGATAATATAGATTTCAACATTAATCATAAAAGAACCTTTGAGTAAATAGTTAAAGACAATTCAATCCTTCCACCATACAATGTCCCAATTAAATATAAGACATGGAATTATCACAAGTCTTATTTTATTTAATTATATGTATTTCGATCCTTAAATGCACAACTCCAAATAATGCAAATTAGAAACTCCTTTCTAATTTCATTACGCGCTTAAGCCAAGGACTCTTTGGGTTGTCATTTATCGAATCACATAGGACATTTCTTCTTTTATTAGAAGTGGTAGATTCTTTATTGATCATACATTATCTCCATGTACAACTTATTATACCCAAGCATACCCTTTGATATACCCTCGTGGTCTTAAGGAATAAGTCAAAGTATAACTCATCATACACAAGATCTATGATGATCTCAAGTCCAAGGATTACTTGTACTACTATCACTACAGAATTCCTATTGACAGCAAATAAAACTCCATTAGGTATTCCTTAGCGAGCCACGTTCAATTGAACTTATTCTCTAATAAGCACCTACATACTTGCTTTAGTGTCTCCACACAAATGATCGTGAGATCAATCATCCTCATCCGATGAGCAAAGAAACAACGTATGTACCAATCTATCAGGATTCACTAATCCCCAATTTAGTAATCCAATGATTGGGAACTATTTTAGTTTTTAAGCTTTCTAAGAATTTAGATCTCATTAGAATGATCATCATCATTATTCTAAAAGCATTGCTTAAAACTATGGGTTTATCACATATTATAAAAACGACATCATGTAGATAATTAAAAGCCTTTAATAAATTAGTACTTTTTATTAATAAATGAATAAGATTGTTACAAAGTATATGCTTTATCATCAAACATGATTGGCTTGTATGCATACTACTTTCAATCTCCCACTTGCACTAAAGCCAATCGTCATGGTAACTCATACTCTTCTTCTCAAAGTGGCGATTATCCTGCTTTGTTGGATAAGCTTTAGTTAATGGATATGTAATGTTGTTCATGAGAGTCCACTATCTCTATAGTGATTTCCCATCTTTCAATGATTCTAATAATCAAATGAAAGTGCCACAACACATGTTTAGATCCAAGATGAGACTTAGGAACTATTCCTAGTTACGTAATGAACTTTTAATCCAAACAATCAACTTGCGACTTCATTTATAGCTATATACTTTGTCTTTATCACTAAACCAAGAACTCTTTCTTTGTTTGGAACCTTTCCAATTCACTGCACCACTATTCAAGGTAGCCCTTTACCTTAAAGTGGATTTTTCTGTCGTCTTGGTCTGTCTGAAAAACTTGAGTCTGTTAAGCCCTCTAGTTTTAATTTAGACCCACCATGAATATGATCACATCCTTAGTGTTGGTTAAGCACTTTAAGATATTTTTCACAGACTCATAGTGAACTTCTCCATAATATGACTGATCAACATCAGGTCTCGTACATTTCATTGCATACATGATTGTCACTCATGCGACCTCTCTCTTTGGAGTTTATGGGGACTATTAAGAGAGATACACTCCATAGCTCATCGACATGAGACATCTCTTGAGTTTGCCATGCTAAACGACTTTAGCATCAAATGAATATACATTCTTGGGTTAAGTTGAGCATCCTTTTAAATCTATGTATATAGATTTTATCCCTGATTAAAGATACTCTTCCCAAATCATTCGTGGAGGAATTTTTAGACAAATTTATCTTTCTTGATTGTAGCATTGGTATGTCATTCTTATCGTAGTATATCAACATATAGTACTAGGAATGTCACGATGCTCCCAATCGACCCTTTGTACACACTAGGTTCATTCTTATTTTTGATAAAATCAAACTCTTTTGATTGCCTCATCAAAACGAATGTTCCATATTTGAGAAAGTTGCTTCAATCCATTTCTCTGAGTGTCTACAATACTTACCTCATCGTATGTAACTGGATCAACATCTTCTATGATGTGTACCTCATCATCATCATCTATGATGAATCCATACCTCCTAGGTATCTTCGGTACTATTCCAGATTTACGATCCAGTTGTGGTATAATAGGTCTATCTACAGGTTCCTCTTATTTGACTTATAGTATTTTGTGGTTCTTGAACTCTTCAAGATCTATTATCCTCCCACTAGCCCTTTCAATGATAAACACCTTTATCTTAGAAGGAAGCGTGTTTCGTAACAAACACCTTTTGCTAAGTAGAATTATAGAACATATACCCTAAACTTACTTTAGGATGTCCCACAAATCTGTACATGTCAAATCTTGTCCCAAGCTTATCCTTTCGAAACATTTTCACATAAGTTGGACAACCCCTTATCTTAACATACTGAAGATTAGGAATCCTCCCTGTCCATAACTTTTATGGAGTCTTGAGGCCGGATTTTGAGGTTACCATTTTCGTAGATATGCAGCCATTTCTAGGACATTATCCCAGAAGGATATTGGAATGTCGGTAAAATCATTATGGACCGCACCATGTCCAACAAGGTATGATTTTTCCTTTTAGATACATCAATCAATTATTGCATATAAGGATGTGTCCATTATGAGAAAACTATTTGAGATGATCTAGAAACTTATTGCACAAGTATTTATCCCTTGATCTAATCAAAGAATCTTAATACTTTGCCAATTTGTTTCACTTCTGAATTCTTTGAACCTTTCAAATAATTCACACTTGTATTTTAACAAATACACACATTCAACTCTTTGAATGATCATCTCCTTTTCTTATACTAATTTGTTCAATATGCAAAATTATTTTCATGTAAGTCAAGTATACAAAATTTATTAAGTAATATTCCATTCTATACAAAACATTATTATTATAAATAGAACAACAATTGTTCTTAATTATAATACCAAAGTTTTCATTGTCCAACAATAAAATGGAAATAATATTTTTAACAAGAACCGGAATACAATAACAACTTATTGACTTAATAGATTTGCCCAGTAAGCGATCTTTAAACTATAAGTTTCTATAGCTAACGCAAAGAACCTTTGCTTCATTTTCCACACATAGGATTACTTATCTTTGTTTAACTTTCTACTTACGCTTGGTCCCTTCATAAATCTATATTTATGATAACCAAAGTCGGTATCCAATACCCAAGTAGAACCTTGACTTAAAGAAAAATTTATTTCAATCATGAACAAAAAGCGTATTATGTAGAAACTTCACTTCACTTCTTTGGTTAGCCTCTCGCAAGATGCTTCGCATGATTTCTTTCCGATTGTCCAAAGCTTATTGCGGTGGAAGCAAACTCCTTGCTTTATCCGTGATCGATTTTGTTCTTATTATCCTTTATTTTTGCCTTTCTATATACCTTCTTTGAATCATTCTTCTTTTCAGAAGATCCTTTGGCCCCTACCATTAAGACTTGATCTTTCTTGGTTGGAAAGTGACTCTCAACATTTTTCAATATGTTAAGCAAATCAGCGAGGCTGATATCTAGCTTGTTTATATGAAAAATTCACAACAATTGTGAAAGGAGTCCGGAGTGAGTGCAAGATCAAATCTTGGCTCAACTCTCCATCCATGACAAAAACCGGTTGTCTAATTGATCAATCAAATTGATCATGTTAAGAACTTTTGTCTGTATTTATAGTGTCATTGGTCATTCTAGATCGGAAGAGCTCCTTAGATATCGATATCTATCGGTCCTACATTTTCCTCACCATCAACTACTTGATGTGCGGGAATATAGTAGAAGCATCTATAGTTTCATCTTGTGGCTGAAGCTCGTTACTCATGGATCTGAGCATGATGCATTGAGCCAATGTGCATCATATTGCCACTTTCTAAAAGTAGCAATCTCTTCCTCGGAGGCATTATGCGCAACCATTGCGAGGGGATAGGCGTATTAAATACATAAGATAGCTTTTTCAATTTATGAGAACTATTCTCAAATTCCTTAACCAATCCGTTTAATTGGCCCGATTAATTTAGCATCTAATATGCTACGTGATGATAGTAATTAAGACATTGTAAAATTACGTAAATGAATTTGTAATTAATAACATTTTAACATACATTCTTTTATTAATTACCAAAATAAATTAGGTCTTGTTTTAAATTGGTATCTCCCACTATTTTCTTCAAACTATATTACCCTCAATATATATTGTTTAAGCAAAATCTAATTAAAGATCTCGCTAGTGAGAATAAGGATCACATTTCAAATGTATATAGCCTTGTGGTGACACAACAAACTATATATAAATAAATAGGTAGACAACTTTTGTCAATTACATCAACTATGTAACTCCTTTTCTTTTGCCACTTAGATTATTTTGATCAGTGGTGACACATCCGAATCAAAATTATCCAAGTTAAGTCCGACCTAGCACTCCATATATTCAAAAAAGAAAAATATCATCCTTGTGGTGACACAACAAAACAATATTGTTCAATTTTCTTTATAAGCATCAAATGTGATAAATTAACATCTTAAATACTTAATACTTGCCTTGTGGTGACACAACAAACTCATATTAAATATTTAATACTCTATTAATTTTATCATGCTAGAAAGGCGACGTTCGATATTCCAAATATCTTTGAACGCTTAGGACTTAATATAAAAAGCGGGGGTTTGTTATTAATTTGTCTCATCTTGTTTAGTAGCATGCATATATATATATATAAAATACGCGTTATATTAATTAACATGCGAAGCATGTTTGCATAATAATATATAATATATATATATATATAGTATAAGCATGCATTAATATAGAATACTATATTCTACCCGGATTGATTATGGACTTTTATTCTAGTTTGGTTCACTAGAGCCACCAAGTGAACCAAAAGGTCAAACCCCAGGGGTGCAAGAATTAATATTTAAATATAACTATTACATTTAAACCGGGCTCCATTACAAACGGGTCTTCAAGTGCTCCTTGCTTCCTTGATCTCCAATTTTTCAAAATTAATTCTAACTATTCCTATTACCAAATTATTTAAAATAAATAGAAACCTTGATCGTGATCGAGGGAAGTACATAGGAGGAGATAGAATTTACATTAAGAAAAATTAGAGAAGGCGAGGTATCTACGAGACCCCATTTTATAAAACCCATACATTCATGCATCCAACTAAAATAAAATCCAATCATATTGGTCAATAGTCATAATCAATCCCATTTATTATCATACACATCACCATATGTCATCGATAAATAACATTCATCTTATGAATAATAAACATTTAATATATATATTGATATCATTTAATGGGCAAATTTAGTTAGTATAAAATCTATTTTTGAGTCAAAATAAACTCCTTTATTTTAATCCAAATTTAAATCAAAATAAAACTATTTTATTTTAATTTATCTAATTTTGAATAAAATAAACTATTTTATTTTAATCAAAATAAACTCCTTTATTTTAATTAATTATGGAATCCAATTCCATGTAAAAATTTTTTTAATTAAAATAAACTCTTTTATTTTAATTAATTATGGAATCCAATTCCATGCAAAAAAAAAAAAAAAAATATTAAAGGAAACTCGGATTATCTTTCCTATTCACAAATAAACTCCTTTATTTTGAATAATATGAAATCTTATTTCATATTTAAATAAACTCCTTTATTTAAGGAAACACGGATTTTCTTTTTCCTATTCACAAATAAACTCCTTTATTTTGAATAATATGAAATCTTATTTCATATCTAAATAAACTTCTTTATTTAAGGAAATTAGGATTCTCTTTCCTATTCACAAATAAACTCTTTTATTTTGAATAATATGAAATCTTATTTCATATCTAAATAAACTCCTTTATTTAAGGAAAAATAGAATCCAATTTCAACTCTAATTAGTTATCATGGAATCCAATTCCAACTCTAATTAGTTAGCATGAAATTCTAATTTTAAAATAAAAATAAACCCTTTTTATTTTAATTATAAAATTATTAAGATTAAAATAAAACTTTATATTTTAATATTAAAATAAACCTTTTATTTTAAAATTAAAATAAACTTTTATTTTAATTATATAATAATTAAGAATAATATATATATATATAACTATTATATATATATATATATATAATATAACTGAATATATATATATATAGTTTCGATTTCCGTGCAGCATCTATGTTCCGTTTTTTTTTAATTTTGCTGGTAATCATATATATATATATATATATAACCTGTTACAGATTCTAATATATATATATATATTTATATCCGAAAGTTCCTTTTATATTCCTCGATTTCCGTGCCTTATTTCAAAAAAACCGTGGCCTTGAATTCCGTGCAGTACATGAATTCTGTTTTAAAATAGGAATGTTCGGCTGCCTTTATTTCCTTTTTTTTTTAATTCGGATTACCGGAAATCAGCAGCTATCACGTTTTTTTATTTTTTTTATTTTTTTTTATACAATTAAATTATCCCCAATTAAATTGTTCTAAACACATATCAATATACATATCAAATAAAACAATTAATAATTCGCATAAAGGTTTGGCTCGATGCCTTCGTTAGGTTTGTAATATTCGTCAAGTCTTGTAATCAAATTGCATAAAAAGTCTTGAGCGTGTAAAATCGAGTTTAAAAATTTACAAACCATATACCCGGATCACCCTTTATGCATAATTATTAATTAAACGAAAAGATAAAGAATAAAATCATACCCTTGAAGATCGAGCTTCCTAAGTACAAGTTCACCTCCAAATCCTTTTCGCGTTCAATCTTGAATCCATAGGGTTTGGTTCCTTCCTTTGATCAACGTTAGCCACCCAAATGTTTGGCCTCAGAGGTGATCCACCAAGGAAGAAGAAAATTCAAGAAGAAGGGTGGTTGGCTAAACCCTAGTTTTCTATCTCTATAGAAAAAGTGTACTCTCCCAACAATTGGAATTATGTCGTATGTTGAAAAAGTCAACAACCCATTCACCCATAATAAGACTCCTCTTATTAATAAATGTGGGCAACCCACCTTAACAATTAAGGAATTGGGTTTTATTTAATTAATTAAATTCTTTTAATTAATTAAGCTCCCTAATCTTATTAGGGATAATTAATTAAACTCTTTTAATTAATTTAACCTCCTAATCCTATTAGGAATAAATGAGAGTACTTATATTAAATTAATTCCTAAACTCTTTTAGAAATTAAAATAATAATAATTGTAATAATATTAATAAGACTTCTCTTATTAATTTATATTTAATATTTCTAAAATATTAAATAATAAATATTAAGTTATTTAATTTATTCTATCACCATAGATTAAATTAAATATACATAACTATATTATTACGATTATGCCATTAACTTCTTAAATAATTATTCTTCCTTTTATGGTGTGACCCTTTAGGTTCTCCATATTAAACCTAGGTTGTGAATAAATCAATTAGAACAATTCTAATCTTATTTAAATAAATAAATTAAATAATTAATTAATTTAAATAAATAATATTTATTCTACAATAGGGATAAGCCTTCCTAGCGATCAACGACTTTCCGGATAATATAGATTTCAACATTAATCATAAAAGAACCTTTGAGTAAATAGTTACTGCATAATTCAAACCTTCCACCATCTGATGTCCCAATTAAATAAGACATGGAATTCTTGTCAAGTCTTATTTTATTTAATTATATGTATTTCGATCCTTAAATGCACAACTCAAATAATGCAAATTAGAAACTCCTTTCTAATTTTATTACGCTTATGCCAAGGACTCTTTGGGTTGTCATTTATCGAATCACATAGGACATTCTCTTTTTATTAGAAGTGGTAGATTCTCTATTGATCATACATTATCTCCATGTACAACTTATTATACCCAAGCATACCCTTTGATATACCCTCGGGGTCTTAAGGAATAAGTCAAAGTATAACTCATCATACACAAGATACTATGATGATCTCAAGTCCAAGGATTACTTGTCTTACTATCACTTCTGAGGAATTCCTATTGACAGCAAATAAAACTCCATTAGGTATTCCTTAGCGAGCCACGTTCAAATGAACTTATTCTCTAATAAGCACCTACATACTTGCTTTAGTGTCTCCACACAAATGATCATGAGATCAATCATCCTCATCCAATGAGCAAACAACGTATGTACCAATCTATCCGGATTCACTAATCCCCAATTTAGTAATCCAATGATTGGGAACTATTTTAGTTTTTAAGCTTTCTAAGAATTTAGATCTCATTAGAATGATCATCATCATTATTCTAAAAGCATTGCTTAAAACTATGGGTTTATCACATATTATAAAAGCGACATCGTGTAGATAATTAAAAGCCTTTAATAAATTAATACTTTTTATTAATAAATGAATAAGATTGTTACAAAGTATATGCTTTATCATCAAACATGATTGGCTTGTATGCATACTACTTTCACTTACACCGTTGTGAACTTAGGACAAATAAGAAGAGGATCAGTTGTGAAAAAGTAAACTTTTATAGATGGTGAACAATCATGTACAGACTTCTTGGTAAACTGACTCGATCTCTACTGGAAATATTTTCGAAGCCTGCCTGCATGCCAAGTGTTCTTGATCTCGGATCCATCTAATGCTTTTAAACGATAAGTCCCTGGCTTTGGTACTTCGATCACCTCATACGGCCCTTCCCAGTTCGGCATTAACTTTCCTGTGTTTTGAGGCGTAGACGCTTCGGCTTCTCTGAGGACGAAGTCTCCTACTTCGAATCTGCGAAGTTTAACCCCTTTGTTGTAATGCTTAGCTACTCTTCGTTGATAAGCAGCCAATTTGAGCAAAGCTACCTCTCTGACTTCTTCTAGCAGATTTAAGTTGGCCTTCAGTCCTTCGTCATTATAGATCTCTTTGAATTGACTGACCCGAAGACTTGGAGATCCGATTTTGACTAGGACTAAGGCATCAGTACCATAGGCCAATCGAAAAGGTGAATCCCCTGTGGTGGTTCTCGGTGTAGTCTGGTAAGCCCACAGCACGCTGAGTAGTTCTTCTGGCCATCTTCCTTTAGCTTCATCTAGTCTGCGCTTGATCCCGTTCAGCAGCGTCCTGTTGGTCACCTCGACTTGCCCGTTCGACTATGGATGAGCCACCGAAGTCTTCTTGTGCTGAACCCCCACCTCCGTCAAAAATCCTTCAAATTTTGATCCCACGAACTGGCGTCCATTGTCTGATATCACCACTTTGGGAATTCCGAAGCAAAATATTACAGACTCTTTCATGTACTTCAAACATTCCTGCTCTGTTATCAACCGAAGTGGCTTCGCCTCTACCCACTTAGTCATGTAATCAATAGCAACTATTACGAAGCTAACCTATCCCTTAGCTTTTGGCAATGGACCCAATATATCAACCCCCCAGACAGCAAAGGGTATAGGAGATAGAATCGAGTATAGCTCTTCTGGTGGCTGATGTGGGATCGGATTGTTGAGCTGACACTTCTCACACTTCTTCACATACTCGGTAGCTTCCTTGAAGATCGTTGGCCAGTAGTATCCTTGTCGAAGAACTTTGTATGCTAATGACTTAGCAGCCATATGATCACCGCAAATGCCTTCATGAACTTCCCGAAGGGCATACTCAGCTTCAGACGGAACCAGACACTTCAATAGTGGTGACGAAAATGCCCTTCGATAAAGATCCCCATCAATAAGAACGAAGTTGGCACTCTTGTACTTGATCTTCTTTGCCAGCATCTGATCCGAAGGAAGGACGCCATCTGCCAAATATTCGATGAGGAGTCATCCAAATAGTTAGATCGCTTTCGATACATATCACCGCTTCATGTTAAACACTCGGATGCTGCAAAACTTCCAAATAAACCGATCCGTTGAAAACATCTGCATCCATAGTGGCTACCGATAAAGGCATCGGCAATGGAATTGTCGTTACGCTCTATGCCCCAAAACTCATAAGAAGCGAAATCAAGAAGTCGGTCTTTTAATTACGCCGGATACTTGATCATCCACGGTCCCACGAAGTTTCATAATCTCCGAGCGGTTGTTTGACGACCAACCGAGAGTCATCGTAAAAATGATCGCCTTCGGACCTCTAGACTCTTCGCCAGTCGAACTCCTGCTAACACTGCTTCATACTCGACCTCGTTGTTTGTCGTTTTAAACCCGAATCTGATGGCTTACTGCACTTTGAATCCCTCCGAACTCGTTAAGATAATTCCTGCCCCACTAACAGTCACTATAGAGGATCCATCTACATCTGGCGCCCAAGCATTCTCGACCTCGCTCAAGAAACCGCAATCGCTTTCGATCGGACATCTCAACCTTCGGTAGTTAAGATCGCGCTTCGGTGAACGAGTACTCCACCATAAAATCGGCCAAGGCCTAACCTTTGATAGCGGTTCGGGGATGATATTCAATGAAAAATTGGGACAACTCCATAGTCCATGCTGCTAGTCTCCCTGAAACTTTTGGCTTGCCCATCATATTCTTTAAAGGCTGATCCGTGTAGACGACGAGGAGCCGACCTTGAAAATATTGCCGAAGCTTTCTACTAGCAATTATCAAAGCAAAAGCAAATTTTTCAATATTCGGGTACCTGGTTTCAGCATCTCGTAGGACGTGACTGACATAATAGACCGGATGCTGCTTCCCACTGACCTCCCGAACCAGCACTGCTCCAACTGCCAACGAACTTGCTGCAAGGTACAAATATAAGGTCTCTGCTGGGGCAGGCTTCACCAATAAAGGAGCAGAAGACAGATATGTCTTTATGCCTTGGAAGGCGTCTTCACACTCCGAAGTCCACTGGAACGTCTTCGCATTCTTCGGCCCCTTCAATGTGTCGAAGAACGGCAAGCATCTCTCCGCAGACTTCGACATAAACCTCCTCAGAGCTGCAATCCTGCCAGTCAGACGTTGGACGTCTTTGAACGACTGAGGAGTCTTCATGTCAAGAATGGCCTGGATCTTCTCCGGATTGGCTTCAATGCCCCTCTGACTGACCAGATACCCCAGGAACTTCCCTGCACTGAGTCCGAAGGTACACTTTGCTGGATTGAGACTCAACTTGTGGTAACGGACAGTCTGAAAGCATTCCTCCAGATCATCCAAATGCTTCTGAACCTGCATGCTCTTCACGATCATGTCATCTACATAAACCTCCATGTTTCTCCCTAGTTGCCTGTTGAAGACGAAGTTCATCATTCTCTGGTAAGTGGCTCCAGCATTTATAAGGCCAAAGGTCATCTTCTTGTAGGCGTGCCGATCGAATTGTGTAATGAATGCCGTCTTGTAATGTCCTTCTTGCACATGGATATTTGGTGATAACCTGAAAAAGCATCCATAAAGCTTAGTAATGCATACCCCGAAGTGGCATTGATGAGCTGGTCGATATGGGGCAAAGGATAAAAGTCCTTCGGACAAGCTTTATTCTGATCGGTGTAGTCGATGCAAACCCGCCATTTTCTATTCTGCTTCTGCACCAACACCACATTCGCCATCCACTCCGTGTAATCAATTTCATAGATGAAGTCAGCAGCTAACAGCTTTGCAATCTCCTCATCAATGATCTTCTGTCGCTCTGGTGCAAAGATCCGCCTTTTCTACCGAACTGGCTTCTTCGAGGAATCTACATCTAGTCTGTGCTCAGCTATCTTTCGGCTAACTCCAGGCATGTCCTGTGGTTCCCATGCGAAAATGTCCACATAGCAGCGAAGGAGCTCCATGAGGTTTGTCCGAAGAGGTTTTGGCGGAACCGAACCAATCTTTTGTCTTTTTTCGGCTTTCGAGGACTAGTTCGATCTCTTCCGTCTCTCCGCAGAATTACCAATGGCTCCGAGCCGCTTTCGGTGAAGGGCTCGATCTCAATTGCCATGGTTTGTTTTTCATTTCTCGACCCCCACTCGGAAGAAATAACCGCATTTCTATAACATCGTCGGGCCGGATCTAAGTCCCCGCCACTTCTCGACTCCACGTCGTGCCGTGGGGAACTTGATTTTGAAGTGAGGGATGGAAGTTACCGCTTAGAGAGTTTGTCGGTGTAGTCCTTCCCAATATGGCGTTGTAAGCCGAATCTACATGCACGACATAAAATTTACATATTATTTCTACTGTTGAGGAGCTGTGTGAAGATTACCGGAGCTCGATGGTGCCTCGCAACTCGATGGGATCGTTGTTAAAAGCAGTATAAAGGAGCCTCCGCCCTGACCTCCATCTTCCGCCCATCAAGATGCATCCTCTGATAAGCATGGGCATATAAAATGTCAACAGAAGACCCGTTGTCTATCATCATGCGCTTCACATCTACAAGAACCCACTCAATTTGTGATCACCAACGCCTCATGCTGACTCGATAGGCTCCGAAGGATAATCTGCATCGGTGAAAGAAATAACAGTCCCTGGAAAAGGTATGTCGGCCTTCGGGGGAGCACCCGCCATAGACATGATCAAATCCAGATATCCTCTCCTCTTCTTCCCTACCAACTTCCCTGCCGTCCCGCCGGTTATTACATCAACGACGTGCCTTGGCGGTGGTATTGGAATACTTTGGGCGGGTGGGACCGTTTGAACGGTCTGAACAGTACGATCAACATTTTGCTGACCTTGTTGGTCCCTCCCAGCCACGTACTGAACCAGCAAACCGTTTTGAATCTTCCTCTCTACGAAATCTTTCAAAATACAACATTCATTAGTATCGTGACCAGCGGCTTGATGGTAGCCACAATATTTTTGGAAATTGCCACGCTTACGGCTCGATGTGGTCACGAGGCGGCTCATAGAATGGCCGGGTTCTCGATCGGTCCAAAATCACCGACCTATCCGTGTCAAACTTGGTGTAAACCTTATTCACCTTCGAGGCGACGCAGTGGACGACTACTCCCCTCTGCCGCCATGAAGTTATTGAACTTCTTGAATCGCCTCCGCCGATCATTATATCCTCCCCTTTCTCTAATCGCCATACGCCTTAGGAGCATCTCGTATCTTTTAACCGGTCCAAGAAAGACGTTTTGAGCTATTCATAGCCTCCTCTATAACAATATATCCTTTTGCTTTGTCAAAAGCTTCTACTGAGCTCTTGGATGGTTAAACATCAACTTCTTCACCAACTTCCGGACTTTACCAGATCTAGCCCATTACGAAACAAACCTACGTCACGGAGATCATTGAGGGTCCGACACGACCAACCGCTTCTCGAACCTCTTCACATATTGACCCAAGGACTCGTTGGTGAGCTGCCGGACCTATGCTAATGAACGGTGGGCTTCCTCTCCTTCTGTTGCTCCCAAAGTGGGCATGGAACTTATCACAAAGCTTCGGCCCAAGAGGAAATTGAATCGATTCAAAAGTCCCCATCCACCGCCTCGCATCTTTCCTCAATGTCGTAATAAATGTGTGGCACTTCAAAGATCGGTGAAATCATAATAATCCATGAGTTTAAATCGAACGCTTTGCTATGGTCGTAAGGGTCCCCGGACCCATCGTAACTCTCCATACGAGGCAACTTCTTGGTGATATCTGCCTTCTCCTTGAGAATATCCGAGGAAAAAGGGGATGCCTTCTTTCCCGGAGTGTCCTTCACCTGTTGAACCTCAGCCAACTGCTTTCGGAGCTCTTTCAACTCCTTCACTAAAAAATCAACACCTTCGGGCTGCGAGGAGACCTCTTTCTCCTGAACGACATTCTGCCTCTGAGTGGATCGACCTCCTCCTGCCGATCCCATTGCCCTTGTGGGGCTTCTGGATCTACTCCGGCGTACAATTATGTCCTCATGATGAGAATGGTCACGCTGATGCTCTCTTCTTCTGGTTTCTGGCACGATCTCCCTCGACCTGCTCCTTCGCCTGTCGTCGTCTCGATGCTGAGAACCAACGACCACCAGTGCCTTCTTCGAGGCCACGGGAGTTCTGCTCCTCGATCTCCTCCTACCGTGAGAACGATCCCTAGACACATGTGTAGAATGCTCCGGCTCTTTACCCTCTCGCCGTGGCATCTCCTTATGCTTACTCCGCCTTTCGGACTGAACATGGCTAGATGCTTCGTCCCTTAACTCCGCCACCCGAAGCATCTGTTTGGCTATATCTTCTCTCTGCTTTAACAGAACCTCCAAGGCTTTATCTGCTTCGTCTGCCATCCTCGCCAACTTGGCAGCTCTGTCCTCCTGACCACTTCGACGATGAGTCTTAGTTGGTGAGCCCTCTGCTCGCCCCTGACCACGATCATGCCCCTTATCCGCATCAAAGACCAACCTCCGTCTGGCTCCACCATGGATCTTCGGACGGAGATCACCCGAATTATGCTTAGAGGCCGTGCTCTCGTGAGCACTTTTAGAAGGACCCAGACGATCCTTTCTTTGAAACATGAGGCGTTGACGAGGCTACCGCCATCGCGCTTTTACGGCGCATTCATCTCTACTCCTCACCATCTTCCGAAGTAGGTTAAATGATTGTGATTGAAAATTTCAATGACACTAGAACTCGCCCCTCCTTCTAGCGCCAATGTTAACGCCAAGATCTTTTCCAACGTCCCAATCACGTAAGACGCCCTGATCCTGCACAGTAAACACGATAAACACCACAAGCTTGACGGCTGGACCGTCGGGGGATAGCTCAGGCGTGAGAGTAAGTATACGTGTTCAGAAGGTTAACAACGGAGGATGTAATGTCTAGTGCATTGAGAGTGATAATAATTCTCAGTTGTGTGTATGTGTGAATATGAATGTGAACGTACCTGTTTGTGAAGACTTGGTTGATAGGTTATACTCTCTTTGCCCGATTTATCGTGCCACCCACTACCTCACCGACACATGCCCCCGTGATCGATGGTTCTGCTAGGGGTGTGTATAGTTCACCCACTACCGACTGCTTTTCTCTGACTGGCCGTCAACGGATCACATCCACATTAATGCGTGGCAAGAATAATAGCGATCAACCATCATGCTTTTTTCATCATTACAAGTCAAAGTAATAGATATTAAAAGATCCAATGGGTTAGTCCAATGAGGCAACCCGGTTTCATAGGGTTAAATAAGTGATATGGTGATTAGCCAGGTGACTTTCGAGGTTGATAATGAAGGCTAATAGATTAATTAAATAAGTAGTTCTCAATTTACTTCTCGCCTAAAGAGGAAATATCATGGACCCAACATTAAGGATATATTTTCTTATTTTTTAAAAATAAAATTCTTAATTTGATATAGTCATATAACTATAAAATTGTGATGATATATTTAAAAATATTATATTATTTTACACTATAATTATTAAAAAAATAGATTTTTTTCGGAAATAAAAAATATTAGCAAATGATATTTTTAAGTCATTTGTAAGCTGGATGTTGACACTTGTCGGGGAGATGTTAGAAATAAATATGGGTCTCTTCAAGTAATAATAATATTCTAAAATTCAAGATATGATTAATTATTAAATAAATCAAGCTTAAATATGTTGATCTTGAGCTGGGTATAAACATATGTAACAAGTCGGTCTGGTCTGGTCGGGCCCAGCCTTGGGTTTTAATCAGATTAAGTCAGTCCAAATCGTTGATTTAGACTTGTCAGACCAAACTTTGACTGTTTGGTTGTGGTCCAGTTAAGCCTGGACCATGTCTAGAGTTGATCTGGTCATTTTTTAATGTTAAATATTATAAAATATAAATTAATAAAGTTTTGTACAAATAATGTAAGATTTTTTAGATTTATTTTATTTTAATATTTTACTGCACATCAATATAAGATGAATGATTGGAACAAAAATAAATATATTCCTTTTAAATTAAAGAAATATGTAATTTAGATGTAATTAGAATATAAATAAATTGATTTCTAAATGTATGTCTACTATGCCTAGTTTGTCATCGTAGAAAATGTAATTTGAATACTATTGTGGTACATATGATTATAGATGCAAAATAAAATTAACTTACTGTAAATTATATTTTTATATTTTGAATATAAAATTATTTTCTATTTTATTTTATTTTATTTTAGTACTAGAATCAGTTGGACATATATTTTATAAAGTTTAAATACAAATATCTTTTCCTTTATGGTCATTAAACATTAAAATAGTTATATCTTAAGTATTATTTCCAATTAGTTTTTAAATAGTTTATGGAATTATTATTTAAATTGTTACAATAAAATACCCAAAAATAACTAAAATCATAAAATCTCCCAAGAATTTAACATATCCAAATTAATGAAGAATTTAGTATTTATAAGAAACTAACTTATTATTAATATTTAATATTAAAAGTTAGTTTATTGATGTATTAATTAATGTTAATACTTAACATTAAAATAGCAAGGAATATTAATAAAAAATTATCTTTAAATATTAGTAATTTAGTATTTATAATAAACTAACTTATTATTAATATTTAATCAACTAAGTAACTAACTTCTTATTAATATTAAATATACTAACTAGTTCTATTAATTGGAGATGTATATTAATTAAACGATAAATCAAAAATGAATAATTAAAACTTTAAAATTTATTGTTGTAGTAATTAAAACTAATGTATTATAATTTATAAATTGTAATAATGAATAAGTAAAAATTTATATTTCATTGATGAATAATTATAACTTTAAAGTTCAAAAATTACAATAACTGGACAGGTCAGACTAGGTTTTTTAACAGGCCAGGTCAGATTTCTATTTTCAAATAGCGATTTTTTCAAACATTTCAGGCTTACTCTGACCGGTTCAGACTTTGACCATACCGAAATTTGATCAAACTTTGACCATACCGAAATTTGATCAAGTCAAACTAAGATCAGATCGCGAGCCTTTTGTTCATCTCTAACTAGCTAGACATAATATACCTCAAGTTTAATTTGTTTATTTGTGTAAATAAGATACTTATTCGAGCTCGACTCGCTTAATGAGTTTAAGCTGAATTCAAGCTAAAATAAGTTTAGTCGTATTTATCATTTATCGCAAACAACTCGGTTCTCTTACAAATCTAGGCCTCTAGCTAACCCTTAATTAACTTATTTATTGAAAATTTAAGTCATTTGTAAATACAGTAAAACAAACACCTTCAAAAACGCATGGCAGCCCATGTACTAGTAGGTCCATTTAACATTACAAGATTACAAAGCAATTACTCTAATCTAAGCACCTGAAACAAAAAGGACGGAGTAGTTTACAACCAAACGAATCACAGAAGGAAGATGACGACAAACCTTATTGTACTTGCGATTTTTTTTTTTACCGACTTACAATCAATCGTATGTGACTCCTTGTAGTGTATATGATTAAAAAATTACCATAATAGTTAGAAAGCGATATTTTCACATGAAAATCGTTATTATAGATCTTATCACAAGCGATTTTTACTGTGAATTTATACATTTATAGAAATATTTTTCATGTGAAAATATCAAAAGTCATGTAAAAATATTAATTTTCTAATAGTTATTCACATAATTAAGCTGTTGGGCCGTGATATTTCTCTCTATTAAGTAGTATGGATTGGGCCTCTTTATTTAATTAGTCCCATTGGGTTTTCATTTATTGAGTTTTTAAGTTATTGGGCCTAGTCATCACTTTATTCCTATTAAGTCCTTACAAAATTGGAATTGGTCGATGGATTGATCCATTAGATCTTTTAATATCTCCTGTCTTTGACTTGTAATGATGAAAAAGGAGGTAGTTGACTAAAAGTCTGCAGATCATTAATGTGGATGAGAGATTATAGCCATTACGTACGCAGTATGACTGATGGAGAAAAAGGTGATAACTCGCATGCGATCGGCAGAGATCTGAGGAGAAGTGGAAAATTTGTGTCGAGGCGGTGAGTGGGTGTACGAGAACCAAAAAGAGAAGTATAACCTAACAAGGAATTCTTCAAGAAAAAGGTACACACATTCAATTTGGTAATTTTTATCTCTCAAGACGCTAGATATTTTATCCTCCATTGTTAACCCTTGCGATCACTTTGTCTTGACTCTCACTTTGAAAAGCTATCCCCGACGGTTAAAGCCGAAGTCGAGCTTTTGGTGTTGATTTGTGTTTAGTGTCTTGAGGATCGAGGCGTCTTACGTGATTGGGACGTTGGAGAAGATCTTGGCGTTAACATCGGGCGCTAGAAGGGGGTGAGTCCTAGTGTCACGAAAATTTTCAATCACAATTCTCATTTGTCCTACGATAAGATAAGATGGTGAAGAGTAGAAGCGAGAGATACCGGAAGGATAGCCGAGGGTCGTGACGTTCATCATCCCCACACGTTTGATCGAGGATCGTCTGGATTCTTCAAAGAGTGCCCATGAGGCGAAACCTTTGCGCCCAAGCATGATTCAAGGGTTCTCGTCCAGAGAGCTCGTGGTGGTGCAGACGAAGGTTAGAATTTTAGCGATGATAAAGCCGAGACTAAGAATGAAGACAAGTGGAGGGTTCTCGCTTTAGAACCCATCACCAAGTAGTCGAGATGACAAAAGCGCCAAGTTGGCAAAGATGGCAGATGAGGCGGATAAAGCTTTGGAGGTTTTTCTAAAACAAAGGGAAGATATAGCTATGCAGATGCTACAGATAGCCGATTTGAAGGACGAGGCGTCCACTTATGTCCAGTCCGAGAGGCGTAGTAGGCATAAGGATGTACAACGGCGGGAGGGGAAAGAGCCGGAACATCCTGTACATGTGTCTCGAGACCGTTCTCGTGATCGAAGGAGGTCGAGGAACAGAACTCCTGGGGCATCAAAGGGAGCACTTGTTGTCATCGGTTCTCAAGGCCGAGATGGTGGCCGACGGAGGAGTAGGTCAAAAGTGACCGTGCCAAAGAGTAGAAGGAGAGAGCAACATCATGAGCACTCTCACCTTAGTGAGGCGTGGTCACTGCAGAAGTAAGTCTAGAAGCCCATCAGGGGTGGTGATTTCCGTTAGAGAGGGTCGAGCCATTTCGAAGAGGAAATAGTAGCCGGAGAAAGAAGTCTCCTCACAGCCAGAAGGTATGGATTTCTTAGTAAAGGAAGTGAAGGAGCTACGGAGGCAATTAGCTGAGGTTCAACAGGTGAAGGATACTCCAGGAAAGAAGGCGTCCCCATTTTCCTCGGATATTCTTAGGGAGAAGGCAGACACCACCAAGAAGTTGCCTCACATGGAAAGTTACGATGGATCTGGAGCTCCTTATGACCATAGCCAGGCTTTTGATCGGCTAATGGATTATTATGATTTCACCACCGTCTTTGCTAAATGCCACACATTTGTTACAACGTTGAGAAAGGATGCAAGGCGATGGATGGGAACTCTACGGCAGATTCAAAGTGTCTTCATGGTGCGAGTACGTGTGATAAATTCCATGCCCGTTTGGGAGCAACAGAAGAAGAGGAAGCCCACGGGTTCTTTAGACAAAGTTGGCAGTTCACTGATGAGTCCTTGGGTCAGTATGTGAAGAGGTTCAGGGAGGCAATTGGTCAGGTATCCGACCTCAATGATCTTCAAGCTGTGGGGTTGTTTCAGAATGGGCTAGATCTGGTAAAATCTGAAAAGTTGGTGAAGAAGTTGATGTTTCACCATCCGAAGAACTTAGCAGAAGCTTTTGATAAGGCAGAAGGCTATATTGTGGTGGAGGAGGCCATGAATAGCCTGAAACGTCCTTCTTCGGACCGAATAAAGGAGGTAGATACTCCTAAAGCCAAGGCGATCAGAAAAAGGTGGGGGGGGTATAACGATCGGCGGAGGTAGCTCGAAGAAGTACAATAACACTAGGCGACAAGAAAATAATCGCCCACTTGCTCCCGCCCAGAAGGTGAATAAGGTTTACACCAAACTGAATACGGATAGGTCGGTGATTCTGGATCAGATCAGAGGCCAACCATTCTTTGAACCACCTCGTGATAACTTTAAGCCAGGACAGGGCAACGCTCGGAAATATTGTGGCTATCATCAAGCTGCAGGTCACGACACTAATGAGTGTTGCAATTTGAAAGATTTTGTAGAGAGGAAAGTTCAAAGTGGTTTCTTTGGTTCAATATGTGGTAGGGAGGGACCAATAAGAGCGGTGAGAATGTTGGCCGCACTGCTCGATTCGAGACAGTTCAAACGGCTCCCCCCGTGCAGCCTGCTCCAAATCAGCCACCAAGGCACGTCGTTGATGTAATAACCGGTGGGACAGCAAGGAAGTTGGTAGGAAAGAAGAGGAGGGGATATCTGGATTGATCGTGTCCGTGGCGGTGTTCCCAGAAGATCGACGAGCCGTTTCGAGGACCTATTATATCCTTCACCGATCTGATTATCTTCGGAACCCATTGAGCCCCATGAAGGAGCACTAGTGATCACTGCGCAAGTGGGCTCAGTAGATGTGAAACGTATGATGATAGACAACGGGTCCTTTGTGGATATCTTGTATACCCATGCTTATCAGAGGATGCATCTTGATGGGCGAAAGATGGAGGTTGGGCAGGAGGCTCCCCTATATGGCTTCAGCAACGATCCGGTCAAAGTGGCAGGGATTATTGAGCTACCGGTTATCTTCGGTACTGCTCCCCAACAGGTAGAAATAACATGTAAATTTTATGTTGTGCATGTAGATTCGGCCTACAACGCCATACTGGGAAGACCTACCTTGACTGCTCTCCAAGCAGTGACTTCCATCCCTCATTTTAAGATCAAGTTCCCTACGGCACACGGAGTTGGAGAGGTAGCAGGGGACTTGGACCTGGCCCGACGCTGCTATCGGAACGCTGTCATTTCCTCGGGAGTAGAGGTCAGTAAGCAGAAGCAAACCATGGCAATTGAGATCGAGCCCTTCACTGAAAGCAGTTCGGAGCCATTGGTTGTTCCTATAGGAGAGACAGAGGAGATCGAGCTGGTCCTGGGAAAGAAAGACAAGACAGTGAAAATTGGTTCGGATTTGCCGGAACCTCTCCGGACAAATCTTATGGAACTTCTTCGCTGCTATGCGGACATCTTTGCATGGGAACCACAAGACATGCCTGGGATTAGCTGAAAGATTGCCGAGCATCGGCTGGATGTGGATCCATCAAAAAAGCCAGTTCGGCAGAAAAGGCGGATCTTTGCACCTGAACGTCAAAGGATCATTGATGAGGAGATCGCTGGCGATAAAGTCTTGACTTCATCTTGAGATCGACTATCCCGAGAGTGGATGGCAAATGTAGTCTTTGGTGCGAAGCGAGAATGGGAAATGGAGAGTAACTAATTCATGAACGGTCCAGATTGATTTACTTTTAAACGGACGGTCCATATTTGTTTACTATTAAAACTTAAAACAACGGTCCATACTGATTTACTATTAAAAATTTAAACTAGCGATCCATATTGATTTACTATTATAACTTCCACCAGCGATCCATATTGATTTACTATTATATCTTCAACCAACGGTATGAAAAATTGGCACATCTCCTCATGGAATAATATTGTACCCAAAAATGATTTGGACCGAAAAGAAATATATCTTACAGGTGAATAGGACCCCGTGAATAGTAACTCATGAATAGTAACTTGTGAATAGTAACTCGTGAATAGTACTCCGACACAAAAAGTGTCCCGAATACCCAATTAAACAATATATCCTCCAGACATCAATTATACTAACACAAATAAGTCTAACACAATGGAACTATAAAATTCTTCTTTAGTCAACACGAACTCATTCATCATTAATATTATAATTCATAATATTTAACAACCAGGTCGTTCCCAGGAAAGAGGGGGCTTTCCGATAAGGATTTTTCCTTATTGGGCGCACTGATTAGGTGACGAACCTCTCCTTGACAGAACTTCTAGACATTGTCGATATTGCGAATAATAATATGAACAACTTCTTGAGTCTCAATTATTGATTTAATAATA
Source organism: Panax quinquefolius (assembly GCA_020205615.1). NCBI lineage: Eukaryota > Viridiplantae > Streptophyta > Magnoliopsida > Apiales > Araliaceae > Panax > Panax quinquefolius. Next base: position 7,028,093 of record CM035174.1, on the reverse strand, counting down.
TATCATATTATCAGATGATGATCTTTGTAACAACTTAATCAATAATATGAGAGATATGATCTGACAATTCTTTGTAACAATAATTGAGTATAAGCGAGTGACTTCTCACGTAAGCAACAATAATCAATACTGAGTGTGCTACTATGCAACAACGCGTACATTGTACTTTTAACCTTTGGGTGTTTCAACGAGTTAACGGTAAAACTTCCGCCGTTATTTTCATAAAGTATTTTGTCATTTTCTCAATCAAATGATAATTACATTTGTGGGGTCCACTAATGATTGTCTTGGTAAATGCGAATATTCCTGTTAAAGCGAATATTCCCAGACCAATTGAATATTATATAACAACTTGCGTACTTTTGCAAAATTTGTAAATATTACCCACAACTATAACATTATATCAAAACAACACCATAATGTTCAAAAATATAATTCGAGAAAATTATTCTTTAATCATAAAAGTTGGGGTCTTACAATTACAATAAGGGGTAAAGCTTGATGATTTGAAGTGGGGATTTCGTCCTCGGAGAAGTTGAAGCATCTACGCCTACGCGAACACGGGCAAGCTTAATGCCAAATGGGAAGGACCGTATGAAGTAATTGAAGTACCAAAACCAAACACTTATCGGTTAAAGGCATTTAAGACGGATCCGAGATCAAAAACACTTGGCATGCTGGCAGGCTTCGGAAATACATTCAGTAGAGATCGAGTCAGTTTATCGGAAGTCTGTACATAGTTGTTCATCATCAATAAAAGATTCACTTTTTTCACAATTGATCTTCGTCCTATTTGTCCTAAGTTCGCAAGGGAGTAAGGAGGACGGGGCTCGTGACCATTCGATGGTAGCCTTTTTGGTAGGTGGTCCTTATGAATTTGTCAGGCCCTTCAGGGTAGGCAAACTTCATCGGTGTAAGGAGGACGGGGTGGACTCGCTGACCATTCGATGGTAGCCTTTTCGGCATGAGTGTCCTCATGAATTTGTTCTACCGCAAGTGGTAAACAAATTCCATGGTCATTTTAATATTGCTTTTACCGCTAGTGGTAAATCAATATGCACCGAAGTAAAGAGGTATGGTCAGACTCGCTGACCATTCGATGGTAGCCTTTTTATCAGGAGCGTCCTTATGAATTTGTTCTATCGTGAGTGGTGAACAAATTCCATGGTCCTTATAAAATTGTTCTACCCCGAGTGGTAAACAAAGGTCCTTATATACTTGTTCTACCCCGAGTGGTAAACAAGATCTTGATGGTGCAAGGAGGATCAACCGAATTCACCTTATACACGACCTGCCTCACACTTCGGAAAACGATAAGTATATACTACTTTATTTTGTTCAGATGTTGAGTTCGATCCATTCAGTTCAGTTCATTGAATTCAGTTCATTTCACAACTTAACTATTATATGCCTTATCTGATTCACAGTCTAAGTTAAGTTCATTCAAGTCCATTGATGCTGAATTATTGACAAGAAACAAATCAAAACAGAAGCCATGATAAGTAAATTTAAAGATTCGTTCATCCAACCAACCATAATATTAAACTATTACATAAAATTAATATTCTTCTGATAAAGTTCTTAAAAATAACCCCCCAAAAAAGACAGATAATTTTCACATAAATCTTGAAAAATCAGAATGAAACAATAACATCATCAGGCATCATCCTCTCCATCGGCAAGTCGGCGGGGGGCGGATCCACGTTAATCGCGATCAACTTCTCCTTGCCATGACTTGATAGAGCTCATAGCTTTGAGAATGGATCTTCATAATTTCCCCTGATCTCATCGACTTGGAGATACTCTTCATGATTTGCTTGCGGAGATCATCGGTTAAGGGGTCCCAGATCCGAAGAGCAGGAGTTCCTTGATCTCTTCTTGAGCTTCGGCGCCTATCACGGATGACGAGTTTCTTATAACTCGACTTTTCAATCGATTTGGCGAGAATCTTATTCTTTGGCCTTGACTCTTTAACCTTCTCCATCCTCGGTTCATTTTCGTTGAACCAGTCGGCATTCATCTTGACAATCTCTTCGTGGTTGACCTTGGATAACTTCAATTCTTCCTTGGAAGCTTTCACCTCTTCCTTAGTGCGAGCCGACTCATTTTGAAGACCTTCATTAGTGTGAAGAATGCCTTCACGTTAAGTTCTTTCCGAGCCAAAGATAACCCGGGATGGTGTTTTCCTTTCTTATTGCCTCTTCTTGACCCGACTTCAATAGACTTTGGACTGAGCGTCAGAATCGACGATTCTTCTACATGATTGACATTATCGATCGGTTTGAGATATCTATGTATAAAGATAAACACGAAATTAAAAGAGAAAACCATTCACCTTCGCCAGATAGCTCATGCCTTCCTTAAGCAGATCCATGTTCAAACTATTACCAAATCGATGATCATTGGTCTCACGGACGAAGGCATCAAATAGTCAAAAAGGAAGTTGGCATTAAGCCGAGGCCCACGTGGTCGGAGGCCATTGCCTCACGTTGAAATTCGGAAGGTGATTGTCTTGGAGGGGAAGGAATGGTTTGATCGTGAGTTAGTGATGGATCAATATATATGTTTTCAGGAGAAGGTGATCAGGTAGGAATAGGTTCGTGAACCGGTGAAGGAACGGATGATGAGCCTGGGTGACTATCAGATAGTTGCTTTCTCTTGCGAGAGAGCGAAGGAATGGATTCGATTGGCTCGTCATCATCTAGCACTTGAATTTCCATGGGGATAGTTGGGGGATTGTTGGTCGAAGATGGGGGAACTCGAAGTTCCTCAGCTATCGAAGGGTAATCTTTGTCCTCAACTTTTTGACACGAAAGACTTTCGCCGTTAGGTGTGGTGGTATGTCAAAACAGACTTCTCTTGATTGGGGTAGATTCGGGAGGTACAAAAGTGGGATTGGATGAAGGGCTTGCTTCTGGGTTTGCTTCTAGATTTGCTTACGGCTCTATCTCGGTCTATATCTCGACGGATGGATTTAGATCTCTTAGCGACTCTCTTTCTTCGTCGGGGTTTGAGGATTCTTGAGAATAATGGGCTCATCAATTTGTGGTTCATTAATCTGAGGGTAGACGATGGGCGTTTCAGTGGTGAGGGGATTAGCCTGAGGAGATTCTCTTGGGGGAAGTTCTTCATCTGCATATGTAACCTTCCCAGTCAAAAAGTCTTAAAACTCTTTCACCTCTGAAGGGGTTGGTCTAATCAAGGACACTGCAAAGATTATGCAACGATAAATCAGAACCAATATTATCAAGGGTTTCACAGAAATATACACAAAAATAGTTCGATAATTACGTTTATGATCATACAGCCATGCCTGTTTGGAAGAAGTCCGTGTTGCTATTCCTCCATCGGGAAATTATCTAAAAGTTCGATCAATTCTGTACACGTTCTTCGGGAATATCTCGAAGTCGTGAAATCTTTTCATCGATTCGCCGATTCGGTAAAGAGGCAATCTTTGGTCCCTTAACGAAAAACCATCTCTCATGCCATCCTTTATTGCTCGAGGAGTATTTATCAAGCAATAGCCTCTCAAACTTTTCACTAGCCTTGTGTGCGTGCTTGCCCGAACCTTGAACCCCTTTTCCTGGTTTGGGCAATCTTGTTTCTGATAAAGAAGAAGTCGAGAGTGGGTTGATTCCTAATTCATGAGCGAGAATGCGATAAAAGCCAAAATATGAATGTAGGAGTTTGGCACCGGTTGGGCAACCCTACCCTGATAAACCCTAGGAGGGTAACGAGAAAGATGTGAAGAGGAAACCTAACCCCTTTTCGGCGGGGTCACGGAGCGGTAGATCCAACCAAATGCGGGCGTTGGTACATCTTCTCATTAGATTTGGGGGCTCTTATCAAGTGGGTATCAGGGATGTGATAACGAGCCTTAATCTTCCGTAGCTCAGTCTCAGAGATGATGGAGGGTGTATTGGCGTGGGGATATTGTTCCTTATTTTTGAAGAAATCGGAGGGGTTAGGCATGGGTTTCGGAGGCACAAATTTTCCGCTGGGGGTGGCAGTCTAGGGGTTTGAGCTCGATGCTTTTTCAGTAGGATTGGGGTTCGAAGGAACGGTGGTGATAGGGGTTACACGAAGGGGAGAGTTCTGGTTTGAATTCAGAGTCACCATTGTTGAGATTTTGCAAAACTGAGAAGGAAGTTTGAGAGAGGAGAGAAGAGCTCAAAGGTTCAAAATTTGAATGGACAGGTAAAAATGTCAATTTGGGCAAAAGTTACTTTTTATACGGACGGTTAAACGAGTTACGAAGGCGGCACATTTAATTTCTGGCAATGATGGGGAAGTTGAATGGAAAGCATCCCGGTTAAGCTTCATATATTTACCAGATGGGGCCTTTCAATTGAGTTTCTGGTCTCAGTTCATCTCTTTATTTTAACTCTCCACCATTTGTGTGGCGCCCAAAAGCGGTATACATCACCCATCTTGAGTCACCAAATACATGCTACAAAAATCAAATACTACTTTATTATACAACAGTCGTGTAAAATACGACAAAACATAATTTAAGAGTTTTAATAAGAATATTGTCATATAGACAATATCCACACTCAATGGAGTTCTCATTACATTTATTGTAACCCTATTTAACAGAATAGTGAGGACTACTAATGCTATCATCTGGACCGTCAGTTCGTTCCCCGACTAGTCCCCACTACGTTCTCATTTCACGAGAAAACGGTGAAAAAAAGGTGAGCTCAACTAATACGTAAAAATATTATGATTAAGATAATGCAGAATAAATTATCATTAGCCTTCAAACGGTGTTAAGCGATAAAATATAATAAACATCAAGTTTAAGCTGCGTGAATAAGCAATCCATTAAAAGAGTTACGTAGAGAATAAAATCTACTATCTTTATGATTTAAAAGGTTTTTCATCACTTTTATCTCTAAGACTCGAAACAATAAATAATCCACATCATTAAATCATCCACGCTCTCTGGGCCGAGGATATTCTTTAGTATCCGCATTGTGAAGCCCCAAAATTAGGTATACATCACCCATTAAAAGTGCTTGGATACATGGTACATAAATACAAATACAACTTCATTTATACAACCGTTGAAACGTAAGTAGAGAATCGACCACAATTAATCTGTAAGTTTTAATACAAATGTATGTAACTCTCATGGTGCCTCGACCACAACATTACAATGGTACTTTACATAAAGGTATAGTCAAAGACTGTTTTAGAAACTAAAATCTTTGGGAAGTGCTCAAGAAAACCTTCGTACATGAGAGGCCATGCGTACAGGTTATAATTGATGTCATATGGCCACAGAATTATCCTTGGTTGATTAATAGACCCCAAAGAAAATGAGAAGATTACTATCATCTTCTTTCCAATGGTGAGTCTTCTCTTGACATATAACTATCTCCACTGTCTCCAAGTGAGAATTATATTTTAAATCAACTCCAAGATCATATAGGTAGTGCCCATAAATATACTCAGCAAGTGGATGCGCACAATACATCTTATGATAACACAAGGTTGTATGTCATTAGACATCTTGTATGATAGTGACAAAACACCTTCCAAAGTTGGGTTCACCTCACCCTATTTGATTCACCAAATATAACTACTAAATGTTGTATAGAATACAACACATTTTTCTATCTTTGTGTAAGGAGAACCTCCATGACTAGAGACCTTTGTTCTATTCCACATTATCCCGCTCGACCTGGCAACACTCTTACGGCAACACTCTTATTACCTGAAAGGAATTGTGAAGCAGAAACGGTGAACACAACTAGCCCAGTAAGGAATATCATGACTAAAGATAATTAAATTATCAATAGCTTTCATCAATAATAAATCAGAGATTTAGAACATATGGTAGATGATAAAACTTTTCAACCATAGTTGCAGCGGAACGAGTAATCCATTAGAAGAGTCAAATAGATCATCAGATCTATTATCTTCTCTATGTTAAAAGTCCACCAATAATATTTTATTCCTGTAACATCAATCAACAATTTCTGTCCACAATCATATGAATAACTTGTAATCATAATTGTGATTCTAAATTCCTCTTCGCACCCAGGACGAGGATAATTTTTATCACCTATCTTCACCTGAAACATCAAAAATCATGGTTATACCAAATCACAATTCTTGTTCATAATCATACTAATAAATTCATTTTTGCACTACGGCCAAAGATATTCATTAACAATTCATCTTTGCACTACAAGCTAAAGACATACAACTATATTTTAGAAGAGTCAAGTAGAGGCATGATATCTACTATCTTCTACAAATTAAAAGTGTATAACCAATATTTTATATTTGAGACTCACTTAAATAATCCACATCATCGAATTATCCATGCACTACGGCCGAGGATATTCGTTAGTATCACATCCATGAATTATCCATACACTACTGACCAAAGATATTCATTATTATCACATCTATGAATTAATATTTCATCACCGAGACTCATTTCGATAATTAATCCACATCATCGAATCATCCCACCACTACGGGCCGAGGATATTCATTAGTATCACGACCACGAATTATCCATGCACTACGGGCCAAAGATAATCGTGTTTTCATCAACGGTCCTGATCATGCCATAAAATAATTCATCTTTGCACACTTGGCCGAAGAGAATCCATAGCCATAATCATCCAAAAACTGTCCATCAATGCTCTACGGGCCAATGAGGACTTTTTCCACATCATTTGTAACATTACAGTCATGATTATACCAAATAATCCCTGGTCATAATCATACCAAGTCCATCTATGCACTACGGCCAAAGATGACTTTCAACACAATATAAGCATGGGGATGATGACAATGATATAAGAATCAATCAAATGAGATAAATGATAAATATTAAACATTTATAATACAATTTATCCAGCGTTCAATAATAACCAAATGTTAACAATCACTTAATAATCTCATAATCTAATATCATTAATATTATAACAATATTTTAATCATTTCTTAAACTTATAAACAATTTATTTCAATTGTTTACACTTTATCAAATAATGCATTTAATCATTCAAAAATGCCATACTCATAAGATTTCATCATCAATGATCAAATCCCTCATCAAAAATCTGCATATACCCTATATAGGATTCTCAAGCCATAAAATCCTATTTTCCAATTTTATTACTTCACATAACATATTTAATTCATTTACTCATAACTAGTTCATTTTCATGAAAAATACCAAATTAGTCCCAAAAATATTCTTTTCTGGGATTTAGCAGAATATAGTCTCATCTTGAACATATATTTTTCTCAGAATTTTTAAAATTCATTTACTATTTTTCATATGGCTAAAACTGCCGAATATTTAGACATTTATCATAAATTGTACTTTTGTCCAAAAATTCCGAAATTTACAGGTATACTCTCTGTTATATACATATACTCCCAATAAATTTTTACCAATTTTGGAGTTAACCACAAAAGAGTTATAAGGATTTACTTTTAAAATAGTCTTTTCCATAAAATCCATAACTCTTAATCTATATATCCAAAATCACTATTTTGGACACAATCTAGAAAACTCATCAAATTATCATTTCAAATTTTTTCAGAAATTTTGAGTGTCAAAAAATTACTAATCGCCTGGCGAAACCCTTTTTAATGAAAATACTATTCGTATGAATACGAATGATCATTCACCATGCATGTGGTAATCCACATATGAGTTATTCCAACGAATAATAAAGAATGGAATAATGAAGGATTCACCATGCGCATGCGCGATAAATTGCCTGCAAGCGAGTTATTCCCAATGAGAATAATAAATAATGGAACCAAATCCGGCGTAAGCAGATGAGATGAGGATATTAAAACGAATAATAATTAATGAAACCGGTCCAGGCGTAACGCATGCAGACGAGGATATTACGGCGAGAATAATAAAGAACGAAATAATAAATAATGGAACTGGTCGAGGCGTAATACGGCGATAGGATATTCCAACAAAATAATAAATAACAAAATAATGAAGAATTTCACCAAGTATATGGTATCTCAGCATTATCTGAGTTATTCCAACAGAATAATAAAGAATAGAATAATGAAGTTCTCTTCACGAATAAGAAAGAAAGAATACCCCTTACGAGTACAACAAATAATATCCCTTACCGTAAAAGAAACTGAATATAAGAGTAGGGAAGGAGCATAATACTTTTATATAGCTTCTCTATAATTTCTCTCTCTAGAGTTTCAGTGAATTTGTGAGAACCCAAATTTTATGAAATAAAAGTATTCAATTTTTCTATTTTAGTAAATGGTTAAATTGATAAAAGGTTAAAGTTAAGGGTGATATGTGAAATTTTTTAAGTAGACAAGTTGTTAATAAAATATGCCGATTCTTATTCACTCTAGTATTATTCACTCGGTATTTGGGACACTTTTTTGTCGGAGTACTATTCACTAGTTACTATTCATGAGTTGAATTCTTATTCACGAGTTACTATTCATGAGTTACTATTTATGAGTTACTATTCACGAGTTACTATTCATGAGTTCTTATTCACGAGTTACTATTCACGGGATACTATTCACTAGAACAAAATATATTTCTTTTAGGTCAAATCATTTTTGGGTACAATATTATTCCATGAAGAGATGTATTAATTTTCGAATAGTTGGTTGAAATTATATGTAAAAGCTTTTTATATAAAACCGAATACTTTTATAAAGTTATTCTATAAATAGAATATATTATATTCTATTATGCATAGTATTTTGCGTAGTAAAATCTTTTATATAAAACAAAATACTTTTATAAAGTTATTCTATAAATAGAATATATTATATTCTATTATTGCATAGTAGTGTTTTGCATAGTAAAATCTTTTTATATAAAAAATGAATACTTTATTAAAGTTATTCTATAAATAGAATATATTATATTTTATTATGCATAGTGTTTTAAGCGCATATAAGTAGTGTTGGCATAGTAAAAATCTTTTCATATAAATAGAATATATTATATTTTATTTAAAAGATTTTTCTTTAAATATGGACCGTCAGATTAAAGTAAATCAATTTGGACCGTTCATGGATTAGTTACAATGCATTCCATTTTCCTATAAATAGAAGCTCATTCCTTCATTATTTTCGTACGAATTCACTGAACTCTAGAGAAAGAAACAATAGAGAGAATTCTTCTTCTATAATCTTGAGCGTATTTCTTTAGAGTTTAAGAGAACTTTGAGAGTAGTGCAAGTTTTCTTCGAGTATATCCTTGCCCTACTAGTCGGAATACTCTTATTTGAAAGGTAAAGAGATATTATTATGGTAAGAGATATTATTTGTTGTACCCGTAAGGGGTGTTATTCTTTCGTATTCATGAAAAGAACTTCTGTTATTCCATTCTTTATTATTACATTGGAATAACTTTTGTATGTGGTTTACCCTATACTTGGTGGAATGACTTTTGTATATATGCGGTTTACCCAATACTTGGTGATCTTCTTTTGTTATTCCATTCTTTATTATTCTGTTGGAATAACTTGTATGCGCGGTTTACCCTATACTTGGTGGAATGACCTGTATATGCGGTTTACCCAATACTTGGTGATCTTCTTCGTTATTCCATTCTTTATTATTATGTTGGAATAACTTTGTTTATGCAAAGTACCGCATACTTGGTGAAATTCTTTTATTATTACATTGGAATATCCTCGGTCTGCAATTTACTTTGACGACCCGTTCCGATTATTTATTATTACATTGGAATATCCTTTTACATGCATTTTACGTAGGACTGGTTCCATTATTTATTATTCGCATTTATTATTATTGGTTGGAATAACATGCATCTGCGGATTACGCATACGCATGGTGAAATTCTTTAGTTATTCCATTCTTTATTATTATGTTGGAATAACTTTATCATCACAATCACGCATACATGGTGAAATTCTTTTATTATTCCATTCTTTATTATTATGTTGGAATAACTCGTCATACAATCATGCATACATGGTGAAATTCTTTTATTATTCCATTCTTTATTATTTGTTGGTTATGGGTTTTACAATTTGTATGTCTTTTGCTTTTTGTAGTGCAAAGATGATACATTGTTTGATAGCTTTGACACAGTAGTGCGAAGATGGATAGGTGTATGACATGATCATGACCACTAGTGATAATAACGAATATCCTTGGTCAGTATTGCATGGATAATTCAATGACGTGATTGGCGGGATCATGACCATTAGTTAACAGTTGAATGTCTTTGGTAGTAGTGCAATCGACGGACAATTAATTGGTATGATCATGACCATTGGTTTTATAGTTGAATATCTTTGCCCGTAAGTAAAAAGATAGATAATCGATTGGTATGATCATTGTTATTACATTTGAATATCTTGACCTTTGGGGTAAGGATATTGAGTAAACATTTTATTAATCCTTCGTGGCAAGGAGAAACCGTTGATTTACATGATTATAAATATGAATTGTGAACTTAATGAAAATCTTTAGTGGTTCAGGTGAAGACATGTGATGAAAGTTCTCTTTATCTTGGGTACAACGAAGAACTGTTGATGAGTATTACAGAAATGAAATATTAACGATGGACTTTTAATTTGGAGGAGATAGTAGACATTATGTTCTACTTGACTCTTCTAATGGATTGTTGATTCCATTACCGCAATTATGGTTGAAAAGTTTTATTATCTACCAATTGTTTGAATTCTACGATTTATTACGATGAATCTTTGTTGATAAATTAATTATCTTAGCCATGATATTCTTTCTTTGGGCTAGTTATGCTCACCTTTTGCTTCACAATTCTTTTCGTGTAATAAGAGTGTAATATTGGGTCGAAGCGGGGATAACAGGAAATAGTGAGATGGTTCGAGAATGTCGAAGTTTCTCAATACATTATACAATATATAATTGTATTGAGGACCTAAGATGTGGGTGTCGTATTTTATAAATCACGTAATATTTAATTTTGGTGAACTATAATAGGGTGAAGTGAACCCGACTTTGGGCGTTATTTCTTCTTTGTATTATATATGGCATTGTAATAATTTGAGTTTGGATACGGTCTACGAGACAATATTGTATTAAAACTCACAGTTAACTGTTGTCGTACTCTGCACGATAGTTCAACAGTTGTATAAATGAAGTGTGTATTTGATTTTTATAATGTGATATCTGGCGACTCAGAATGGGTGATGTATACCTATTTTTGGGGGCGTCACAATTGGTATCAGAGCATAGGGATATGGTCATTTGGCGGAGATAAGAGTCTAGAACTAGGAGGGGAGAGACGAGTTATATACTTTTCTAGTGTGTGACTTACCTAAGCTGAAATTGTTTACTTGATAAATTGACAAATTGTGATATGTTAAATAACCTTTGTTTTGAAGCTATATTCTAGAATGATATCTGAAATACAGGAGATGAGAAATGGGAAAATCATGATAGCGAGGAAATTAAGGGAAGGTACAAATCGAAAAGAAAGCAAGGTATTCTCATCTCTTGAATATCAGTCGTCACGTACGTAAATTTCGAGGGCAAAATTTTATAAGGAGGGAGATTGTGAGAACCGAATTTTATGAAATAAAAGTATTCAATTTTTCTATTTAGTAAATGGTTAAATTGATAAAAAGGTTAAAGCTAAGGGTGATATGTAATTTTTTTAAGTAGACAAGTTGTCATAAAATACTTGGATTATTATTCACTCTAGTATTATTCACTCGGTATTTGGGACACTTTTTGTGTCGAAAGTACTATTCACGAGATACTATTCATGAGTTACTATTCATGAGTTACTATTCACGAGTTACTATTCACGAGTTTATTCATGAGTTACTATTCATGAGTTCTTATTCACGAGTTACTATTCACAAGATCTATTCAATTAGAACAAAATATATTTCTTTTCGGTCCAAAACATTTTTGGGTACAATATTATTCCATGAAGAGATGTATTAATTTTTCGAATAGTTGGTTGAAATTATAATGAAAAGCTTTTTATATAAAAATGTAATACTTTTATAAAGTTATTCTATAAATAGAATATATTATATTCTATTATGCATAGTGTTTTCATAGTAAAATCTTTTTATATAAAAGCAGAATACTTTTATAAAGTTATTCTATAAATAGAATATATTATATTCTATGTGTATAGTATTTTGCATAGTAAAATCTTTTTTATATAAAACATAATAATTTATTAAAGTTATTCTATAAATAGAATATATTATATTTTATTATACATAGTATTTGTATAGTGCCCAAGATAGTGTTGGCATAGTAAAAATCTTTTTATATAAATAGAATATATTATATTTTATTTAAAAGATTTTTCTTCAAATATGGACCGTCGATTAAAGTAAATCAATCAGACCGTTCATGGATTAGTTACTATGCATTCCATTTTCCTATAAATAGAAGCTCATTCCTTCATTATTTTTTCTTACGAATTCTCTGAACTCTAGAGAGAGAAACTATAGAGAGAATTCTTCTTCTATAATCTTGAGCGTATTTCTTTAGAGTTTAAGAAAACATTAAGAGTAGTTCAAGTTTTCTTCGAGTATATTCTCGCCCTACTAGTCGGAATACTCTTATTTGAAAGGTAAAGAGATATTATTATGGTAAGGGATATTGTTTGTTGTACCCATAAGGGGTGTTATTCTTCCGTATTCATGAAGAGAACTTCTATTATTCCATTCTTTATTATTACATTGGAATAACTGATGTATCTTGGTTTACCTATACTTGGTGGAATGACTCAGATATGCTGATTTACCCAATACTTGGTGATCTTCTTTTGTTATTCCATTCTTTATTATTACATTGGAATAACTTGTATGCTGTGATTTACCCTATACTTGGTGGAATGATTTGTATATACGCAGCTTACCCAATACTTGGTGATCTTCTTTTGTTATTCCATTCTTTATTATTATGTTGGAATAACTTTGTTTATCAAGCACCGCATACTTGGTGAAATTCTTTTATTATTACGTATTTATTATTACGTTGGAATATCCTCGCTTCGGTGTAATTTCTTTGACTCGGTTCAGATTATTTATTATTCATTGGAATATCCTTTTACTGCATTTTTTGGGACTGGTTCCATTATTTATTATTCCGCATTTATTATTCTCGTTGGAATAACACATGCATGCGGATTACGACGCACGTGGTGAAATTCTTTAGTTATTCCATTCTTTATTATTATGTTGGAATAACTTTATATCATGCAATCTTTGCATACATGGTGAAATTCTTTTATTATTCCATTCTTTATTATTATGTTGGAATAACTTTTATCATCGCAAGCATCGCATACATGGTGAAATTCTTTTATTATTCCATTCTTTATTATCTTTTTGTTGGTTATGGTTTTTCTGAGGTTGTATGTCTTTAGCTTTGTAGTGCAAAAGATGATATGTTGTTGAATATCTTTGGCCTGTATGAGTAAAAAGATGATCCGTTGTTTGATAGCTTTGATTCAGTAGTGCGAAGATGGACAGTGTATGACATGATCATGACCACTAGTGATAATAACGAATATCCTTGGCCGTATTGCATGGATAATTCAATGATGTGATTGGCGGGATCATGACCATTAGTTAACAAGTTGAATGTCTTTCGTGCGTATTGCAGCGACAGACAATTGATTGGTATGATCATTACCATTGGTTTTATAGTTGAATATCTTTGCCCGTAGTAGCAAAAGATAGACAACCGATTGGTATGATCATTATTATTACATTTGAATATCTTCACCTTTGGGGTAAGGATATTGAGTAAACATTCTATTAATCCTTCGTGGCAAGGAGAAACTATTGATTTAAATGATTATAAATATGAATTGTGAACTTAATTAAAATCTTTAGTGGTTCAGGTGAAGACAGGTGATGAAAGTTCTCTTTATCTTGGGTACAACGAAGAACTGTTGATGAGTATTACAGAAATGAAATATTAACGATGGACTTTTAATTTGGAGGAGATAGTAGACATTATGTTCTACTTGACTCTTCTAATGGATTGTTGATTCCACTGCAATTATGGTTGAAAAGTTTTATTATCTACCATATGTTCGAATTCTCTGATTTATTCTGATGAAAGCTGTTGATAAATTAATTATCTTAGCCATGATATTCTTTACTGGGCTAGTTGTGCTCACCCTTTTGCTTCACAATTCTTTTCGTGTAATAAGAGTGTAATTTGGGTTGAGCGGGGATAACAGGAAATAGTGAGATGGTTCGAGGCGCCAAGTTTCTCAATACATTATAAAAGCGGCATGACATACAATATATAATTGTATTGAGGACCTAAGATGTGGGTGTCGTATTTTATACGTCACGTAATATTTAATTTTGGTGAACTATAATAGGGTGAAGTGAACTTGGACTTTGAAAGCGTTATTTCTTTCTTTGTATTATATATGGCATTGTAATAATTTGAGTTTGGATACGGTCTACGAGACAATATTGTATTAAAACTCACAGTTAACTGTTGTCGTACTCTACACGACAGTTCAACAATTGTATAAATGAAGTTTGTATTTGATTTTTATAATGTGATATCTGGCGACTCAGAATGGGTGATGTATACCTATTTTTGGGGGCGTCACAGAATTCGTAAGAAATAATGAAGGAATGAGCTTCTATTTATAGAAAAATGGACTGCATAGTAACTAACTCATGAACGGTCCAGATTGATTTACTTTAATCTGACGGTCCATATTTAAAGCAAAATAAAATAAAATATATTCTATTTATAATCTAATAAAACAAATAACTTTATAAAAGATTTTACTATGCAAAACACTATGCACAATAGAATATAATATATTCTATTTATAGAATAACTTTATAAAAGTATTACATTTTTATATAAAAAGCTTTTCTGCTTTTTTATTACATTAATTATACCAATAAAACAAAAGCGAGTGACTTATCACATAAGCATCAATAATCAATACCGTCTTATTTACCAAAATATAAATTTTTTGAATACTTTTATTTCATAAAATTAGGGTCTTACTAACGACCATTTAATTATCGATGCTCTACTACTAAAGATAATCGTGTTTTCATCAACGGTCTGATCATGCCATAAAACAATTCATCTTTGCACCCTTGGCCGAAGAGAATCCATAGCCATAATCATACCAAAAACTATCCATCAATGCACTACGGGCCAATGAGGACTTTTTCCACATCATTTGTAACATTACGCCAATGATTATACCGAATAATCCCTGGTCATAATCATACCAAGTCCATCTATGCACTACGTGCCACGAGATGACTTTCAACATAATATAAACATGAGGATGATGACAATGACATAATAATTCAATAAAACAAGTTCAAGAATTAATTTATCCAGAATCAATAACGTCCAAATTGTCAACATGATACTGCTTTGTGGAGTAAAATTCAAGAATGCTCCGGAGGATTATTTCCATGAAAGATCTTTGGATGAAGTGCAAATATCAAGGATATTCCACTAATTTCATGGAGTATAGAAGTCAAAACTTTAACCAACTGAGTATAACAAGGAATGGAATAACAAAAGAAATCACCAGGCATGCGATAGACCGCACATGTAGGTTATTCCAACAAAATAATAAATAACGGAACCGGTCCCGGCAGTAACGCATACGAGATATGATATTCCACGAGAATAATAAAGGCGGAATCAGTCCGCGTAAAAAACGCATGACAGGATATTCTAAAGAATAAGAAAGATCGAACTAGGGGTAGGTAGTAGAACGCCAAAACGAGGATGTTCTAATGAGAATGATAAATAATGGAACCGGTCCAGCGTAAGCGCGTGACGAGGATATTCAATGAGAATGATAAAGAATGGAATAATGAAGAATTTCACCAAGTTTAGGGTACTGCATTATCTGAGTTATTCTAGCAAAATAATAAAGAATGGAATAATGAAGTTCTCTTCATGGATAAGAAAGAAATAATACTCCCTACCTTAGATAAACCTGGATCTTTGGAATAGTGAGGTAGCAGACTTTCTTCTTCTTTCTCTCTATAATTTCTCTCTATAATAATCGCTCTAAAGCTTTTGTGAATTGGTGAGAAATGAAGGAGGAATGCGCTTATTTATAGGAAAATATAGTTTCGATAATTGACGTTTTGGGGCTCGAAAAATTATAAGACAATACCTCCAACTTTTCTTTCATTTTTAATTTAGTCCCGTAAGTATTATCAAACTTGCACCACCTCCCCTAATAGTAAATAATGTGAATCAATAGTTCAATCATGTGAATCAATAGTATAATCATGTGAAAATACGAATTACAAAGATATAGTACATCCATCTATACCTCCATTTTTAAGTTAGTCATGCAAGTATTATCAATCTTGCACCAACTCCCCTAATAGTAAATAATGTGATTCAATAGTACACACATGTGAACAAATAGTTATATAAGCATGTGAATTAGTAGCAATTAATTGCTCATTTATTCGATAAATTACCGATTTATCAATATAACCCCTGCACATCAATTATCATCAAGAATAGATGTCGATTTCCACTAACACTAATAATCCCAACACAATGGAACTATCAAAATTCATTTTAATCAACACAATTTATTCATCATTAATATTATAACTCACAATATTTAACAACCGAGGTCATTCCGGAAAGAGGGGCTTTCAGATAAGGATTTCTCCTTATTGGCGCCGCAATTAGGTGACCAAACCTCTCCTTAATGAACTTACACATCATCGATATTGCAAATAATAATATGAATAACTTTGTCGTCTTAATTATTGATTTAATAATAATAAATATTATGCGAGATGATACGTTGATAATAATTGAATCAATAATATGAGAGATATGATGCGGCAATTCATTGTAGCAATAATTGAGTATAAGCGAGTGACTTCTCACGTAAGCATCAATAATCAATACAGGTGTCTTCTTATGCAACCACGCGACATTCGTACTTTTACTACCGGGTAGTTCAACAGTTTTAACAATAACACTTTCGTCGTTATTTTTATAAAAAGATAATTCTGTCATTTTCTAACTACGATAATTCTTTCGTTGTGGGGTCCACCAATGATTGTGTCGTCGTACGGATATTCCCCGACCAAACGAATATTTTATAACAACTTGCATACTTTGCAAAATTTATAAATACTACCCACAACTATACCATTATATCAAATCCACTCCATAATATAAAAAAATTATTTCGAGAAAATTAAATATTTATTCATAAAATCTGGGGTCTCACAATCTCCCCTCCTTATGGAATTTCGCCCTCGAAATTTACGTGCGTACCTGGATTGCCGAAGAGATGAGGATACCCTTACTTCATTTCAGATTCTAACTATGGAGGTATAACCTTTGAGTGTTGAATACGATCCTTCTTATCCAAGATTTTAAAATGTATCTCATCATACGTTAAATCACCGCTATCTCGTGGGTTCTAAATTAATAATGTGGTTTGGGTCGTCCACATATTTACGTAAC